>CM021105.1:153651110-154172387 GCA_007115665.2 Sequoiadendron giganteum
TCTGTCTCTCCCTCTCTCTCAATTCTCTCTCTCCCACCCCCTCTCTCTCTCTCTCTCCCTCCATCTATCCCTCCCACCCTACCTAGCTAATTCTCCCTCACTCCAACCCCTTCTCTCCCACTCCCTCTCTCTTAAACTCTCACTTACACCCCCTCTCCATCTCTCTAGACTCTCTCTCTCTAAATTCTCCCTCCGTCTAAAGACATACATAAATGCATACATACAAGCATAATACATATGTACATATAATCTTACATCCATAGAAGCATACATACATACATGACATACATGTACATACAAACATACAAATATATCAGCATACATTCAATATATTGGCATTTAACATAAATGAAGACATAAGGCGCTCGCATTATGTCCTATTTGACATGTTCCCCGCAGAAGCAAAAACCATGTCAAAAGTGAGATATAATGCAAGCACATTATAATGTGTTCATGTTATATCTTTCTTTGGGAATTCCCAAGCCTTGGGCTTGGTGTTTGCCTTGGAATACCCACCCAAAGGCTTGGAGGGCATTCCCAATGACTAGAGACGTGTTTTTGAAAAATCCACCATATTTCTCATAATCGAGTTCGTACTCACCGTCAGGATTGCACGTGGTTCAATATCGAAAAAATCAAACACATGGTTAATGTTGGGTTATCTCTTTGCTATCCAACGATGTAATTTTTTTCACTTTCTGAAAATGTTAAGTCTTTCATCCATAATTTATTTTATCTGTATGTCTTTTTTTTTTTCAAAAAGAAGGTTCATCAATTTTTCAAATAAATTACATTTTTAGAAACTAGACTCCATTCTACAAAATTATATATAAAAAAAAAAAAAAAACAATTAGTTTCCAAATTTTGTAGGGGTAACATGGCCAAAATTCTATTTTCAGGAAATGTCCACTTCGCAAATTAGTAAAAAATCAAATATTCATTAACAAAAATTTAGAAAAAACATGCATCAACTACATACTATTAGCTAACTTCTCACCATTGTGATTTTAAAAATACTAAAAAAAAGTTCACCGTACGAGGGTCATACAAGAGCTGCTATGTTATGTTTTTCTGACAAAAACAACACCAATTTGTGTACGTCCCTCATTTGAACCCCTTAATCTCAACCATTTCAAAATAAACTAGTAGTTTAGAAAGTAGACTTGGAGCACTTGAATCCTTCTTTTTGTTACATCTCAAAATTTTGAGTCTAAGTATCCTCAATTTCACGTCCAAGGTCAGTATTTCTTGATTTCATAAAAACATTGTCCACTTAAGTCCCCTTTTTGGGAACCATCTTGGTGCACTTACCCTCTCTTTCTCTCTCTCTCTCTACTCTCTCTCTCTCTCTCTCTCTCTCTCTCTCTCTCTCTCTCTCTTCCTCTCTCCCAAGTCTCTCCCTGCCACACCGTCTCCCTCTCTCAGGTCTATCTGTCCCACCCTAACTAGAGAAATCTCTCTCCCTACCACACTGTCTCCCTCTCTCAGGTCTCTCTATCCCACCCTAACTAGAGAAATATCTCTCTCTCTCTCTCTCTCTCTCTCTCTCTCTCTCTCTCTCTCTCTCTTTTGGGTCTCTCTCTCCCACCACCTCTCCCTCTCCCTCCCACCCTAACTAGAGAACTCTCTCTATCTCTCTATCTATCTATCTATCTAAGGTCTCTCTTTCCCAACCCTTCCCCCTCTCTCAAGTCTTTCCCTCTCAATCCTAATCCCTCAACCCTATACATTAAACCCTCAAACCTAATCCTTAAACCCTACACCCATAAACCGTCCACCCTTAAACTCTCAACCCTTAAATCCTCGAACCTTAAACGTTAATCACTTAACCGTCAAGCCTCAAGCCTCAAGCCTCAAGCCTCAATCCTATACCCAATATTATAAACCCTAATCCTTATACCCTATTCACTTAACCCTATACCTCAACCTTGAACACTATTCATCAACCCTACACCCTCAACCCTCATCCCTATATCGTGAACCTTATACCCTAAACCCTGAACATTATCCCTCAACCCCTATAGTTAAATGGTAAACCCTACACTCTCAACCTTAACCCTATACCTTATACCCTCAACCGTATATCTTAACCCTAAACCCTACACCCTACACCCGCATCCATATACCCTATACCTAAAGCTTACACCCTCAACCCTAAACCATGCATTCAACCTTGTACCCTAAACCCAATACCCTCAACCCTATACCTAATATCCCTCCCTAATCCCTATATCCTATAAACTTAGCCATATACCCTCAACATTGAACACTATTCCTCAACCCCAAACCCTATACCTTAAACCCTAAACCCTAAGCCCTCAAACCTCATTTGTATACCCTATAACCCAAACCCTGAACACTATTCCTCAACCCTATAATTAAACTCTAAACCCTAAACCCTTAGCCTTAAATCCTAAATCCTAAACCCTCCATCCTAAACCCCATACCCAATTCCTAAAGATTATACCCTAAACGCTAAACATTATCCCTCAAGCCTCAAGCCTCAACCCTAAACATTATACCTAAACCATAAACCATACATTCAACATTGTACCCTAAACCCCAAACCCTCAACCATAAACCCAATACTGTCAACCCTATACCTAATATCCCAAATCGTAATCCCTATACCCTATAAACTTAACCCTATACCTTCAATCCTATTCATTAAACTATAAAACCTACACCCTACACCCTCAACCCTCATACCTCTACCCTATACACTTAACCCTCATCTCTCTTCTTCCATCCCTCCTCTCTCTTTATCTCATTTCTATCTCTCTCCCTCCCTCCCTCTTTCCCACGATAATGCATATGCCTAATACACTTAACCTGATACCCTCAACCCTCAACCCTACATTCAACCTTGTAACCTAAACCCTCAACCCTAAACCCAATACCCTCAACCCTATACCAAATATCCTAAACCCTAATCCCTATACCCTATACCCAATATCCTAAACCCTAATCCATGTACCTTGCATACTTAACTCTATACCATCAAACCTGAACACTATCACTAAAACCTCAAACTTTTACCTTAAACCCTAAGTCCTACACCTTAAACTCTCATCCCTATACCCTATACCCTTAACCTTATATCCTAAACCCTGAACATTATCCCTTAACCATATACTTAGATCCTATACCTTATAACCTAAAAATTGCACCCCAAATCCTATACCCAATATTCTAAAGCCTAATCCCTATACCCTATAAACTTTAACCTTATACCCTCAACCCTCAACCCTGCATTCAACCTTGTAGCATAAACCCTCAACCCTAAACCTAATATCCTCAACCCTATACTGAATATCCTAAACCCCAATCCCTATACCCTATACACTTAACCCTATATCATAAACCCTAAACACTATCCCTCAACCCTCAACCCTATACCTTAAACCCTCAACCCTAAACCCTCATCCCTCATCCATATAACATATACCCTCAACCTTATACCCTAAACCCTAAATATTATCCCTCAACCCTATACTTAGAGCCTAAACCCTACATTCAATATTACACCCTACACCCTAATCCGTAAACCTATTACCCTCAACCCTATAACAAATATCCTAAACCCTAATTCCTATACGCTATGCACTTAACCTTATACCCTTGAAACACTGAACATTATCTCTCAACCCTCAATCCTATACCTTAAATCCTAAACCCTACACCCTCAACCCTCATCCCTATACACTATAACTAAAGCTTATACTCTAGAACCTAAAAATTTTCCCTCAACCCTTAACCCTATAATTAAACCATAAACCTTACAAGTATGTGCAAGATCATCATGGAAAAAAGAGCCCTTAAGTGCCGATGAAAATTCAGAAAATCTGAGTTAGGCAACTTGACGTAAAAATTTGAATAAGTTATCCGTATTATTTCAAAAATATGTAAGAATAGAATCTCTAGAAAATTTAATTTAGTTTCTAAACTACTAGGTTTATTTATTAAAAAAAAAATTATTCGGTGAAATTTTGAAATTTCAATGGAGTAGTACTTAAATTTCAGGAAAAAATAAGAAGTAGGTGTCTGTCTGACCACCATAACCACAATAAAATGATTATATATTTTTTTAATATTTTATATATAAGTAGAGGACTCATGTTCTGATGTGATGCATATATTTTTGTAGTTTTTTTCCAACTAAATAATTAATTATCAATTTTTTATTACAAATTTTAAAAAATATAAAAACTCATATGTCTACCCACCTTAAATTGTTCAAAACTTCATGAATTTTTGTTTTTTTAATCCTATAGTATGTGAAGAATAGAATGTGACACATATTTTGGATTCAAAAAATGTGATACCGTTTGAAGGTTATAGATGTTTTTCAATCAGCCTATCAATCAAGAATTTAGTCATAATTCAAATAGAAAATGAATAATAATTATTATTAAATTGAAAGTAAAGCATAATTTATATTGGTGGAAAGTTGAGAATCTCCTTTAAAAACCCTTTTTGTTTCATCAATTTTGGGTTTAAAAAAATGTGTAAGCCACATGGGCCATCATACCACTTACATATCACCAAGTTTTGGCCAATCATGATCCTACAGATACCCCTACATGAAACCTTGTACCCTAAATGTTGAATCCTAAACCCTAAAACCTAAACCCTCAACCCTAAAAGAAATACCCTCAACCCTATACCGAATTTCCTAAACCCTAATCCCTATACCCTATACACTTAACCCTATACCCTCAACCCACAACCCTATACCTTAAACCGTAAATCCTACACCTTCAACCCTCATCCCTATATCATATACCATATACCCTCAATCTTACAACCTAAACATTGAGCATCATCCCTCAACCCTATACTTAAACCTTAAACCCTAAATTCAATCTTGTACCCTAAACCCCAAACCCTCAATCCTAAACCTAATACCCTCAATCATATACCCAATATTCTAGACCCTAATCCCTATACCCTATACACTTAGCCCAATACCTTAAACCTTGAACACTGTCCCTTAAACCTTAAGTCTATACCTTAAACCATAATCCCTACACCCTCAATCCTCATCCCTATACCTTATACCCTCAACCATATACCCTAAAACATAAACATTATCCCTCAACTCTATATTTAAACGGTAAATCCCTACACTCTCAAGTATTAACCCTATACCTTATACCCTAACCCCTACACCCTAAACCCTATACATAATATCCTAAACCCTAATCCTTATACCCTATACACTTTATATTATACCCGCAACCATGAACATTATTCCTCAACCCTCAAACCTAAAAATTATACTTAAATCCTAATCCCTAAACCCTCAACCCTAAACCTAATATCCTCAACCCAATACCCTCAACCATATACCCTATACACTTAACCTTATATCCTCAACCCTGAACACTATCCCTCAACCCTCAACCTTATAGCTTAAATCCTAAACCCTAAAACCTCATTCCTCATCCCTATACCCTATACCCTCAACTTTAAGCCCAATATCTTAAACCCTAATCCCTATAACCTATACACTTAACCCTATAGCCTCAACCCCATATATTAAACACTAAACCTTACACCCTGGACCCTAATAGGAGGAGAGGGTAATATGGTGAAAGGAGGGATTGGGGAGAGAGAGAGAGAGGTTGGGAGGGAAAGGGGAGATAAAGATAAGTAGAGAGGAAAGGAGAGACAAAAAGACATGAGCAATAAAGAATAGATAAGGAAGGATAGATGGAGGGAGAAGTATGGAGGGAGAGAGAGGGAGGTGAGAGAGTGGTGAGATAGAGAGAAATAGAGAGGTGTGGTAGGGAGTTATGGAGGGAGATTTGGGTAGAGAGGGATAGGTGAGATAAAGAGAAGTAGAGATAGATAGAGATAGAGGGAAGGAGGGAGGGAGGGATATAGAGGGGAGGAAGGGAGAGGTAAAGAGGGATATGTGAGATAAAGATAAGTAGATAGAGGAAGGTGATATATAGAGAAGGAGATATTTACAAAGGGGGGAATAGAAAATGGTGAGATGGAGAGGAGAGAGTGAGAGAGAAATAGGGTGAGGGAGGAGGGAGAGAGAGAGAGAGGTAGAGGGATGGATAGAAGACATAGAGATTAAATACAGGAAAAGGTAGGGAGGGAGACATATAGTGAGAGAGAGAGGGGGGGATGTTGCACTTCTCTTTTGGTATTTGTCCTTGATGTCAAATTTGTGTTTACATTCAGATTGTTTGGCACTCTTGTTCATATTCAGTTTTGACATACTTAGTTTTGGCTTCAGTATTGTGATGATGGTTTTATCAAGTTTTGATGGTACTGATCTTTTCACCCCATGTGCAGATTATAACACATCTTATTTGTAGGGTTATGCTTCAACATTCAGGTGATATAATTTTGTTATGTTGTTGTGGTAGTGACATCAGTTGGCATTCATTTTGATTTTCAGTTTCACGTGTTTCTATGGTCTAAAATTGTTGATATCAGAACTCTATCTTGGCATTATTTTTGAAATGCTTTGATGCATGTAGCCCATACCAGTTTTCAGTACATTGCATATTGGCACCTTTGGTACATTTTTCAAAGGCATATTACAGGGTTACATTTTATTTCTTGGTGGCTACATTATATGGCTATGGTAACATATTTATGTGCAAGCTTCATGACATATCATTGGAAAAAGTCTATGACTCAGGTGGCATATCATTTATATAACAACACTTAGCACATTCTTGTGTTTGGGCTCGTTCACTTTACATCAACTTACACTTTATAGTGCTTGGTCTTCATTTAGTTGGCATTATTGATTTTGTCCTCAGATCTCATATTAGTTGATTTATTTGGCCTTAAGGCCAACAGGTGGTTTGTGGAAATAATGAAAAGTCACTTTTGAAGTGACAAGGCATTGTATTTTGAAAACAATGTTCTATTTGTTAAGGTGGTCGGCCTTTGTTTTTTTGAATGTTATGAAAATAATTAAAGTGATAATGGTGTCGGAATTCTAAATCTTTGACATCGTATGTTTTAAAGTTATTATGATGGTTTTTTTACTTTAGTCCTTGCGGACTTCAAGCTCTATGAATTGTGAATAAGACATTGAATGCCTTTGATTCGAATGTCTTGAGGAAATGAAAAGAAGTGTTAAGGAATTCATTTTTATTTCATAAGATTAAGGGACTAAAACCCTAGTTTCAGCCGCCGCCATTGGAATATTTGCAGTTTTATTTCTTTAGCTAGATGACATGGAATCTGATTTGTTTGTACTTGAAGATAGTGTGCAGAGTTGGTGTTTCAGCATAATTAACTGTCAGCTGAAGATTATTTTAATTAGTCACGGGAAGTTATGGCATAAAGATCTTTTTGGTTAGTTTTTCAGTTCTCTACCCACCACCGTGAACTAGGTAACACTATGCTGGGTCATTGGAAATTATTAGGTTACTCATTCAGTTTATTCTCTCATTTATTTTCAAATCTTGTTAGTGAAAAAAGAGATCAATTTTGGGATTTAGATCTGTTAGTTACAAATAATATTAATGATTTTGATTAAGATTTTGTTGATGATTTGTTTTCAGTTTTTATAAACCCGAGTTTATACTCAAGGGTTTTATCATTTTCATTGGTATTCATTGAAATTTTATTGGTTATTATTGAAACCCATTATGTGTATCATGATTTAACTACATATTTTACCAGTTTAACAAAACCCTGGTTATTGTAGATACAAATTTTTGTAAAAGATAACTGTTTTATGCTCTCGGGATAAATGTTTGACAAGATCCATGACTCATTTATGAAGAAAAGAGAAAATATTTAAGAGAGTATTGTAGAGGGTTTAGTACTTTGATATCCTTTTGTATTTAGAGAGATATTTTTGAGAAAATTATAGTGAGAATATCTATTGAAAGAGAGAAAAATAAAACAAGGGTTTATATTGTATAATATCTTTGATTTTATACGGAGATAATACTCAGAATTTCAGTTGGTTATACACTGTTTACTATTATGCACAATACATATTATAATAGGCTACATTGAAAATACTTTTTTGGTACTCTATTGAGATTTTGTGTTTGCACAAGAATGCAGTTATAAAGTCCTGATAGTTTACATTGCTATTTGGGAAACTTTGAAAAGGGGTTGGTGCTCCTATTGAAGTGGGTGCTTCAGAATTTCAGTGTTGAGTTGGTGCTCTGGAAAATATTGTAATCAGATTTTGGAATCAAGTCTGCAAGGAATTTTGGAGTGGTTTTCCTACCCCAAGAGGGTTTTCAACTCGATAATTTTTATGTCACTGTTTTGTGTCTATCTTGCACAATCTTTTTTTATGTCATTTTATGTTGAGTTACTTCATGCAATGCTCTGATACTTTATCATTGTTTAGATTCATCTAAATGCTCATGGTTCAGTTGTTAATGTGCAAAGTTTAAATGTTATTTATTGTCATTTGAAAGTCTCATGTCCTTGTAAAAGGAGTGATCCCACAATAGCAGTTTACAATTTTTGGCCAAACTGGACACTGAAATTGTTATTTTTAACTAAATCTTCACAATCAGACACCTATAGGGCTAAACCGTGAGGAATTTGAAGATGATGCAAATTAGAGTCTCATCACATTTTGTCTATAGAATCTAAAAATATTTTTTTCAGAATTTTTGGAATAAGATTGCAATTCTTTTTCCATCTCCCACAAAAACTCATTTTTTAAGAAAACAACTTTTTTAAAAAGTGACGTTCATCGTATACAACATAAATTTTTCTGTATGAAAGATAAAATTCTAATTTTTTTGAATTTAGATTTGTAACTACGATATCTAGCACTTTCATTTGGTCTCATAGTTTTTTATTGAATATTTTTTCCTTAAAAGAGTTTTGAAGTCAAACCAATTGCAATCCAGACATAGGTGGACTGTATACAACATAACTTTTTTTGTATGTATCAAAATTCAATTTTTATTTTTTTAATAGTCAAGGACATCAATACCCAACATGGAAATATTTTTTAAAAAAATATTTTGATAATTTTCTATTTTTCCACATGCACAAAACAAAGAGCTTGATTTTCGGTGAAAAACCTATGTTTAATAAAACTAAAAAAACACATACATAATAAAACCAAAACATATTAAAATTATATTCATGGGATAGCTCATTGTGAGGACTACCATAATCATTTGAAATAAATTTTAAATGAATTCATTTGATCACCCTAAAGGTAAATCAAAAGTTATTTTTTATCAGCATTTTGATAGGTGTAAAGGAGACTCATTTATAGGTATGGTTTAAAACTAGCGAGGTTCTATCCAAGGGGATTTGATCTAAGGTGGTTTGATTAAACCCTCTTGAATTTGAATCCTTAAAATGGAACCTTTAAAGGCTTAAATCATTATATTTTCTAAAATTATGCGATTTCAGCAAAAATCAGTTCCTCTCAGAAATTGTAAACCAACTTTATGGGATCACCTAAAGAAAGCATTAAAAAAGTTATTCATTTAGCCTTATATGAACAATATACATCATGCTTTCACAAGATTTTTTAGGCATTCATTTTATAATTGACTGAGTTATCTGTCTAGTCTTTTAGAGTTTGGTTTTTATATTGCATTTATAAAGTTACATTCTGTTCAAGATCAAAAAGAGTTCAAATCTGCATTTCATCTCATAAAAGTTTTAAAATTATATTAATTCGATTCACCCCCCCCTCTCAGAGTAATTTCACTTCCAACAAGTCATATCAGAGCATAGGGTCCTCTGTTAGGTCTAATGAACCTAGGATTGATTTTGTTCTTGAAGTCTTTTTAAAATGTCTCAAGCTCATGAAGGCACATCTATGACTAGATCTCCATTGTTTGATGGCACGGATTATGTATTCTGGAAGACCAAAATTCAAACATATTTGACTTCTATTGATCTTGATGTTTGGAGTATAGTGTTAACTGGGTACACTGTACCAACTACATTGCCCACAACTGCTGATGAAAAAAAAAAATATGAAACTAATGCTAGAGAAAAACATGCTCTCTTGTGTGCATTGACTAAATATGTCTTTATTAAAGTGATGCATTGCATTTTTTTTAGGGATATTTGGATTAAACTTGAAACTATCTATCAAGAAAATGAAAAATTTAAATAGTCAAAAGTCCTTACTCTAAAACATCAGTTTGAGGAAATAAAAATGAAGGATGATGAAAAAGTAGATGATTACTTCTAGAGAGTTGATGATATTGTCAATGCTATGAAAGCGCTAGGAGAAGAAGTAAAAGAATTTGATGTTGTAACTAAGGTCATCAAAACTTTACCAAATAAATTTGAATATAAGATTGCTACTCTTGAAGAAAAGAAACACTTTGACCAGCTTACCTTAGACAATTTACAAGGAACTCTGACTACGTATGAAATGAGAATAAATAAAAATAATTCCTTTGGAAAAAAAACTGCCTTTAAGGCATAAAAGAAAGATTTATCTGATGAAAGTGACTCTAATTTATCATATTCTAAAGAAGATCTTCTTGTCAAGAAACTCAAAAAGAATTATAAGGGTAATATTCCTTTTAGATGTTTTACTTGTGGCAAGCTTGGACACTTTTCTGCTAAATTTCCTTATGGTGATCAGTCTTATGATGATGAAAAACCAGAAAAAACAACATAGGAAAAAGACTTTTTATCCTATAAAGAAGTTTAACTTCAAACTGAAAAAGAGTATTTTTTCAAAAGAAGACTTAGATGTTGAGTCAGATGACTCACTAGATGATGAAGACTTAACTTTATTTATGGCTGAAGTAGAAACTAAAATAACTTCAAATAAAGAACCAGAAAAATAGTCTAAGGTAGAAAACTATGAAATTGAATTGCTTTGTGCACTTCAAGAAATAAAAAGACTAAAGAAACATATTGCCTCTCGAGAGAATAATCCAGACAATATGGTCACATGCTTACAAATTGAACTTGATGATTCTAAAAGATTTTTGGATACTCTCAAATCAATTCTTGTTGATAAAGATAAAGAGATTCAAAAACTTGAACATTAGGTTGTCAATCTTAGAAAACAAGTTGAAGGCTATGAAAGTACTATTCAATTGAATGATATACTTGGGAAAAAAAAAAAACATAAAGACATGACTGTTATTAGATTCAACACTTGTGAGTGTTCAAAACCTTTAAATCAGAATTTTAAGGCAGGTTATAAGAAGCAGTCATTTGAGCATAAATGAACCAATTTCATGTTTAATGTTTTATTTCATGGTTATTGCTTCTTTTGCAATGAATTCAAATATAAAGTGAGTAATTGCAAGATAATGATGTCTAGAACACCAAGGTTTGGTCACAAGTATTTCTTTGTATTTCCTAATTCTATTAGGTTTTTCACATGCAATACGATTGGTCACACATCCAAACAATGCAAGCAAGGTAAAAATATCACTCAAAATTTTTGAAGACCCAAGTTAATTCAAAACATAGAACAATCCATGCTTGTCGAAACTGCTCTTCTTTGAAAAAAGAAGGCATTGTGGTTTTTGGATAGTGGTTGTTCCAATCAAATGACAGGAGATAAGGACACGTTTATCAAACTTCTTTATCAAACTTGAAGATTATTTAGGAGGTTTTGTGAAGTTTGGTGACAATACAAGAATTGAGATTAAAGGTAAAGGCTCTCTACTTCTAAATGATGACACACCCATTTATGATGTGTGCTATGTAGAAGGCCTTAAACACACTATTTTAAGTGTTAGTTAGATTTGTGACAATGGTTACAATGTTATATTCAACTCACAAGGTTGTGCTATAAAGAAAAAATCTGGTAAAATAGTTGCAACCAGATTAAGGATACAAGGTAATGTTTACAATCTTCTTGACTCTTCCAATCATGAATGTAATAAAGGTATATTTCTTATGGGTCAAGTTGAAGAAAATTGGTTATGGCATAAATGATTAGGGCATGCTAACTTTGATAATCTAGTTAGGATCAGCAAAAACTAGAATGTGAGAGGTTTTCCTATTCTAAGCAAACGAGAAAATACTGTTTGCAAAGAATGTCTAAGAGGTAAATAAAAAAAGGTTAGTTTTAAATCAAAATAGCATGCTTCAACTAAACCTTTGCAAATTTTATACACCGATCTTTGTGGTCCTACTAGGACAAGGTCTGTAAATGGTGAGTAGTATTTCATGTTAGTTGTAGATGACTACACAAGAGTGGTTTGGGTATCCTTTCTCAAACATAAGTCAGAAGCTTTTGAAAGATTTAAAATAGTTTGTAAATTGGTTGAGAAAGAATCTGATACAAAGCTTAAATGCTTGAGGTAAGACAAGGGAGGTGAGTTTACCTCTCAAGAATTCCTTTATTATTGTGAGAAACATGGTATAAAAAGGAAATATGTTGCTGCAAGAACACCTTAACAGAATGTGGTTGTTGAGAGAAAGAACAAAACAATGAAAGATATGGCATGGACAATGCTAGATGAAGCAAAACTGCCAGACATGTACTGAAAATAATTTGTTCATACAACTATTTATATCTTGAATAGAGTAAAAATCATAGTGAAATCCAATTTCACTCCATCTGAACTTTGGCATGGTAAATCTGCTTCAATTAAATGCTTCATAATCTTTGGTTGTAAATGTTTTATCAAAAGAGATGATGAAAATTTAGGCAGCTTTCAATCTAAAATTGATGAAGGTATTTTTTTAGGATACTCTACTCATAGCAAAGCCTATAGGTGTTTCAATAAGAGGCTGAATAAGATTGTTGAATCTGTTAATGTCAAATTTGATGAATAATTGCTTCTAGATGATTATCATGTGCAGGATGTTGAAGAGGAACCTATGGTTGGTCTTGAAATTTCTCCCAAATTTGATGAAGCTAATAATATACAACAGGAGGATGCTTTAAGCTCTAAGGTAGTAACACCTCCAAAGACACCCTCTAGGATTTTTATCAAGAATCATCCTCAAGATCTAATCATTAGGGACATTAATGTTGGGATCTTAACAAGAAGAAGAGCAAAAGTTAATGAGCAAGCACAAATTACTAAACATTTTTGTTTGGTAACTGATTTTGAGCCTAAAGCTATTTTTGATGCTTTAAATGATGATTGTTGGTTGAAATCTATACAGGAACAGATCAGCCAGATTGAAAAGAATAAGACTTGGGAACTAGTCCTAAGACATGATGATAAAAAATTTATTGGTGGCAAATGGGTTTTTAGAAACAAATTGGATGAATGCGGTAAAGCTGTGAGAAACAAAGAACATTTTTTGTGTAAAGGGTATGCACAATAGGAAGGTATAGACTTTGGTGAAACTTATGCACCTATTGCTCGTATTGAATCAATTAGAATTTTCTTAGCATACTCTTGTTTCAATAATTTTAAGGTTTATCAAATAGATGTCAAAATGGCATTCTTGAATGGTTATCTTGATGAAGAGGTATATATGGAACAACCTGAAGGTTTTATTGCAAAAGAAAAAATTGATCACGTATATAGGTTGAAAAAGGCCTTGTATGGTCTTAAAAAAGCTCCTAGAGCTTGGTATTCGAGATTAGATGCACACTTAACAAGAAATGGATTAAAAAGAGGTGGTGTTGACATAAATCTCTATGTTAAAGTTGAAGGTGATGATATTCTAGTTGTTGAGGTTTATGTAGATGACATAATCTTTGGCTGCAATAATGATTCTTTGTCTAAAATGTTTTCTAAGATTATGGAATCTTAATTTGAAATGTCAATGTTAGGTGAACTAACATTATTTCTTGGCCTCCAAGTTTTACATCTTGAACAAGGAATATTTTTGTCACAAAAAAAATATGCCAAAGAGATGTTGAAAAGGTTTCAAATGGATGAATGTCATCCTATGAGCACACCTATGGTAACTAACTGTAAATTGTCTAAAACTGATGATTCCACTAATGTTAATCAAACTGAATATAGATCAATGATTGGAAACTTGTTTTATTTAACTGCGTCAAGACCTGATTTAATGCAAGTTGTTTGTATGGTGTCTAGATTCCAATCTGCACCAAAACAATCTCATCTTATTGCTGTAAAAATAATATTCAAGTATATCTAAGGTACTCTTGATTTGGGTTTATGGTATCCTAGAAACAATGATTTTACTTTGATAGCTTTCACTGATGCTGATTGGGCTAGTTGTTTAGATGACATAAAAAGCACCAGTGGTGCAACATTTTATCTTGGTGATTGTCTTATTGCTTGGCATAGCAAAAAGAGAGATTCAGTTTCATTATCAATAGTTGAAGTTGAATATATTGCAGCTACATCTTTTTGTACTTAGCTTCTTTGGATGGCTCAGACATTATCAGACATGGGCATTGATGCTGCTAAACCTATCTCTTTTTTTTGTGATAACACAAGTTCAATTAATTTGTCTAAAAAACCTATTATGCACTCAAGGACTAAGCATATTGCAATTAAGTTTCATTTTCTAAGTGAATTTTTTTTGGCTAATGAGGTAGCAATGGTGTATGTCTCCACACAAGCACAAGTGGTAGATATTTTTACAAATCCTTTGGCTAAAGAAGTCTTTGAAGGGCTTCATTATCGGTTGGGAGTTGTCTCTCAATTGTTGTTTTCTTAAAATCCATCATTTGTTGAGGGGGATCTTTTCATCTCTCTAAGAAGCTTCTTGTTGCTTCACATGGCATTGTTGCTTCATGCTATATCTATAGTAGTTTCATTCAGTTTTATTGTCCCTTTTTCCTTGTGACAAAAAGGGGGACAAGAGTTTGTTGAGTTTTTGGGTTCAGATTTGGCTCAGATTTGGCACTTTGTTTTAGATGGCTCAGTTTTTGCACTTTGTTTCAGATGGCTCAATTTTTTTCATCAAGCACAAAGGGAGCGTTTGTTGCACTTCTGTTTTGGTATTTTTCCTTGATGTCAAATTTTTGTTTACATTCAGATGGTTTGGCACTCTTGTTCATATTCATGGTTTGGCACTCTTCTTCATATTCAATTTTGGCATACTTGGTTTTGGCTTCAGCATTGTGATGATGGTTTTATCATGTTTTGATGGTACTGATCTTTTGGCCCCATGTGCAGATAACACGACATCTTTTTTATAGGGTTATGATTCAATATTCAGTTGATATCATTCTATTATGTTGTTGTGATAGTGAAATTAGTTGGCATTCATTTTGATTTTCAGTTTCACTTGTTTCTATGGTCTTAAACAGTTGATATGAGAACTCTATCTTGGCATTATTTTTTAAATGCTTTGATGCATGTATCCCATACTTGTTTTTAGTACATTGCATATTAGCACATTTGGTATACTTTTCAAAGGCATATTATAGGGTTACATTTTATTTTTTGGTGGATACATTATATAGCTATGGTAACACATTTATGCTCAGGCCTCATGACATATCATTGGAAAAATTCTATGACTCAGGTGGTATATAATTTTTATAATAACACTTAGCACATTCTTGTGTTTGGGCTTGTTCACTTTACATCAACTTACACTTTATAATGCTTGGTCTTAATTTAGTTGGCATTATTGATTTTGTTCTCAGATCTTATATTGGTTGATTTGTTTGGCCTTAAGGCCGATAGGTGGTTTGTGTAAATAATGAAAAGTCACTTTGGAATTGACAAGGCATTGTCTTTTGGAAACAATGTTCTATTTGTTAAGGTGGTCACCATTTGTTTTTTTTAAGGTTATGACAATTATTAAAGTGATAATGGTGTCATAATTTTGAATCTTTGACAGCGTATGTTTTAAAGTTATTATGATTTATGTTTTTACTTGAGTCCTCACGGACTTCAAGCTTTATCAATTGTGAATAAGACATTGAATGCCTTTGATTTGAATGTCTTGAGGAAATGAAAAGAAGTGTTAGGGAATTCATTTTTTATTTCATAAGCTTAATGGACTGGAGCCATAGCTTTAGCCGCCGCCATTGGAATATTTGCAGTTTTGTTTCTTCAGCTAGCCGACATGGAATGTGATTTGTTTGTGCTTGAAGATAGTGTGGAGAGTTCGTGTTTTAGCATAGTTGACCGTGAGTTGAAGATTAGTTTTACTCAGTCGTGGGTAGTTATGGCACAAAGATCTTTTTTGTTAGTTTTTTGGTTCTCTACCCACCACCGTGAACCAGGTAACACTATGCTAGGTCTTTGGAAATGATCTGGTTACTCATTCAATTTCTTCTCTCATTTATTTACAAATCTTGTTAGTAAAAGATAAGATCAATTTTGGGCTTTAGATCTGTTAGTTATAAAGAAGATTGATGATGTTGATTAAGATTTTGTTGATGATTTGTTTTCAGTTTTTATAAACCTGACTTTATACTCAAGGGTTTTATCATTTTCAATGGTATTCATTGAAATTTCATTGGTTATTACTAAAACCTGTTATGGGTATCATGATTTAACTACATATTTTACTAGTTTAACAAAACCTTGGTTATTGTAGATACAAGTTTTTGTAAAAGATAATTGTTTTATGCTCTTGGGATAAATGTTTGACAAGAGCCATGACTCATTTATGAAGAAAAGAGAAAATGTTTAAGAGAGTATTGTTGAGGGTTTACTACTGTGATATCGTTTTGTATTTAGAGAGATTTTTGAGAATATTACAGTGAGAATATCTGTTGAAAGAGAGAAAAATAAAACAAGGGTTTATATTGTATAAAATCTCTAATTCTATATAGAGATAAAACTCATAATTTTAGTTGGTTATACACTATTTAGTGTTATGCACAGTACATATTATAATGGGCTACATTGAAAATAGTTTTGTTGTACTCTATTGAGATTTTACGATTGCACAAGCATGCAGTTATAAAGTCTTGATAGTTTACATTGCTATTTGAAAAAAATTGCAAAGGGGTTGGTGCTCCTATTGAAGTGGGTGCTTCATAATTGTAGTGTTGAGTTGGTGCTCTGGAAAATATTGTAATCAAATTTTGGAATCAAGCCTGCAAGGCATTTTGGAGTGGTTTTTCTACCCCAAGAGGGTTTTCCACTTTGCAATTTATGTGTCACTCTTTTGTGTGATTTGTGTCTATCTTGTACAATCTTTCTTTTTTTCATTTATGTTGAGTTAGTTCATGCAATGCTTTGATAATTTATCACTATTTAGATTCATCTAAATGCTCATGGTTCAGTTGTTAAGGTGCAAAGTTTGAATGTTATTTACTATCATCTAAAAGTCTAGTTTCCTTGCAAAAGAAAGCATTAAAAAAGTTATTCATTTATCCTTATATGAACAATATACACCATGATTTAACAAGTTTTGTTAGGCATTCATTTTATAATTGACTGATTTATCTGTCTAATCTTTCAAAGTTCAGTTTTTATATTGCATTTATAAAGTTACATTTTGTTCAAGATCAAAAAGAGTTTAAATGTCTATTTCATGTCATAATTTTTTTTTAATTATATTACTCTGATTCAACCCCCCCCCCCCTCTTAGAGTAATTCCACTTCCAACAAGGGAAAGGGGAGATAAATCTAATTAGACAAGGATGGTGAGGTAGAGAGAGGAGTAGAGAGGGAATGAGGGAGGGAGGAAGAGAAGCAAGATATAGAGGTTTAGAGAGAGTGGTAGGGAGTGATGGATGGAGAGGTAGGTAGAGAGGTTCTAGGGAGATAGAGAGTAGATAGGGAAGGATAGCGAGAGGTATGGATGGAGAGGGTGGGAGGTGAGATAGAGAATAATAGAGAGAGTGGGGTGATCCCACAAAGCTGGTTTTCAATTTCTGAGAGGAACTAATTTTTGGTGAAATCACATATTTTTAGAAAATGTAATGAGTTAAGCCTTAAAAAGTTCCATTTTAAGGATTCCAATTGAAGAGGGTTTTATCAAACCACCTTAGATCAAACCCCCTTGGATATAACCTTGCTATTTTTAAACCATACCTATAAATGATTCTCCTTTACACCTATCAAAATGATGATAAAAACTCACTTTTGATTTAGCTTTTGGGGGATCAAATGAATTCATTTAAAAATTATTTCAAATAATTATTTCAAATGATTATGGTAGGTTGTGATGGATGGAGAGGTAGGTAGAGAGGGAGAGGGGAGATATAGATAAGTAGATAGGGAGGGGGAGAGGGAGGGAGATGTAATGAGGGAGGGAGGTGAGATAGAGAGAAATAAAGAGTGATGGAAGGAGAGATAGGTAGAGAGAGGGAGAGAAGAGATAAAAATAAGTAGAGAGGGAAGGAGAGGTAGAGAGAGGAGAGATAGAGGGAAGTAGAGAGGGAATGAGGGATCATGGGAGAGGTAGGGAGGGAGACAAAGGTTAGATAAAGAGCTATAGAGAGAGATTGGTAGTGTGCGATGGATGAAGAGGTAGGTATAGAGAGGGATCATTGGGAGATAAAGAGTAGATAGGGAAGGAGAGAGTGAGAGAAGTGTGGAGGGAGAGAGAGAGGTGAGATAGAGAGAAATAAAGAGAGTGGTAGGGAGTGATGGAGGGAGAGGTAGGTAGAGAGAGATAGAGGGGAGATAGAGAGAAGTAGATAGAGAGGGGCAATTCTTGAGATCAAGGGGGAGAGAGTGAGATAATGTGATGGAGATAGTGAGAGAGGTCTAGAGTGTAAGGGATAAAAAATGAGTGAGATAAAGAGAGAAATAATACAACTTGTTTATTACTGAAATTCAACCTCTTGATTACTAAAATTTGACACGTTGATTACTAAAATTTTACTTAGTTTGAAATTTGTGTGATCTTCCAAAACTAGAATTTGAATTATAACTCCTAAAGATCCAAAACCACTCTCAAACATCCTGAAACTATATACATGAAAAATAATTGAAACCATAAGAAAGTAAATGTCCATATGTAAATGCCAACTTATACTTAAATATTTATTTCATATATATAGTTCCCTTGAAAGATAACAAGAATAAAGAGAAAAAAAAGAGCAGGAAAAAAATTCAATGTAGACCAAAACACGAATGCATTATAATGTGATCATGTTTTTTCAATGCATTCACAAAACATGAGCATGTTATAATGCACTCGTGTTTTGTCAATGCATTCAAATAAGAGCGCATTAATATAACACACTCATGTTTTGTCTTGCTTAGGGAATCCCCAAGCCTTTTTCTTGGATTTTATTTGGATTTCCATCCCAAAGACTTGGAGGGCTTTCCCAATGTCCAAAGACATGGTTTTTCATATTCTACAAAATTTCACATAATCTCATTCATGTTAATCATCAGGATTGCACGAGTTTCAATGTTGAATAAATCAAATTCCTGGGTAATGTTAGGCTTTCTCTTAGCTATCTAACAATGTAATTTTTTTTTAACATTTTTACAATGTTAAGCTTTTGATCTATAATTTTTTTGTTTGTGTGTTTTTCTGGAAAAAACCAATGTTTGGTGTTTTCTTCATTATAAGTTAACTATTCATCAAAATTTCAAATAAATTACATTTTTAGGAACTAGACTCCATTCTAAACATATTAAAAAAATTAATTCCAATTATTTTTCAAAACTTAGAGGGGTAGAACAACCAAAATTCTATTTTTTAGGAAATATCCACTTTGAAAATTAGTAAAAAATTAAATATTCATTAGAAAATTATTAGAATTTTTTTGCATAACCCGCATATTGTTAGCCAATTTCTCACTAAAACCATTTTAAAAATACTAAAAAAAAGATAACCCTTTGAGGGAACCACAAAAGTTGCTATGTTATGTTTTTCTGAAAAAAAAAAACAATTTATGTGGCCCTCTCTTTTGAACCCCTTAATCTCTACCATTTTCAAAAAAAATAGTAATTTAGAAAGTAGACTTCGAGCACTATGATCCTTTTCTGTGTTGCATCTTAAAATTTTGAGTGTAACTATCCTTAATTTCACGTCCAAGGGCAATATTTCCTGTTTTCAGAAAAAAGTGGTCACTTAAAACCCCTTTTTGGTCCCCCATCTTTTTGCACTTACCCTTTTCTCTAGCTTATTTGTATCATGCTTAGATTGGAAAACCATAAGCCTCAAATATTCATACCTGGGAATCCATTTCTCCATTAGTGGGATAGCCACTTCTTTATCCCTATCAAATTTTCTTATTGCATTGAACATGGAAGAGTAATTTGCATGGATGTTGATTAGTCTCATTTTTATCCCCTTGTTCAGTTGCTCAAGTACTACTTTTAGAATCTTGAGGTTGTTTAAATGGATCAACTCATCCTACTTCTTACACCTCTCTTCATAGCTTTTTAGCTTTTCAACTAGGTCTTCCATGTTGACTTCCTTAGTTTGACATGCACCTAAAGTACTTGGTACCTCGATTTAAATTGAAACATTTACCAAATTGTATGGCACCATTTCCATTAAAACTTTTGGAGGAGGAATAGGGGTAGATGGTATTTTCTCTTGAGGTGAAGGAGGAGAAGCAAAGTCATTTTTCAATGGTACATAATTAGTCAAAAAAAATTACATTTTTTCTTTCAACAATGCCATTTTTCTTGCAATTCTATAAACTTATCTTGAGCCTTGCTTTATTCAACCAGTATGTCATTATACATTATTCTAAACTTATCTCATTTTTCTATCATAAAATCTACCATTGCCTTTGTAAACTGAGTAAAATTCACAAGCATACTGGCTTCTTCAATTGTAGGTGTGTCAGACACTCTCTTGATAATTATTCCTCCCTGGTAATTTACAGATAGCTCTATAAGCCTATTCTTCATATTTGGGGCTACGGCCAAAATTCCAAGTGTATCCCATTGTTCACTGAAAGAAAAAATTTACAAATAAATTGTTGGTTCTTCTTTTGTCGTGTAAAGTGGCCTATCAGATCTCCCCACTATATCGAAAGCGATTGCCGAGGTAAGGTCCCACTCTGGGAGAAAAAGAAGACCTATCTTTCTTACTAATTCTCTTCCCTCTTTAGCTATAATGCTTTGAAAACTTTCCCTCATTTCTTGTCTAACATGGGCCTCAATGACACTATCTAGATTATAAGTGTTCAAGCTTCTCTTCTTAGCAATGTTGTCAACATATTTGTCCCTCTTTTCTCTAGGTAAACCCATAATAGTGGTTTCAATTCTTAGGAGGAAGGAAAAATGAATTTATGAGGAGAAATCATATTGAGGGGGTTTGCTCAAACTTGTTGGTTAAATCGAACACCCCATCCATGTGGGCGGTTTAATTTGCAATACAATAATAGGGTTTGAGTGAATGGGGGTTCACTCAAACCCATGTTTTAGGGTATTTTTTATTTATAAAAGTTTTAACTGTCATTTTTTACAGTCTCATTCTACACTTTCATAGCCACAGCGAACAAAACCCTTAAACCCCACCAGGAAAATAGAAGCATATTTGAAAGGCGACCAGGAAGAAGTTCACCACCCTCCATGAGATCATCACCCTCCATGACCAGGGCATCACTCCAAATGGAGGTTGGTTTCCTCTACTTCAAGTTTTATTTTTGTTAATGCTTCCACATTTTACATACATGTCTCCAAGAATATCAAACATTTCACTTACATATTTAAAAAAATTCACTTGCCTTGTTAATGCTTCCACTATATTTCACATACATGTCAAACAATTCACTTGCCTATGCCAAAATGGGAGCTCTGCTACTACCAAAATGTGAGCTTTGGAATAGGGTATCGACACACCAAATTGAATTTTCTTGAAATTTTCTATGCTTTTTTCAACAAATCCATCGATGAGAATACATTTCTTGAGGTTATCAATCAAACAATTCACTCGCCTTGTTAATGCTTAATAGGGAAATTTCCATGATTGAAACATACATACCCTATTCCAAAGCTTCCTTTATACGATGATGAACATCCATACCTTATTCCAAAGGTCTTAGTTAAGTCATTCTAAGCCAACAATTGATTCCCAAAATCATCATAGTTAATTATTTGGGTTTCATATAAATGATGTTGCTTGCAAGTTGTTTATAGTTATTCCAAGGGCTAGAGAAATATGATTCCTTATAGCACTTAAAAATATGATGCAAAAAATGGATTTGTTGAAAAGGGTTTAGAAACTTTCAAGAAAGTATTCAATTGGTAACAAATATCATATTTTACAATTCTTCACTTGTACTTGGGCAGTTTGTATGGACCAATATTTAAACTTTCCTTCTAATGAAATGATAGGATGTCAAGATTAAATGAACTATGTTGTCATTTTTTCTCCTTTAACTCCTCTATTAAAAATTGGTGCTTTCTTGGCATGCAATTCCTTGAAAACCTATATGGATAGGAACCTTAAAAATAGGTATTTAGTTCATCAATAGTGAAGAAAAATCTATGCATAAAAATATTTATCTATTTAGAAAGGATATTGCAAAAACTACCCCTCTTATGTCGTACACGAATTATATGTTTTCATATACAACTATTAAATATCAATAGTTGAGAATTATTATATTTTCCTAGATCATGTGTAACAAGGCAACCCACGTTGCATACAAATGACTATAACTTATATTTTTAAATATATTAAACATTTAGACCATTTCTTCTTAGAATTTTTAAGTGAAAATTTAGAAATTGAATAATATTCAACTTTCTCAATCTTTGTAGATACACACCATCTCCAACTCACTTCTCTAATACATCATATATTCCACACACCTAAGACCACTACTTTTCCAAAATAACATCATATCTCAATGTAGGCTTAGGAAGATTCAATATTTCTTAGAAATCAACTCTATTCAAAACTATTATAAGTTGTTACTTTGCATTCATAATACAATTTCTTTTATAGTATAGTGTCAAAAATATATGTGCCAAGTTTTATGAACAATTAAAAACATTTAATTTCTTAGTAGACTTATGCAAATAGGAATCTCTTGTTCTTTTAGCATTGGTCACCACATCTCCTTTGTATTTTGGCCAATCCTTAAAGATGTAATAAATTTCAACTTAAAATTAGAGTCTTGTGTGGATATGGTAGAG
Organism: Sequoiadendron giganteum; assembly: GCA_007115665.2. Lineage (NCBI taxonomy): Eukaryota > Viridiplantae > Streptophyta > Pinopsida > Cupressales > Cupressaceae > Sequoiadendron > Sequoiadendron giganteum. Next base: position 153,673,985 of record CM021105.1, read on the forward strand.
TATCTTTATTCTTTTATAGTCTAGATGTAATTTATGTCATTCTCCATTTATTATATTAAGCTTAATGAACCACTCTAGTACTGATCAGTTTTTTACTTAGATTAATTTATACAATGTTTTTCAAATAAAATAATTCATGTGTATATAGACTAAAATTTCTAGGGATATAATTATGAGATTAAATCTACAAAAAGGATAAGAATATGGAATTTCTCACATCACTTAATAAAGAGGCTAGCTCCATATTTTCTCTTTTCATATTGATATCAAATTGGATGTATTATATTTGATAGGAATGCCTAATAACCTAATAGTCCAGGTATCATTTGATAGTTAGAACAGGATCTCAAATTTGTGTCAAGGATTGATTATATAGAATAAGCCTTCACCTATTACTTGACCAAATATAAATAGTTCCCAAATCTTAATTCAATCCTCATTTATTATTTTAATTTCATTCCTCCACTACTACAATTATATTACCCCAACTTAGCCCAAATTTTCTCTATTTTTTCTTAGGTTCACTTTGTTATCCTGAGATTTTACCCTTCAATCAATTTATCTTTATTTCTTACCCTTTAGTTTGAATATCCTACTTGCTCCTTGTAGGAGCTCAATTTATTACCTCTAAGTAGATTAGCATACTATAGAAAACATTCAAAGATCCTACTCTTAAATGATCTTTTATACACACAAATACAAGGAATATACTTTAATAATTGAATCCAATTCACATGAATATGAATATTATGTTCAAATTTAATCATCAAGATATGATTTAGAGCTATACCTTCTATAAGCCTTCTTTGGGTTTTAGATTCTCAAATTTAATTTACTTATCAACATGTTCGATATTCTTTCACTTGAATGGTACATGTTTATATAAATTCATTAGCCTCTACAAATTCAGAGAACCTAATACTTATACTAGAGTTTTGAGTTCCTTCTCCTTGAATCCTATTGGCTTGTCAAGTTGAAATATTTAAATTTAAAATACTCATCTAATATATTCATATGTTAGGGAAAATATGAAATTATTGTGATCTTTCTAGGCCACAAAAAATATTTAACTTAAAGTTTGATTTCCCCTTCTTTTTTTGTTACACTTTATTAGGAAACTTTTCCCCTTACTCAATATTTATTGGCTTGGTAGTTTGGCTATCCCTTTTTATCCATCAATCACCACCTCATTTCCTAGTATTCAAGTCTTATTTGTGATGCCTTAGTTTTAATATAATTCCTTGGAAATATTGTTGTTATCTTCTCTATGCATACTATTTTATAATTTCATTAAGCTATTTATGTTAAAAATTTAGGCTTTCCTATTGGCACTACATTTGACACTTGGCATCAACTCCTATGTGTTATTGTTTTATACATGTACATCATCACTATGCTCAATAATACTCTCATCCCTTGAAATAAAATAATCCCTTCAAAACTTAGCTTGGCCAATCTATATCACCAAAAACCTAGATATTTGTATGAATACATGACTTGTATTGGGTTCTTTATAAGAATATATACTTGAACATAATTTAATATGAAATATTATAATTTTGGTCCATTGGTATATAATCACTTATTAAGTTCTAGTGTATTTTTTTAAAATTGATCTATAATCATAGGTCTAATTAAAAAGTATTATAAGCTTAGTGATCCTTGATTGAAGGCCGTGTCTTATTTAAAATCAAGGCAATATTAGTCTAAAATATACATAGGTATATTAGCTAGGATATTATCTTAAACCCTCATAACTCATCCAAGTATATAATTTCCTTGAAACATCACAAATAGGTGATACATTTGCTAATTCATTTTCATCTAAATGTTCAATCATCATGTTCTAGAACTAATTATTTTATTATTTAAGGTTGATTTATGTTGATGTATATGCATTTCAAGCTACTCATCCTTATCTCTAGTTGTCAAATTTGATGTTGTTATTAGTAACCTGATCAAATTTGGCAGTTTTATGTCATGGATCTTGTCATTGGTAACCCTTTAGGTTGTATTTTCAGATTTATATATGGTTGGTTAAGTGTGTTGTTTCTGCTTTGGTCAATTCAATTCCTCCATGCCACTTACATTTTCTAAGATAAGGAAATCCCTCTATGTTGCAAAATGCACATGCATATAGGTTAGAAATACAGGACCTTATCAAGGATGGAATGATACGATGAAATAAAGCATAGGAAACATAAAGATAAATATTTTATTTCCAAATTAGTTTATATTATTTAACTTATAATATAAATAGAAAAGGATTTTTTCTATACCCTCTTTTTTGTGACCTATATTTATCTCTCTTTTCTTTCAAATTATCATGTTACTTGGGAATACACACACTTGTAGGTCCATATTGAAATTATTTATTGTCTTATAACTTGGTGATTCCTCTTACCTAGTAAACCTAAAAATAGTACCTCTGCATAGCATAAGGAAATATTGTTTCAAAATTAAATATACACCATCCATAAGTTAATCAATAGAGAATAAGGCACCTAGAATTAAAACTAATAATTTAAATCAAAAAAGCTAGTAACCCTTAACCTTAAACTTAGTCTAGTTCAAGTTTTGTTTGAAGATGAAGAATAAATCAAGTGACTCTTTTTAAAGATTTTGTTACACACTTGGTCATCCTAAATTTTAGTGTACATTTATAGAATGGATGCATTACAGAAATCCATTCATCAATATAAAACTTATATTTCTTCCTCCTCTTTAACTAATAAAAGACAATATATTTCTAATAGATTTTTGGGTGCCTCTTCTGGAAGAGTTTGATACTTTATAAATAAGATATTCTCTCCATAGGATTCATTCTCAAGAGATTCTTAATTCTTATTTGAGTACTATAACTTCAAATATTTATCATTGGGAACTATACTTAAATTGGTTTTTAGGATATGGCATGGTTTGACTATAAGATGGGTAAATCAATGTTGTATATGTATAGAGTTTTAAGGCTCATAAATATAATCTTTGTTGGATAGGATCCCTTGAATATTGGCCACCTCCTAGACTATTGCATGTAGTCACTCCTCCACCTCTTCAATAGTTTTAAAATATGCCAAACATTAAAATTCAAACCTATAATGGGAAAAAAAGCATCTACACTCATGGGACTGATTATTAAAATTAATCTTTAATCCTCCTTATGTTTCTCTCAAATGTAATTCTTCCTCGATGCCTTTGTCAATTTCTTGTCTTAAATAATTTTATAAATGTTCAAGAGACAAACATTAACATGGAAATTCTCTACAACCTCAACAAAATCCCATCCTAGAACCTCTTTAATGTCATTGGTAATATATCCACCTTATAAGAATAAGAGCATGTTATCCTAGTAATCTATTATTTCTCCCAATAAATTCATTTAGAAAATCTCTCCAACCAATCAAATGTGGAGTTCAATTTTTATCTATATAAAAAAGGTAGAGTGGGTAGATGGAAAATAATGAGTGTAGGCAGAGAAGCTAGATATTTTGGCATGAATAAATCCTAGGAATCCAATTATATAACCTTGAATTATCATTCCATCATTTGTGAGTCATTCATACCACTTCAACTTATTAATGGAATGAAGGGGAAAAAATCATTTAAGGAGTTACATGTCACATGATGTATGATCTAGACAATTTTCTTATATAATTTCCAATTTTTAAATCATTCATGCTATAAATCCCTTGATTTGTAAAGAAACGGGTTAGATCTTGTTTCCCTTCATTACAGAAACATAGTTAGAGAATACTTTTGGTGAATCAAGGATTTCCCATGCCTCATATAGTATGATTTTTTTTTTCTAATTGATCAATTATATTTTCATGATTCTAAATATAGTTTCAATTGAATATCCTTCAATGATGACTAAATTGATTTTAGATGACCACCAATGCTAAGTAATGATTCTTTCCCTTTATTACTACTTCTAGGAAATAAATCTTAGATGCACCCTTTATCAAGATTTTTTAAGTCTTTAATGGCATATTTTGTACTAGAGTGCCCTAGGTTTCCCCTCAAAGAACCATCAAAATTAAAATTTCACTTGGTTTCTTATGGAGGAATCCATCTAATATGATCTCTACAAGGGTGATATTTGAACCTAAGAATTATAAATTGATAAATCTATAAAATTAAATTAGTAAAATGTTTAAAAAATTAAATAAAAATAGTTAAGATGTTTTTTATGAAAAACTATGATAGATGTTGAATTGTTTTTTGATAATGGTATGAAACTATTATCAATTGATGATTAGATGAATTATTAGAGCTAGTGAATACTCTATTTGAACTAGTGAATGCTATATTTCAAATTGATTTACTTATTGCACAAACTTGTTTAGCAATTTATATGTATCTAAGTTACATTAAATTTATTGAATGTATGTGTAGACATGGAAAATTGACCGACACACTTGATCCTAACTGCTAACATCATTTCATCCTGAATCACCTTCCCAGCTTGTCACCACTTTCATCTCTTAATTAAATAAATCATTATTTATCTCATTAAGTCATTCTTCCTCATTGATTAAATTAATCAATTTAATTTGATTAACTCTAGAAGTCTTTGTTTAATTAAATAATTCACTTTATTTAATTAAAACTATAAATTTCTCTTATTAAATTGAATAAATTAAACCTTATTTAATTTAATCTAACACCACCCCCTTTGTTTAAATAAATCAAATCATTTATTTAATTAAACCTTTCCTCTCAATTTCTGATTTAAATCAGTTCATAAATTTAAGTCAAAAGTGTTAAATCTCCTAAATCTCTAATTAATCCTGATCCATGTCACATTCTCTAGAGAATGCAATTTGCACAATAAATCATTTATTTTGATTTATTAAATCCCTATTTTCCCTCAACATGGGATAAAGAGGGGAATATTCCTCCAAGTGGATTTGTCCTTCCAACAAGACTTTCATTCCTCTTACATGTCCTTGTTCATTGAACCAAGTGGCATTTATTTCATTCTTTTTTCCCTCTTACACGTCATTTCACAAATTTGAATTTTCACCTAATATCATTTCTTGTGCACAATCACCAAAATATGCTCAACCTTCACCCATTCACATCTTGAAAAGTGGCACTTGGCCATTGGATGTTGAATGATCCCACATTGCTCAAATCTTGCTCATTATTCCAATTTAAAATCTATAAATGAGAGACTCTTCCTCTCATTCTTCATCTACAACTTAAATGAAAAGTTATTATCTTCACATTAAAGCCACTTCATATATTTCTTGAGAATTTTCCATCACCATAGCTAGGTTATTGCAGGTTTTTCTCAAGGAATTCATCTTGTTCTTCATCAACAAAGTGGATCAATCTCCATCAAATCATCAAGCTTACAAAGGAGTTGGGAAAGGGCCAATTTCTACACATAATTGGCACCAATTCCCCCATGGGATCAAGTGTTTGCATTATTTGAATTAGGATTTAAATTAGTTACTTGTTTTGTACTTCATATCATTTCCTATTTTGAATATTGTAGATGGATTTCATGGGGAATCCTTGTTCTAACTTGAATTTCAATCTAATAATGTACCTGTTTGCCATGTTTGTGTAGGTATAGGATCAGGGTTCACAGTATTTATGCAATTTAAATAACTATTATCTAGATATCTAGTGTTCATGTTTAATACATTCTATATCATGTGTACACTTGTAAATTTATTTAGAACTATTTTACATTTTGATTACCTAGATCTAAATATATTAAACCAAGGTCTCATTGCTACTTTAGGTGAACATACATATCACATGGATAATACATTTTTTTCCCCTCTGGAAACAATATTTTCAAATAATAATAGTGAGATTAGGAGATTGAGAGACTCATTAACATATGGCACAAACATAGGCATATATTCAGAAGTTTGCATGTCTATATTACAAAGCCTAGAACAAATAAGAGATAAACTTGGGCATATTAATGCATATTCCCTTGATATAGTAGTTGCTATTCTTTCCCACATGTGGGAAGAAGTACATGGTGAGGTTCCCTATAAACAAATACAAGTTGTGACCAAAGAAATGATTAAAAACACTTGTTTTCCCTTCTATCAAAATAAACATCAGGTTAAGGGATACCAGGTCACCAAATGTGTGGATTGTACTATGCCCCCATTGATTTACTTGGGATTTCTTATAGCACATGGTCAATATACAAACAATGACTAAATTCCATTATATTTTTTTCAACAGTTGTATGCTGAGGTCCATTTGGGCCTCAAAGTCAACTACGTGGACATTCCACCATATGTTGGTCAGGGGCATGGTAGGATTGTCGATAGCCCCACCTATTGTCGAGTAGATAGACCAGCCCCAGTGTTTATGTAATTGGTTGGAAAAAAGTCTCCTTATCTCACCCCAATTCTACCCCCCTTAGCAAATCAAGTTGTCCTTGATTCCCAAAGGGAAGGAATTGACAGTGTAGGTGGAGTTGCAACTACGACCACTAGGATATCTATTGATCGTGTGGGTTAGTATTTGATGTCTAGACGGTCACAATCCACACCATTTTCAGCATAGCACAACAAAATGGATCCTTTTATAATAGTTTCCATCCCTACAACCACACAACTCAATGAAATTATAGGAGATATGGCACATAGGACTATGCATTGTTTGGCTGAGAACCTCTTGGAGGCATATGCCTTCTTAGACTATGGGATTAGGATAGAGCAAGTCAAAGGTTGTTTGGATTTATGAGCTCATTCACACTTGGGATCCCATCACTCTCAGCCCAACACTATTGCACATCTGGATCCACCTACATGTCATTTTGCTGCTGTAAAGACTATGCCTTTTATGGATTTTTTGATCAATCCTAGTTCGTCATCATCAATGCTATCTTAGTTGCATAGTCTCCTACACTCATCATTTCTGGCAAGACATATGATGACTCAGATGGATGTAGATCTTGACACACCACCTGAGCGTTTCATTTATTTGGTGGAGAAAGTCATTACAAAGGACTTAAATCATCTGATACTAAATGATTTGCATGTATGCGTGCATGTGCATGTTTCAATTATTTTTGTAATTATTTTTAAGTTTTAGTTAAATTAACTAATATTGTAGATGGTCGTATCTCATGTTACTCCTAGTCTTGGTTCATATCGTGTACCTCGCTGTGACTCTATGGATGATTCTAGTGCTAGTGGACATGTGAGTTTTAAATTTTTATATATACACATGTATATGTACATACATATGTATGCATAGATCTAGATAGATATTTAAAAATACATGTACATTCTTAAATAAATTTCATAAAATTTATAATATATTATATGTATTTAACACATTGTGTACACAATTTTATCTGCAAGGCTCAACACATCCATCAGAGCAGGGTTCTCATTCAAATGATCATTCAACTAGGAGTCGACATTCATATTAGGTTGCACTAGATTTATGATCTTTAGTACATTTTCTTATATGATGAATGTATACACCTAAAAATGGTTTGGAGCATCTGATTAATTAAATATGAAATATTTGATTAATTATCCTAATTTCCTCTACTATCGAATAAATAGAAATATTTATTTATATAATTCACATTTAAATTCATCTTAATTAAATTAAAAAAATTAAATACTTTGTTCGATTTAATTATCAAATCCCTATTTTATTCTATCACGTCAATTCTAAATTAATTAAATAAAGATTAAAACATTTTATTGATTAATTGCCATATTCTTCTATTTAATTTAATAAACAACTATCCTATAGTTCGTTTTATTAAATTATTTATCCTTCTTTTGCTAATTTAAATAAATAAAAAATATTTGAGTTAAAGCACAAGGAATATTCCATCTATATTCTCTAAAAAATGAATTAGATATCCTATGTCTAATCTATGTCTAAAATATGTCACAATTAATGCTTTGAAACTTCATGGGAAGTTTTGGAGACAAATTGGAGACAAATTCCAAATTCTTCTCTCAATCCTCCTCCATTAATCTTTCCTCTTCTCTTTCCTGGTGTTTTCATTGGTAGAGAAAAGCACCAAAATTCTCTCAATCTCCTCCATATCTCACCATTCAATCCTCCAGATTGAATCCAAGCCTCTTAATGTCTTCCCTATGCATTTCTACAGCTAGAAAATCTATAAATAAAGCCTCATTGAACCAAGAAAAGGATCCAGATAATCTAAATTTTGCACTCCTACTCTGCATGAATTCAAGCACTCAAGCATCAAGCATTCAAGCATCCAACATCCAACAATCAAGCTTTCAATATCATGGCTGCCTCCTGGAGCTGCAATTATCTATTTCATGTCCATTCATGCTTAGTTTAATTCATTCATCATCTAGTATTACCACATTTAGTTCCATATCATTGCTTTAGTATCCATCTCATTCTTTCAATTGTCATTTAAACAATCATAGTGCACTCACGATCTGAGAGCCATTTTGATTTAATAAATCTTGAAGGATAGAGAACAATATGACGCTTTCAATTGATTATTGCTTTGAATTGATTCAATTTGATTAATCCTTGATATAATGTCTTATTAAGAAGTGTTTTGTGCTTTACACCTAATCCACCACTTACAATTTGGCATCCACCATGGGGCATTAACCCCAATTTTACAAATTTTCTGGAAAGTGTCATGCAGGTTCATGACGTATTTTATTTTTGTGCTTTCATCAAAAACTATAGCGCTTCCATGGAAAACTACAACGCTTCCATGCTCTATTTTGGCGCTTCCATGTTAGTATAGCGCTTCCATCAAAAATTTCAGCACTTTCAACTTTAGCGCTTTCGTCAACTATTTTAGCACATTGGTGATTTAGCGCTTCCATGGCAAACTTTAGCGCTTCAGTGTCCTGTTTCGGCACTTTTGAGTTTTAGCGCTTCGGTGCAATATTTCAATGCTTTTGTAAAATCAGTCTGGATCTGACATGGCCATGGCCAGTTTTTAATTTTTTTCATAGTTGGGTTAAAATCTATCAATCCTAGGATAGTCACTTCTGGTTTTCTAAAAATAATCCTAGGGTAGCCAGTTGTTGTTTTCTTAAAAGCAAATTGATCAATCCTAGGATAGTCACAACATTTTTTTTCAGTTCAAGTTAAAAAGAACAACATGATTTTTGTGAAGCAACACCTTCACATAGATTAGAAAAATTATTTTTGGGCTTAAACAGAACAAAATTATATGTTGTGCTTGTGGTGATTAGGCTTATGCTCTCCCCTTAACTGGGTGACCAAAGTGCCAGATTCACTTTTATTTCACGTCATTTACACTTTGTTAAATTCTTTAGAAGGCCTGCCATAGTGGGAAAAAGTACTCACCCTACGAGAACGACCTAAGTGGGAACACCTAAAGCCAAGGATTCCAACCCACTTTAATCAAAATACAAGTTGTTGATGAAAGTCCAACTTGACGGTAGTGAGCAAGATAACCATCCCCAAAATCTTTGTTCTAAAGATTGGGAGGTCTCTTGAGGGAGTTTATCTATTTTCCACACCACACAGAAGCCCTATCTATGAACCATAGAGTAGTTTCTCACCGAGTTAGTATCCATACATTGTCATACTCACAGTGCAAGGGGAGGGAAGAATCTACCCCCAAGACACTCACCATATAATTTCCAAGGACTGCTTGCTCAAGGGATTCGGTATCCACTTCCAACACTTTGAGTATGTGCCTGGAAATGACAAAAACATGGGTGCCCTCTAGGGGGTGACACGGCTATGTGAGTTAACGTAATTCAAGATGTGGGCTATGAGTATAATGATGACCTACTTGTCCTTAAGTGTGAGTTTGTTTGATTTATGTACAACTATCAAAACAACCCATCAAAATCAATAAGAATCATTCGTGATTCTTGAGCATACATGATCTATTCAGTTAAAACAATTATTCACAATTGATTGTTGTGTTTTCACAAATTCATTAAAATCAGATTTAAAGATCATCCTAAAAACAACAAAGTCAAGTTATATCAGAAAACCCATGCTTCGAAAGTGGAAGTCAACCACGTTTCTCAAAAGAAAAATCAAAGTCACAAAACCCAAGAAACATCTCGATTATAGAAATAAATTGAGAAAACAACATTTTCTATATCAAAATCGGAAACTCTTTTTACAACATAGAACATTCATCCACAGATATCATGATTTTGCTAGGGGTCACACATTAGATTACGCAGTAGATCCACTCTATTCATGAGCCTTCTTTCAAAGAAGATCTCTCACTCAGTATCAAAACCATAGTCAACATATACATCCTTCTTATCTTCCACAATCCCTTATATAGTATGCCACAAGGCCATATCAGATTTTACAATAGAGAGTCTTAAAATCCTATTTTTAAGCATTCTGGAAACCTGTTTCAGCGCTTCTGGTCATTGTTTTAGCGCTTTTGTGAAATAGCGCTTTCGGGCACTATTTCAGCACTTACAGTTTATATTTTAACGCTTTCATTAAAACAGAGCTTCCATCAAATTATACAATGTTTTCATGCACTGTTTCAATGCTTCTATTAAAATAGCACTTCCATCAATTTCTCCAGTGCTTTCATGCACTGTTTTAGAGCTTCTGTCAAAGTAGTGCTTGTGTCATCTATTTCAGTGCTTCGAGACTCTATTCTAGCACTTTTGTGAAATAGCGCTTCTGTCCTCTATTTTAGTGCTTTCAAAATAGAGAGTTCAAAAATATTACCAATCAATCAGTCTGTCTTTTTATCCACACTCTTCATTAGAACCAAGTTTCTTTTGATCAGAATCACTGTCTAGAGACCGAAAACAGATAGGTTTATACAAACTTTCAATCTTATCAACTGAAACAAGATCTTGTAAATCACAAGTGTCAAAATCAAATACACAATCGATTACTACAATGAAGTTTCATCATCAGGATACTATCATCCTTTATCACGAAACCATGTATAGTAATCTAATTTTTTAACATATTCAAATCAATAAGATCAATCATCTTATTCAACTTTGTTAAAAGTTCAATTGACAATTTTTAGCAAATAAGATCAACATTTCAGAAGAAAGGGTAAAATTTTTTATGCCAATCTTCACTAGGTCCCAAAAACAGAGACTCTTAGAGCAAGAAATTTTAAAATCCCAAGCAATGGTAGAGAAAAATCCTTGGAACAATCTGAACCAAAATGATAAGAACGAAATAACTCCAGAGGATATCCAAGCAGCTCAACAAGATCCCAAGTTCCATATATTTATGGAAAAGATTCTAGAACAAGATATGGAGAAGTATCTTTTGATGTTGGCTGAATCAAGTGCAAAACTTCCCAAGGACTTCGACGTAAATCATATGAAGGAAACACCTAAAACAAGTGAGATTGAAATTTCGTGACCTACACAAATAATAGATCCAGTTGCTAATTTAACATCTCATATGCAACTATTACAACAGCAGATACAAGATATGACGAAAGGGAGTACCAAGAGATATGTGATACAGGACATTTATCCTTATCCTTTTGACGCAACGGTCGGTCTGATACCATTTCCTAGACACTGTGAGATCCCAAAGTACGACAAGTACAATGGAAGAACAGATCCAATAGATCATATAAGGGAATTCAAAACAATGAGTCTTGAGTTTTCCCAAGAGGAAACTTACTTAATGAGATTATTCACAAGGAGTTTGGGAGGATCATGTATGGAGTGGTTTTTAAAACTACAACTAGGTATCAGAACTTTTGAGTAATTAGTCAATAGGTTCATTTCCCACTACTCATTCAACATCCAACATGATGTTAGAATCAAGGATCTTTACAACTTAAAGAAAAACAAAGGGGAAACATTCTTGTCTTTTCTACAAAGATGGTGACGATTGTTCGCTAGATATCCTAGATCCATTCTTGAAGAAGAAAACATGGAGTTGTTCGTTGAAAACTTTATGGAGGAAATGAGTTATAGGCTTGAACTACAATGCCCTCCCACATTCAAAAAAGTCATAGAAAACGGTCTAAAAATTGAGGAAGCATTAGTCAAAAGAGGAGTTATCAAATATTTCAATGGTAAAATGAATAACACAAATAACTTCTCCAATCAATACTCAAGCAATGACAAGAAATTTTTTTTGCAAAAGAATCGAACCACAATGACCAATGAAACATCAAATGATTCCCAAAATGTCAAACCAGCCTTTAACTTGATAGCATCTACATCAAAGAATCAAAACAATGATCAAATTATCAAGTCAAATGTCATACAAAACAATGAGATCATAAAGACAACCATATCAGAAACCATCAAATCAGCGAAGGTTCACACCTTTAGGCCAAGCAATAGAATCAACAATGAAAGAACTAGTTGCTAGTGGCCTTATCACTGCACAGGAAGCCCGATTCTGGGATCTCAAGGTCAAACCACCATGGTGGAATGACGTTAATTATTGCAACTTCCATAATAACAACGGTCACAAAACCAATGATTGTATGGAGTTGAAGCACGCAATACAAGAATTGATCGACAACAACAAGGCATATGTGGAAACACCTCAAAACAATAACGATCACTTGGCCTTCAAAGACCCTTTGCCCAACTATGACAAAGCAGCATCATCATCCTCAAACTACATAGGTAAGAACATCAATCATGTCTATGACAAAACAATCATTTATTCATCTGAAGTAGAGAGTGATCATATAGTTGATCATAACATTGACGAACCCCTCATCAACAATAGTACTCCTTTGGACTTGCTCTTGAGCATGTCAAACTCTTATAATCAAATCAATGTCTTAAAAATCAGAGACCGTCAGGCGCACCAACCAACAAATGTGCTGACTAGGGGCCAAGCCAAGGTCATGTTAAAAGGAATTGCATCTACACATGCAGTTCCACCTCCATCTCACTATAACATCGTCGATCAACTGGAAAACATTCCTACTCAAATATCCATACTAGAACTCCTTAAAATATCACCATCACATAAGGAGGTTCTCGAACAAGCTTTAGTTGCCACTACGGTACCGAAGAATCTGGATGTTTGTTAGTTTAAGGCTATGGTGGGACATTTGACTACCCCACATTGTCTATCATTCTCCAAATAGGATGATATCTCGCTAAACCATCTGCATAATACTACACTCCATATTGAGGTCTTAATCCACAATCACTGCATCAAGAGAGTCTTAATAGATGGGGGAGTTGGTCTGAACATTTTCTCTCTCAAGTTAATCTGTTCACTAGGATATTTAGACGATGCTATTGATTCTCAAAGAAAAATGACTATCAAAGCATATGATGAGGAAGAAATATCATCTAAAGGCTTGATTCTCCTGCCCATTCAAGTGGGTCCCATGATGAAACATATAGCATGTCAAGTATTGGAGAAGGAATTGACATACAACATTATTTTAGGGTGACCATGGATCCATGAAATGCAGCCTATACCTTCAACATATCATCAATGTTTGAAGTTCCCAATAAATGGATGAGAGGTGACTATATCTGCTAATTACAATCATCCTCAACATTGTGACACCCTTAGGATCTCTCAAGATACCTTTATACCACACAATAGGGAAGCATCATCATCCAAATACGAACAATGTCCAAACATCACTACTAAATGGGTAGAGAAGAAGGGTAAAGAAAAAAAGACAAGTCCTATTGAAACTCAACCAATGGATAATCCGGATCAGCCAACTTCTTTATCACATAAATTCCAAGAGCAAGTCCAACTGAAGGACAAAGGAATGGGAACATATTCTATGGAGAAATCGCTTAACCTATCATAGTTAATGCCATCTCTGATAAAATCTCGAACATCATTACCAGTCACAACTCTTGATGAAAGGTTTGTCAAAAAGGGTACAATAGAAGATGAACCAAGCAACAAAGCAATCCTGGATTGGCTATACAAAGATGAGGAACCCTCTACATCATAAATCAATATCAAAAATGTCAACATCAACACCGATAAATATGGAAAAGGAAAAGCTATTTTAGAAAATATGGGATATGAAGGACAAGGACCTGTTGCATTAAGAAAGGATGGAATCACAGAGCCTATTACACCCCTCACTCTCCACACAAAAGAGAAGCTAGGACTAGGATACTCTGAAGAAGAAAAGCAGGAGCTAACAAAGACTGTTGTTGAAAATATCCTTCAGTTTAGGGATGGCTTTGAAACAGACTCAAATGAATATGAGTGGGCATTGTATTTCGATCTATTTTTCATTGATATTCAAGTTGATGTAATTCAACAATATGCACCTACGCATGAGGAGGGCCAAGGTTCTGGGTCTAGACTACATGTGGAAGGGTTACTAAATATCGATGATTCGAGTGGGGATGAGCAAAATTTGAGTGGACTAGATGATCTTTAAGAAAGTACCATCACGGACCTTGATATTCCAATAAACGACTATGATGAAACAACTATCCAAACCCTTACATCCATCACCTTGAATGAATCTAATAAACTCATGTCGTTAATCCATCCTTAACTCATTGACTGGGAACCTATCGAACCTTTGAATATACCAATATTTATAAATGATGATGACATCGTAAACTTCCTATGTCATACTAGGTCTGGTACAAATTATGTCTGTAATACTCATAACAACATGACTCGGCAAGAAGGTGTCAAATCTTCCAGCTGCAAAAATAACAACAGGGAAAATAGATCTAATGGTGAAAACCATTCTATGGAAGCATTAGATCTGGAAAAACTAAAAATAAAGAACGCATCTAACAGTGAAAACCTTTATGAGGCACTGAAGGATGGAAGATTTGACACTCTTCCGAAACACTATCATGAGTGATCATCAGTCCTAGTGGAACCAACACAATCTGTGAATATCAGCACTGAAGATAAGGCAAAAATCCTACATCTGGTGGAATCCATGACAGAACAAGAAAGACCAGAATTCATCAAGTTCTTTAAAGACAGAAGCATCAACTTCGCTTGGTCATATTCTGATATGCTAGGCTTAGACTCAAATCTACTTAAGCATCACTTGTATTTTCCTGTAGACATCAAGCCTGTCAAGCAAAAATTGAGAAAAATGCATCCCCACATTGCATTAATGGTAAAGACAGAGTTAAAGAAATTATTGGATGCTAAATTCATACGGTCCATAGATTATGCCGAATGGATATCAAACCTTGTACCTATTTCAAAACTAGACAATAGTATCAGAATATGCATAGATTTCAGGGACCTAAATAAAGCATGCCCGAAGGATGATTTTCTGCTACCAAATATAGACATCATTGTGGACTTGATGGTAGGGCATGCCATGTTGCCAATCATGGACGGTTTCTCTAGGTACAATAAAAAAAAATAGCCCCAGAAGATCAAGAAAAGATGGCTTTTACATGTCCATGGGGAACTTTCTGCTAGAACGTCATACCATTTGGTCTAAAGAACGCAAGAGCCACCTATCAAAGAGCAATGACGACAATCTTCCATGACATGATGCACACCTTCATGGAGGATTACATGGATGAAATCTTTGAAAAATCTAGTACAAGGGAAGGACATTTACATATCCTAGACAAAATCTTCATACGGATGGAGAAATTCAATGTTAGGTTAAACCCCAAGAAGTGTGTCTTCGGGGTCACATCAGCAAAACTATTAGGGTACATTGTCTCAGAAAAAGGCATTGAAGTGGATCCGGAAAAATTCAAAGCAATTATGGAGATGCCACCTCCTAAGAATATAAGTCAACTCAGATCACTACAGGGAAGGCTCCAATTGATTAGAAGATTCATCTCCCAGCTGGTAGACAAAAGTCATCCTTTTAATCATCTATTGCATAAGAATATAGTTTTCAAGTGGGATGAGGGGTGTGAAACAATATTCAATCAAATCAAGCAGTATCTAATGTAACCACCCATTCTCATGCCACCAATAGAAGGAAGGCCTCTCATATTGTATATTGCTATGACTGATATCTCATTGGGGGCACTTTTAGCACAAGAGGATTATGAAGGAAAAGAACAAGCTATCTACTATATCAGTCGTACTTTTAATGGATATGAAATCAATTACACTTTCATAGAGAAATCTTGCTTGACGGTGGTATTCGCTACTCAATAGGTGAGACACTACATGCTAACTCATACAATCAAACTGATAGCAAAAATTGATCCTTTAAAATATCTACTCAGTAAAGCTACCTTGACAGGTAGACTGGAAAAGTGGGCCATGCTATTAAGTGAATTTGACATTCAGTATGTAGAGAGAAAGGCAATCAAGGGATAGGGAATCATTGAACAATTAGCTGGGGCTCCTCTAGTAGATGATCGACCAATGAAAAATGGAGTTTCCAGATGCAGACATTCTGACAATAATGCCCCAACAATGGGTATTATATTATAATGGATCATATACTCAGCGAGGATTAGGAGCAAGAATCTTGTTCATCTCTCCACAAGGATACACCATTCCAAAATCATATAGATTAATGTTCTAGTGTACAAATAATGTAGCAAAATATGAAGCATTAATCATTGGGGTCAAAATAGCAATTGAGTGGAAGATCATGGACTTACAGGTATATGGGGATTCTCAACTAGTTATTTATCAAGTAAATGATGAGTATCAAAAAAAAGATGAAAATTTGATGCCCTAAAAGCAAAAAATAGATAATCTGAAACATTTATTTGTCAGTATTAAGTTTGATCAAATTCCAAGAGCTGAGAACAAAGCTGCAGATGCCATGGCTACAATTGCTTCATTACTACAATTGCCTGAGAAGCATGTTTGTTATGAGTTTATGGTAGAAAAAGTGTCATGTCCTTCCCATTATAAGCCAGAATCCGCTACCATCTGCCATATCAAAACCACAGAAACCTCCATTTATGAAACGATCTATGCTTACCTAAAAAATGATTGCCTTCCTCCTGATCTATCCAGGAACCAAAAATGAAACTTCATATGCCAATCCGCACGACATACTTTAATTTTCGACATACTTTATTGTCGAGGTCTTGATGGTACTTTACTCCAATGTCTAGAACACAACGATTCTGAAACGACCCTACAAGAGGTTCACAAGGGTATTTGTGGCACTCACTCGAGTGGGATAACTCTAGCTAAGAAACTCCTCCATTTGGGATATTATTGGCCATGTATGGAGAAAGAATCCTATTAGTTTGTTAAGAAATTCCAAAAGTGTCAGATTCATAGCAATCTAATTCATGCACCAGCACAAGAACTACATACCTTCACATTGACATGGCCTTTTTATCAATGGGGCCTGGATCTGGTAGGAAAAATAAATCCATCTTCATCTAATGGACACAAGTTCATTATAACAGCTACAAAATATTTCACAAAATGGATTGAAGCAATACCTCTTACTACCATCACTGGGAAGCAGATCTCCTCTTTCATTTTGAACTACATAATATGTCGGTATGGAATCCCTCAATCCATTATCACTGATAATGGATGACCTTTCAAGAATCAAGATGTCCAAGAGCTATGTGATCAATTTCATATCCAACATCGATTTTCAACACCGTACTATCCTCAAGGGAATGGCCAAGTAGAGGCCTCAAACAAAACAATAATCAAAATTCTCAAAAAGATGGTTAACGATGTTGGACATGATAGGCATGTTCAACTCAACCCCACATTATGGGCCTACAGAACAAGTATCAAAACACCAATAGGAGCTACACCATATGCATTGGTATATGGGTCAGAAACCATATTTCCCATTGAAGTTGAAATTCCCTCCCTTTGTGTATCACTCAGAGATATCATTTCAGATGAAGACTATAGGGTATCTAGATTGTAGGAACTGGAGTTGTTGGATGAGCATTGTCAGCAAGCTGTTAATCATTTAACAGCTTATCAACAAAGAATTTCAAGAAGTTACAACCACAGGGTAAAACCAAGGGTCTTCCAGATTGGTGACTTGGTACTAAAAGAAAACCATAGGAATCAGCAAGACAAAGAGAAGAAAGGGAAATTTGAGCCTAACTGGCTTGGTCCCTTTGTCGTCATATCAGTGTATGGATCAGGAGCATATTAGCTATCAATGTCAGAAGGGGATTTCTTTGATGAACCTATCAACAGTATTCATCTCCGAAAATTCTATGCTTGAATCTCCTAGTGCACGGGTCACACTTCTGAAAATTGTTTCCTTGATGAAAACCTGGCAAACAGGCATCTTGGCAACACAAAAATACAAAAAATAAAATAAAATAAAATAAAAATAGAAAATTACAAAAAGAAAGAAAAAGGGAAAAATGAGAAAAATACAAAAAACACGAAGAGTATAATCAAAGCATATGGTGAAAACCTGGAAACAGGCATTGTATGTGATTCTAGGATCAGCTTTCCCATCTATTTTGATATATATCAGGATCATTAGTCTGGTAGTCAGTACCATTTCATATCATGTCAGTCGTCTTGCCATCTTTGCATCCATATCAAAATCATTTTCAAATAGTCAAGTATCACTCCAAAGCTTGGGGGCAACATTTGGGTATCACTAGGGGCAACCAAAACATCGATTTCACCAAGGGGAAAAATAACAGTATAGCCAAAAAACCAAAAACAAAGATCAAAGCACAATATCAATCATCATCAGAAGAGCATCAACCATCCATATCATTATCGAAAATCCAAAAAAAAAAAAAACTGAAAAAGTCAAGTTTGAAAAAGCATCATCCAAAAACATAGGTCTATGTCAGTCGAACTACGTGGTCTCTACATGTGTAACATAGGAAAGGATAATCTATGATCAGCCCCCGAGACCCCTAAGATAGGTTACTAGGTTAGGTCTTTTGTCAAAATCTTGAAAATCCAAAAACATCACAAAATCAGGATGGATGATCTAAAATCTGAATAATGAATGGAACACTCTAAGTAAACAATGGATAATTGTACTTTTGATTATCATTTCTTTGGAGTAACTCAATGATGTATTGAACCAGAGGAACAAGGATGAAGAATGATGGTTTTATTATCTGATGTCTGTAAGTTAATCATATAAATGTATGAATTGTTGGGGGATGTGCTATGCAGATGTATCACTAATGACATTCATAATTCACACATTAAAATGATTAATCACTACCTGTTTACACAATGAATGCTCAGGTCATCTCGGTTAAATCATACCTAGATGCCTGTGTTCGATTGCAACATCATAAATCATGAAAGAAGTACTCAGGTCGTCATTGGTCTAACACATATCATTAATGCTTGTACTCACTTTCAACATCCAATAAAGCTCTATGATGACAAAAAGCACAAAAGTACTCTTAAAATGACAATAGTTTGCATATAGTTACATGATAAAATTAGACTGCTTTCATATTAGTTTTGCATCTGCATTATAGATTTTTCACATCAATTAATGATATCTATATCGGCTTGTGCTAGATGCAGAATCATGTCCCACATCTTTGGAAAAAACTCTAAAATCCTCCTATAATCAATCAAAAATCAATCAGCCTATCAATCTAATCGGCTCTGGTGAGACTTTGATCAAATCTCATGAGCGACTATCATTGAACCTCGCCTATCATGAGGTCAACCATCAATCTATCATTGATGCTCGCCTATCATGAGGTCAATCATCAATCTATCATTGATCCTCACCTATCATGAGGTTAATCAATCAATCTATCACTGATCCTCACCTATCATGAGGTCAACCAATCAATCTATCATTGATCCTCACCTATCATGAGGTCAATCATCAATCTATCATTGATCCTTGCCTATCATGAGGTTAATCAATCAATCTATCATTGAACCTCGCCTATCATGAGGTCAACCATCAATCTATCATTGATGCTCGCCTATCATGAGGTCAATCATCAATCTATCATTGATCCTCACCTATCATGAGGTTAATCAATCAATCTATCACTGATCCTCACCTATCATGAGGTCAACCAATCAATCTATCATTGATCCTCACCTATCATGAGGTCAATCATCAATCTATCATTGATCCTTGCCTATCATGAGGTTAATCAATCAATCTATCATTGATCCTCGCCTATCATGAGGTCAATCATCAATCTATCATTGATCCTCACCTATCATGAGGTCAATCAATCAATCAATCATTGAATCTCACCTATCATGAGATCAATAAATCTTCTAATCTATCAAGATCAACAATCAATATCGAATCAAAGGCTGACATGATTGAAAATCATCAAACCTAAGGAGGCTTAATAAAAATTCATCCAAGGGGCAAATTTTTCTTTATCAATTTTTTTGGGAGATAAATTATTTCATCATCAAATCATCATCAAATCATCAAAAAATCATAAAATTTTGAAACATTCTAAAAAACATCAAATCATTAATTTATCTCCCATGGGGGCATATTATCAATGATCTAAAAATCAATGTCTGGGGCATACAGAATTATTTTTCTTTATCATCGATCTTGGCAGTAGCAGCAAAATTTTCTTTGAAACAACAAGTAAACACATCACTTCGAAGAGGGGAAAAATGTATACACCTAAAAATGGTCTGGAGTATCCGATAAATTAAATATGAAATATTTGATTAATTATCCTAATTTCCTCTACTATCGAATAAATAGAAATATTTATTTATATAGTTCACATTTAAATTCATCTTAATTAAATAAACAAAATTAAATACTTTGTTCGATTTAATTATCAAATCCCTTTTTTATTCTATCACGTCAAATGTAAATTAATTAAATAAAGATCAAAATACTTTATTGATTAATTGCCATATTCTTCTGCTTAATTTAATAAACAACTATCTTATAGTTCGTTCTATTAAATTATTTATCCTTCTTTTGCTAATTTAAATAAATCAAAAATATTTCAATTAAAGCACAAGGAATATTCCATCTATATTCTCTAAAAAATGAATTAGATATCCTATGTCTAATCTATGTCTAAAATATGTCACAATTAATGCTTTGAAACTTCACGGGAAGTTTTGGAGACAAATTGGAAACAAATTCCAAATTCTTCTCTCAATCCTCCTCCATTAATCTTTCCTTTTCTCTTGCCTAGTGTTTTCATTCGTAGAGACAAGCACCAAAATTCTCTCAATCTCCTCCATATCTCACCATTCAATCCTCCAGATTGAATCCAAGCCTCTCAATGTCTTCCCTGTGCATTTCTACAGCCAGGAAATCTATAAATAAAGCCTCATTGAACCAAGAAAAGGATCTAGATAATCTAACTTTTGCACTCTTACTCTGTAGGAATTCAAGCACTCAAGCATCAAACATTCAAGCATCCAACATCCAACAATCAAGCTTTCAATATCATTTGCTGCCTCCTATAGCTGCAATTATCTGTTTCATTTCCATTCATGCTTAGTTTAATTCATTTATCATCTAGTATTAACACATTTAGTTCCATATCATTGCTTTAGTATCCATCTCATTCTTTCAATTGTCATTTTAACAATCATAATGCACTCACGATCTGAGAGCCATTTTGATTTAATAAATCTTGAATGATAGAGAACAATATGATGCTTTCAATTGATTATTGCTTTGAATTGATTCAATTTGGTTAATCCTTGATATAATGTATTATTAAGAAGTGTTTTGTGCTTTACACCTAATTCACCACTTACAATGATCTCTAGTAGTCGACGTTTGATGATCTCTAGTAAATTTTCTTATGTGATATACATATATTAGGAGTCGACATTTGATGATCTCTAGTACTCTTGATATGATTGATCTCTAGTATATTTTATTATATGATATATACATACACATTTTCTTATTTTTATATGTTTATTTTCATTCAATCTGTACGTGCATGTACCTATATTTTCTCATATGATATATATATGTGTGTGTGAATATGTGATCTAACTAAAAAGATAAACAAACACACCAATGCGATATTATATTAAAGGAAACTAATTTAAATGTAAAACAAACTCTAAAACAACAACTCCTTCAAAAACGTCCCATTGTCCTCTATCTCCAAGGATTCGATGTAAGTTGTTGGCTCTTAGTTGGTGTACGCAGCATCTTGGTAGAATGACAACTTAGAGAATGAGATTATGCAACATGCATGTCTATTGCTAAATTATTATGGCATGATTAAGCTAACATATGAAACTAAGATGCTATGAACTTAAAATGCTATGCTTACGAAGATTGCTAAATGCTAGATAAAATGCAACTATAGTAATCACACTAAATTCACAAAATCTAGGATCCTTTTCAACTCACAAAGAGGTTGTATTTATAGATGTTTGGAGGAAAAAGTCCAATTGACAAAGATCGACGGTCGAAACGAAGCTTGTCAACATGAACGGTGAGAGATTTTGGAGGTTGAGAGAAATATGGAAGCTTAGAGAGAAAAATGGGAAATGTTTCCTCCTACATAACCTTCTCTATTCAAAATTGAAAGAAAGTTGTCATTTGTGCAATTAAATTATGAGGAGTTAGTTGGTAGTTCAGGATAAATCATTTAATTCAATAATTAATTTATTTAATTATATGTGACAAGGATTTTAGAAGCTTCCATATTTAAATAATTAATATTTAATTATGTGTGAGAGATGAAAAAGGAAGTTAATTAAATATTTTATTAAATGTGAAGTGAGGAAAGTGTAAACTTAAATACTTATAATATTTAATTTAAATATGGAGTAAAGAATGAGTTTAGAAGAATATTCCATTATTTGAATTTAAAAATTCAAACTTAGAGTAATATGATAATTAATATTAATAAATTATGAAATTTATTTTAATTTAATTAAGAGGAAGACGGTAATAATTAAATAAACTTATTTATTTAATTAGATTAGAAAAATTAGAAAAGTTAATGAATCGGGGGTAGGGATATGCTTTCGTGATTACCAAGGTAAAGTTTTAGCCCTGAGATCCAAATATCTTAATAGAGGTTCTAACCATTTAGCAGAAGCCAAAGCACTGTTACTAGGGCTAGAAATGGCTTTAGAATTGGGTTTTGAAAATATTCATATTGAAGGTGATTATTCACTGATAATTAATGCGACAAAATCAAAAATCGTTCACAATTGGTCTATCAAGTACATTCTTCAAAAGGTTTGGGATATCCTTCAACACTTTAAAAAAAAATTAATTTCTCACATTTCAGAGAAGGAAATAATCTGGTGGACTCTCTGGCTTCCATGGGTAGTACGAAGCAAGAAATAAGTATATCTTCTGATTTTTCCGTACTAATTGATCATCCAAATTTAGTTCACTAGATTGAATATGATCGTTGTCACTTCAAGAAAGATTACCATTGAGCACTTTATAAAATTTCTTGTGGCCTTCGTAAATTTGGAATTTGGCAGGTTCTTGATAGCCTCTTGCTATCTCAATGCTAAAAATGGTATCTTGCCATGATCCCCTATCGGCTCGTATTCTACTTGATCTCATATTTGGTATTTACTCTAAATGACAAATGCAGTTGGCTTTTTTACCTTTGGATATCATCAAGTGCCCCAATTTTTTGTGTGCATTTTCCAAGGATATGATGGGACAAGCCGCATCACTTGCTATTTAACTAGTAATTTATGGTGGTTTGGATACACTATAGGTTATTGGTCTTCTATTTTTTTTGTTGGCTAATGCTTACCGAATGTTTGAGTTTGTATTTGATGGTATTTCTTGGGCTCCAAGATTCTTGAGTGGTGGTACTCCGTTTTAATTTCTGAAGTTCGTGCGTCCCTCTTTGTATGGCCGATCATATTTAAAGATTAAACTCATAAAATCTAATGCCATATGAAGCAATTACCTTCATTAATTTCTAAATTGTGGATGTTGGCTTTTATGTGACTTTAAATTTAGTAATTTCTCTTATCTTGAGTAAAGTCTCTCAAGAAGCTTCTCTGGTTTTTCAATGCTATTTTAGTCTCATGTATTCTTCAGTGGTTTGTTAAATCTCAGTGAGATTGTGGCAATTCATCCCTGGAATTTTTGTATCAATTGCCCCATCCAGGTCGGCGAAAGGCCATTTGAGGACAACATTTCTCAGGAAGACCTAAATCGCATCCTCAAAACGGGGAGTATACATGAGGAGGATGTAGTTCACTCAGTTATAGGTAAGGAAATCATTAGCCCAGGAGCTCGCATGGCTTTGTTTCCTTCGTAGGTTCTTTCTATTTTTTTCTCAAATATTATGGATTTACTTTAGTCAATGAGGGATTTAGAGAAAATTGTCTCGAAATTTGTAAACCCTCAATTTTGTGAGAAGAATGATTTGTTGATGTTGGCTATAAAATACAATTTGTTCTTTGGGGAGGGCTATGTTGGTGGCTTATTCTCTTGTGATTATATCAACACTAAAGTAGGTTATGAAGAAAGTTTTGAAGCTATTTGTCTGGGGCTTCAACTTGGTAATGACTAGGTTTTGTTATCAACATTAAACAAAAATGAAAACAGGTTTTCTAGATCCCTAACAACCAAAATTAAGGAAAAGTTCTATGCTATTTCTTTCCTGTTGGACTTTTCTCTGAAACCACCTTTTTTCCAGCTCGAAATGAGGATTCATCAGGTGAAGGTAGAGTCTGTTAATTTTGTGTGAAGAATAGAACATAATGAGCCCACTGCACAATGCGCCACCTCCTTGCATTAGGAGGCTTTGGCTATTAGGGAGCCAGGAGATCATGCTGAGGTTGAAGCCCCTTGTGTTGGGCTTGATTCTATCCACCCACATGTGCCTAAGCTGTATTTTGTGGATGATGCGGTGTAGGACCAATCATCAACTTTTGTAGAATATATGGAGGAGTAGCTCGAATGGTGGATGGTAAATTATGTTAAAATTTTGATCCAATTGGGTATGTACGTCTTAGGTTTTGGGTATCTAGATCCCTAATAGTTCCAATGTGGCGTCCCTATTTCCAGCTTTTAGACCTTTGTATCTTCATCCCTTATATGTGATAATTTTGTAATTTCTCTTTTTTGTATTATTCATATGCTTTGAATGGGTTATAACGGGAGGTTTTATTCCTGGTTCTTTCTAGCCGGTATGCCCTTTGAACAAG
The DNA here is from genome assembly GCA_007115665.2 of Sequoiadendron giganteum. Lineage (NCBI taxonomy): Eukaryota > Viridiplantae > Streptophyta > Pinopsida > Cupressales > Cupressaceae > Sequoiadendron > Sequoiadendron giganteum. The sequence goes on from CM021105.1 coordinate 153,698,954, forward strand.
GTCTTATGTAAATACTTTTTATTTAATATAATATATTACCGTGTCTTGTCCACTTTGCTGAAAACAATAAAATAAATTTATTTATGTGTAGATGACTTTAGAAGATTAATTAAATAATTCATGTTTAATTAATTAGAAGGCTCGATTTATAAAGACCATTTTTAGATGCATACATTTTTCCCCTCTTTGAAGTGATGTTTTTTACGCATTGCTTCAAAGAAAAATTTAGATAATGAAAATTTTTCCCTTGACTTTGAAAAATAGACTAATGATGCTATATGCCCCCTCGAGAGATAAATCACTTGGTTTGAATATTTTGATTATCATTCAAAGATTTGAAATGATTTGAAGGATATTCATTGATTTATCTCCTGAAATAGCGCTCTTCATGGTGAAAATAAAAATAACCCTACCTTATTTACCCCCTTAAAAGGTGGAAAAAGGAAAAATTCATTGTCATTTGAATAGTTGCATTTGGTGAGAATAGAGCTCCACAAGAGAAGAATTCAAGATGTCAATCCACTACGAGTGCCATAGATTCAAGCAGGTTCGACGACATCAATGACCAGCAGCATATGGACCTCTGGTAAGAGCGTACAACTAGGGCTTCCTTGTGAATTTTTGATCAATTTTGAATGGATTTTTAGATTTTTTAGATTTTTCAAATTTTTTTGTAGCGCATAAAAATTTGATTTAGTGCATGTGAGCACTAGTTTAGTGCATATGATAGGTAAATTAGTGCATTCAGTATAGCACATAGATTGAACAGAGTGGCGCATAGGAATGTTATATTAGCGCATCAACCCGTTTAGTGCATCCAAGTGATAGATTAGCGCATAGATGCCTGACTCGCGCATTTGATGCTCAATTAGCGCATAGACATAGGGCTTTAGTGCACTGGCTAGATTAGCACATGCATATGATAGTCTAGCTGATTTACTTGATAGAGTAGCACATTTGATAGTTTAGAACTTTTAGCCTCTATTTTAGCGTATTGATGGATAAAGTAGCACATTTGTTGAATTAGCGCATAGATAATATGTTTTAGCGCATCCATGAAATTTTGTTGTTTTTGAAACTTTTCAATGCAACTAATAACTGCTTGACATTTGTTGCTATATTAGACAACTGATTTGATGAATTTTAGTAACATCAAAGATAGATTGACTTAATTTTGATGATGATCTGATAAATTTGTTCTCGTGCTTGAAAACAAATAGCAAAATGTTGTTGATTCTGATAAATTTTTTTTCTAAAATGAAAAACAAATATTAATGATTGATATGATATGAGCCAATTGGTTGTTAAATTTGTCTTCATGCCTAATGAAAAAAAAATAGTAAAGTGATAAATTGTCCTTCCTTCTTGAAGACGAAATAGTAATGATAGGTTGATATGTTCCTAATGATGATTTGATTGTGATGATGCTGATAAATTTTCTTTCATGTTGGATGAAAACAAAATAGCAGTAATTAATTTTCTTCTGAGTTGATTTGACATGATTGTTTGATTTCCTAATTGATTGTTTTTCCTTTCCGATGATCTGATTGATTGATTAATTGATGTTATAGGAGAATTTTAAAATCCTCCAGATCAGAGAGAGATTTCCCCACACTTGGGAGATCATTCCCATATTGTCCCAGCCAGAGATTGTAGTTATTGTTAGATTTGGTTTGGGTTCACTTCTGAGGATCCCACAGTATAGGGTCAATAGGGAACTGTTGAGTGCTTTAACTGAGAGATGGCATAGTGAGCATAACACTTTTCACTTTCCTACTGGAGAGATCATAGTCACACTAGAGGATGTTTATAGGATACTAGGGATCACTGTGGTTGGAGACCTTGTGGTCTATGACCATAAGGAGATTGGAGGGAAAAATGCTTTGAGAAAAGTTTTCTAGGATCCAAACATTAGCGGGTATGAGATCCCTCGGATGGAGATGGTTCAGGGTTATGCCCCACTTCCCTTAGTTTTGGCAGGCTTCATTGGTGGCTTTCTATGTCCCAACCACAGGTCGAAGTGACTGTCTATCAGTTGGGGTCAGATTTTGGAGGATATGATCCTCCATCAAACTAGATACACATGGGGATCTTGCATGTTAGCCCATCTATACCACAATCTCCATCAAGTGGTATATATAGATGGGAAGAGGATATCTTTCGGTGTGACACTTCTACAAATATGGGAATGGGAGCATATCACCATTATCCACCCATTTGCAGGGAGAGGTCATCCCATTGGTCATCCATACGTTTATACTTACATAGGCCCACTTGTCTAGCCTAAGCTAGACAAGTTGGAGTACTGGACAATATGGACACAGTTATTTGGAGGCCATATGTTGACTATGAGGCATGGGATGATGATGACATTCTTGTTTCATACTACGGTTTAGCAATATTTTTGATTGGCCACACCCCTTTTATCATTGAGCAATTTTTGCTTATGCGGGTGCTTAGATAGTTTTCTAGAGTATAGATGATGCAACAGGGTGTGGCCCATTATGCTAGATGGTGGGAGGATGTGGTAGAGTGGGGTCCTTTAATACCTTATGAGGTAGTTAGAGCATAGTATACTGGATTACAGCAAGAGTTTTGGGATATCCACTAGAGGCTATAGATGCACGCATGAAATAGGATTATGCCGCATATTTCTATACACATCCATGTCCTAGGATGACCAATCTAGATGATCCTGCTCCATTCTTAGATTCTCCCACACTACAGAGGGCATCGAGGCAGCCATAGGCATAGGAAGAGGCTAGGTTATAGGCTAGACCATAGGCAAAGGCATAGGTAGAGCAGCCTACCAGAGGAGGGGAGGATGTGGGTGGGGTGGCCATGGATATTAATCAGGAGGAGGAGGAGGATAGTGACAATGATGATGATGACAATGGGGATGATAGGGGTGGTGGAGAGAGAGTTTTCTTTGATTACCATTCAGGACTCAGCCTCACATAGTGAGATTTTTTGAGCAGGCGGTCACCGCACTACCATGGATTACTATCAAGTCTCCCTCTCAAGGTTAGATTTATTCATTACAGTCATAGGTATAGGCTCGCTAGAGCTAGTTAGCGCAAGCATAGGCCACCATCACACGGTTATAGACACAGATGGCTCAACCACCACCTCCAGATCCACAAATAGCTTCACTCATGGCCGAGAGAGATAGTTTCAAATAGCGGTGTTTACAAGAAGAGGGGGTAGCTGAGAGATTGCTTAGATCAGTACAAGGTACCTCTATCAGAGAGGTCATTTTCAAGGGTCTAGAGACTACTAGAGAGTGTGAGTTTTATCGACAAAGATATCATGAGGCAGTTCCCCTTAAGCATAGAGTAGTGTATACCCTGTCAGACACCAAGTCTCGTACCCAATCATGTAGTCACACTAGGAGTTCCACCTAGACTATGGATCAACCTAACAAACAAGAGATAGTTGATACTAGTGGTAGGGCTCCAATGAGACTGAATACCTCTAGCGGTACTAGTAGTCATGATCCTCATATAGATGCTCCCCAGTGATAAGATTATATATACCATTTCTTGACACTTTTTATGTATCTTTATTAGACATTTGATGTCATTGTACCCATGGACATTCATATTGATGAGATTATATGATATGCAGCGGTGGTTTCGATACGCATGGGTCTTTGATTAGGCTATGATGGATGTTTATTTATGCATTTTTACTTCTATATGCCATGTTGTTTATGAGTATGATGATGCATTTGTATGGATTCTTTTTACATGATGGTATGATGATCGATGCACATGATATGAATAATGATGATGATGTGAAATTTTTATAAGCTTTTTGATTTGATGAATCTTCAAATGGAATGATTTTTATGAATTTGATATGATGAATATAAAAAACATGTATTGTGATGGATGATGTAAAATAAAATGTGAACGATTGTATGATTTAGTATGATGCATGAATTATGGATGCAAAATGATGAAATGGATGCAATAGATGCATTTTTCTCATTTTGATGTATGATTATGAAAAATGATACAATGATATGTATGTGTTAAATGTAAAAATGATAATGATAATGATCGATAAAATGATGTGAAAAAATAATATGGTTTAAATGAATATGATATGCAATCATGATGATGAAAATGAACATGATATGAAATGATGAGATGATAAAAATGATGTGAAAAATTGATATGAAATGATGCATGATGATAATCTATATGAATATGCAAATGATGTGAAATGATGATAAAAATGATGATATAATAAATGACGTGCAAGATAGCGATAATGAATGACATGAAAATGATATGAGAATGATGATATGAAAATGATGTAAAATGATTATGAAAAATGATGATATGAAAATGATAACACAAAATTGAAAATGTACGATATGATATCCTAATATGATGATGAAATGATAAGAGTAATATGAATGATGTGATAAAATAATGTGACAATATGAGAATGAAAATAATAATGATAATGATCATGATAAGAATATGAAAAATGGATGATGAATGACGTAAAAATGAATCCTAAATGATATTAATCAATTGGTAAAAATCATAATGGTAGTGAGATGATATGAAAAGATGTAAAAATGACATGAGACTAATATGGATAATGTTATACTATGATATGGAAAATGATAACGCCGAAGATAATGCAAAATGGGATGTAAAATGATAATGCAACTAATAATGATAATGAAATAAACAAAAAATGATATGAAAGTGGATTGCAAAATATGATATGAAAATGATATGCATCTAATGATGATATGAAGATGAAAAATAGTGATTTTTTCCAATGTCCAAGTGTAGTCAATCTTTGTTTCAAGAGAGATATGTATCTTTGCCAACCTCCAAATATATATTGTACAACCGCCAAATAAATTCAATCTATGTGAATCATGTAGTCCTAAAAATGCCAGATGAACCGCTCATTGTTGTCATTTTGTGAACCACTTTTGCGATTGATTTTCATCATTGAGACTTTTGATATGTTGAAAGTTAGTACAAGCATCAAAGGGGATATTTGCACCAATGATGACCTAAATACAACTTTCATGGTGTTTGATACAGCAAGTTAATACAATCATCGAGGTATAATTTAACAAAGATAACCCAAGTATTGCTTGTGTAAACATACAGAAGTTAACCATTTTCCTATGCAAATCCTGAAATGCCATCAATGATATTTTTGAAAATCATGTCTCATGACAAATTTGCACAATAATAATGATTAACTTACAGACAGAAAAAATAAATAAATCATATTCCTTCCTTGCGATTCTAGTTCAATACATCATTGAATCACTCTAGAGATATGATGTCATCAAATTTAAAAAACAATAGTTCAAATTATGCTTTAAGTTTTTCATTCATCAGATTAAGATCATCCAGTTTGTTTCATTTTCATGTCTCATAGCTGTTTTGACCATGTTTGATTGGATATTTGATTGTTGATTTGATATTCTGATACTTGACACATGTTATCGTTTGTCTACCAAAAGGTTCAAAAGTTGATTGCCCCCAGTGAGCTTGCACTTTGACTCCTAATAAGACACAACCTACTGCTAGAAATATGAACAATGATCATCAAGCCATGATGAAATCCTTGTCATTTCAAGGAAATGTTGTGCACATGATGCAAATATGATGGCCAGGAATGGATTCGATGCTGGTAAAAATGGCTATGAACAATGTAGAATGTAACCTAATAGATGGGAGAGCCCACTAAATCACAAATAATGCTTGTTTGCCAAGTTTTCACCATTTATTTTTATTGCACTTTTTCAGATTTTTATGATCTTTTTTTTTGTTGTTACCAAGATGCCTATTTGCGAGGTTTTCATCAAGGCAACAATTTTTTATTTTTCATTTTTTGGTATTTTTTTTTTGTATTTCTTTTTTTTTTTTTTGTATGTCAAAAGGATGCCTGTTTGTCAAGTTTTCACCCTGATGATGATTTTTTTCAAGACATTTTCTGATTTTTATGGATTTTTTCATGACTTTTTGTGCTATTTTTGGTATTTTCCCAAGACTTTATACTATTTTTGTATTTTTCAAACATAGAACTTCTTTAGATGGATGTTTTTGGTTGGATCTTCAAGCAAGTCCCCTTCTGGCATAGATAACTGATATGCCCCTGATCCATATGCTACAATGATGATGAACGGACCCAGCCAGTCGGGCTCCAACATGCCTTTCTTTTCCTGATCTTGTTGGTTGCGGCAATTCTCCCTCAAGACTCAGTCTCCCACTTGAAATGTATGTGGTCTAAATCTATGATTGTAGCTAATGGACATAACTTGTTAATAACCCTTCAAGTGATTGGTTGCACTTTGTCGTCACTCATTAAGTAGCTCCAGTTCTTGCAGTCTTGAAACTCTATAATCCTCATCAGCTATAAGTCCCTTTAGTGAGACTCAGAGTGAGGGAATCTCAACTTCCAGTGGAAAAATTGATTCTACCCCATAGAACAAGGAATATGGGGTGGCACCTTTTGGTGTGTGAATACTGCTTCTGTATGCCCATAAAGCTAGATTTAATTAGACATGCCAATCACGGTCGGCGTCATTCACTATTTTCTTCAGGATTTTTAGAATTTTCTTGTTCGAAGCTTCTGCTTGGCCATTCCCCTATGGATAATAAGGGGTAGAGAATCTATGTTGGATATGAAACCTTTCACAAAGTTTTTCAACATCTTGATTCTTAAAAGGTCTTCCATTATCTTTGATAATGAAGCTAGGAATGTCATACCGACATATGATATAGTTTAGAATAAAAGATGATTTTTTTTGGTTGGTGACTGTTGTTATTGGAAAAACTTCAATCTATTTAGTAAAGTACTCAGTGGTTGTGATAATGAACTTGTGTCTATTTGATGATGATGGATGTATCTTGCCAACCAAATCCAGTCCCCACTGAGCGAAATACCATGTTGTAGTGAAGGGTTGTAGTTCCTAAGCAGGAGTGTGGATGAGATTTCCATGAATCTGACATTTCATATATTTCTTCATAAAGATGAAGGATTTCTTTTCCATGGTTGGCCAATAGTAAACCATTCTAACAAGTTTCTTAGCCAAGGTTAGTCCACTTGAATGAGTCCCGCAATTACCATCATGAACCTCTTGTAAGTATTTTTCTGAGTCATCACGTCCAAGACATCTAAGGAGGGTACCATCAAGACCATGTCGGTATAGGGTGTCAAAAATTAGGGTATAGTGAGAAGATTGTCATATGAAATTTCTTTTCTGATTTCGAGACAAATCGAGGGGTAAGTTTATATCTTCTAGATAGGCATAGATTTTGTTGTACAAAGGAGAATCCAAACCAGTTAGGTGACAAATGATTTGGGTTTCAAGATTGTCATAGGCAGGGGAAAATAGTTGTTCCACCAGGAATTTTTATTGAGCTTGATTCTCTGATAATTGTTTTAGGGATTCAATTGTAGCCATGGCATCTGCAGCTTTGTTTTTGATCTATGGAATTTGTAGAAACTTGATCTCAAAAAAATATTTCTTGAAATCATCCACCATGTTTTTGTACAACATTAACTTGTCATCTTTAGTTTGATAATCATCATTTCTTTGATTAATAGCAAGTTGTGAATCCCAAAAAAATTACAGTTCTGTAATTCTCTAGTCCAATGCTATTCTCATTCTAATTAACAATGCTTGATACTCGGCTATGTTATTTGTACAAGGAAACATCAACTGATAAGACTTTGGAATGGTATGTCCTTGAGGTGTGACAAAAATAATTCCTACCCCCGAGCCATGTTGTGTATAGGACCCATCAAAATAAAGTGTCCATGATTATTTGGTAGTTGTTGTGAACACATCAGTGTTAGGAAACTCAATGTGCATTGGATGTTCTACTTGTATTGGTGCTTCTTCCAACTGATCTGCTATTACCTTCCCTTTTATTGTCTTTCAATCCACATAGTGAATTCCAAACTCACTTAGGATCATTACCCATTTAGCTAATCTTCCAGTTAAGGTTGCCTTGCTCAGAAGATACTTTAAAGGATCAATTTTAGCCACAAGTTTGATTGTATGAGCTAACATATAGTGTCACAAATTTTGAGAAGAAAACAATATTGCCAAACAATCCTTTTCAATGAAAGTTTAATTTAGTTCATGGCTTGTCAATGTTCTACTGATATAATAAATTGCTCCCTCTTTTCCCATTTTGTCCTCTTGTGCCAATAATTCCCCTAGGGATACTTCTGTGGTAGAAATATACAATATGAGTGATACATCTTGCATTGGTGGGATTAATACTAGTGGAATCATTAGGTAATTCTTGATCTAATCGAATGCTTCTTTGCACTTATCTTCCCATTTGAATGGAACATTTTTTTGTAAGAGAGGTGTAAATGGAAAACTCTTGTCTACCAGCTATGTGATGAATCTCCTAATGGATTGTAGTCATCCTTGTAGTGACCTTAGTTGACTGATGTTCTTTGGTGGCAAAATTTCTAGGATGGCTTAAAACTTTGCTGGATCCATTTCAATTCCTTTTTCTGATACAATATTACCTAAGAGCTTTCTAGATTTTACCCCAAAGTCACATTTCTTGGCATTGAGTGTGACCTTAAATTTTTCCATTATGACAATTTTTTTTGATAAGATATCTAAATTTCCCTCTCTTGCGTTCAATTTTGCTAAAATATCATCTACATAATGCTCCATGAATGTGTGCATCATGTCATGAAAATTTGTAGTCATTGCTCGTTGATATGTTGCTCCTACATTTTTTAGTCCGAATAGCATTACATTCCAACAATATGTACCCAAGGACATGTGAATGTGGTCTTATCTTGATTTTTAGGTGCAATATTGATCTGGTTATATTAATAAAATACATCCATCAGTGAATACATAGCATGCCCAACTGTCAAGTCCACAATCATGTCTATGTTTAGCAGAGGGAAATAATCTTTTGGACATGCTTTATTTAAATCCCTAAAATTTGTGTAGATTTTGATTCGTCCATCTGGCTTTGACATAGGTACAATGTTGGAGATCCATTCTGCATAGTCGATAGATCGAATGAATCCTACATCTAACAGTTTCTTTAATTCCTCTTTGACAAGTAATGCAACATGTGGGTGCATATTTCTGAGTTTTTCTTTCATAGGTTTTGCCTCTAGCATGATGGAAAAATGGTGCATGATAACATTTGGATCTAATCCAGGCATATCTGAGTATGACCATGCAAAATTGACTTGATTATCCTTTAGGAATTCTGTGAAATTTTGGATTTCTTCCTCTGTCAATGATGCAACAAGTTGTGATATTTTTGGCTATTTCATAGTGCCTATATTGATTGCTTTTGTTGGTTCTATCAAAATAGAAGATCTTTCATGATAGTGCTCAGGGACAATGTCACGTTTCCCATCTTCAAGTGCCTTTGAAAGGTTTTCACAAACAGATACACTATTTATTTTTCTCTTTTCATGATCTAATACTGCATTTGTTAGGTTTTAACCATTAGATCTATCTTTTATATTGTTAATTTTGTAGCTAAAAAACTTGGCACTCTCTTGACTAAGATTTTAATCTTGCGATTCAATGATGGAACTTGTTTCCGAGTTGGATGAACAAATAAAATTTACAATGGTTTCATCATCAGGGAAGGTTGGGATATCGATTGGTTTAATTTGTTCGCAATCAATGAGCTCAGGATGGACCAAGGGTAATGGATCACCGAGTTGGGTAAGGTCACTTGTTGTTAGGGTCATAACATAGTTATCATTCTTGCTATGGGGAAGATCTATAATGGTATCCTCCTATTCATTATCTATCTTTCTTTGAATCGAATTGTCATCACTCGAATCATGGTCACTTTGAAGTACGCATTCAAGTGGAGGCCTTGAGCTTTAGCCTTGTGTGAGCATGGGTGTATATTTTTGTATAACATCCACCTATTTGTCTCTCCAAAATTCATCATTATAAATGGTATCCCATTCATACTCATTGGAATCAGTTTCAGAGTTCTTGTGCAATCTTCGAATTATCTCAGCTATCTCTTCATTGGATTTCTTTTCAACCACTTCTTTTGCATTTTCACCATATCCAAGTCTAGTTTTATCTTTTGGATGTGTGGTTTTCGATTGGATTGGATCAACAATTCCTTCTTTTCTCTAGCCTATAGGGTCATTTCCTTCATAACACATTCATTGAATTATTGTATAACCCTTTCAATATTGCTCAATAGGTAACTCGACATGTTGGACAGATTCATCTTCATCTTTATAGAGCTAGTTGAGAATAGCTCTATCTTCTTCAATTTCTTGAGTGTTGGCCTTGATGAATCTCCCATCGAACATAGTGATGGTGATCGAAGTTTGTGACCCTAACATGGAAGCCATTGCATCTTGTTATAGGAATGTTGTAGGTTGACCATGGGACCTTGGAGAGACAGGTAGATTAGAGAGACATAGTGAATATTATCCAACCCCATTATCATTTAATTGTAGATTGGTGTCAAAATTATTTATCATTTCCCTTGCATGATCACTATGTTTAAAAGAAGAAATGGCCACGACCTCTCTATTATACAGGACAAAGGTGTCCTCAGTTTCTCTAAGGTTAGAATAAATTTGACTGTTGTTATGGTCTGCTCGTACAGTTATTTCTTGTCCATCATATGGAAATTTTAGACATTGATGATAAGTGGATGGAACTGCATGCATTTCATGGATCCATGGGTGACCCAAAAGTATGTTATAGGATAGGTCTCGATCTAGAACCTGACAAAAAATATTCTTCACAAAAGGGCCAACTCTAATTGGTAGCATGATGAGGCCCTTGGAAGCTCGTTCCTCATCATCATATGCTTTGATTTTAACTTTTATTCTTTGATCAGTAGACTCTTATGAATATCCCAAAGCAAGAATCAATTTTAAATTACACATGTTTAGTCCAACTCCACTATCTATTAAAACACGTCTGATTCGGGTTTTATGAACCATGACCTCTAGATAAAGTGATGAATTGTGGGGATGGGTCATGGAGGAATCATCCTTTTCAGAAAAGGATAAGTATGTGGGTGAGGACAAGTGTCCCACCATGGCTTGAAATTTATTGATATCTAGGTCAGGAGATATGATTGTGTCAATGACAACCTTTTCCAGAATGTCCTTGTGTGCCAGCAATATTTTAAGAAGCTCCAAGATAAAAATTTGAGCCGATTTTTTCTATAGTTGATCGACTAAATTCTAATGCCTTGGAGGGGGAACAACTAACTTAGATGAACTTCCTTTAATAATAATTTTGGCCTATCCCCTTGTTGTTGCATTGACCTCTCGATATTCTTTCCTTCCTTTGACTTTGATGACGTTGACTTGCTGGTCATTAGTGTAGATATGATTGATGGTGGTGTCATAGAAATAATTCACATTTTTTCCTTTGTCATCTGAAGACTCCCCTTTTTGATAATTGGGGAGAGGGTCCTTCAATGCCTAATGATCTTTGCTAGCATTATTTCCCTCAACAGTTATGGTGTGGTTATCAATCAAATCTTGGACCAAATTCTTTAACCCTTGGTAATTATTTGTCTTATGACCTTTGCATCCATGATAATCGCAATAGTACGAGTCATTCCATGATGGTGGTTTAACTTGAGGCTCATAATCTCTTTGTGGTGGAAATGTGATGGAGTTTTGATTCAACATCTCTTTGAGGATTGATTCAAGAGACTGGGCCAAGAGAGTAAAACTCTATCGATTTGAGAAAAAATGTGATCTCGGTAGATTTGAATTTTGATTATTTCTAGATTATTACCACAATTATTGGTCATTTTTCCTTGGTTGGCGTTGTTTCCTTGATTGAAATTATTATTGCCTTGGTTATTGGAATTTCAAGATTGCTGTTGTGTTGGACACCTGATACATTGAGAATGGTTGGCTTTGTATTCACGTTATTTTCATCTACCAACCCATCATTTACAACATTCTTATTTCTAGTCCAGAATCATGATTTATCATTGTTGTTGTTGTTGTTGTACGAATTTGGACTATCTTTATCAAGATTTAAAACTCCTCGCTTGACCAAGGCTCTATCAAAGGTGATCATGGTTTCAATCATTTTTTCAAATGATTGAGGACAATGAAGATTGATCCTATAACTCATCTCTTGATTTAGACTATCAATAAATATTTCCATCTTGTCCTTTTCAATAATAGGATGGGATTATCTTGTAAATAACCTTCTCCATATTTGAAGGAATGTGATGAAGGGTTCTCTAGTCTTTTTCTTCACTTTACACAAATCAAGAATGGTCATCTGATATTGTATATTATGGGAGTATTGAGATATGAATTTATTTATTAACTCCTCAAATGTTTTGATGGGGGAGTGATTTTTGAAAGCCACTCCATGGATTGTCCACCTAGAGTTCATGGAAACAATCGCATCAAGTATGTATCTTCATGAGTAAATTCCAAGAACATATTTCTAAAGTCCCTCACATGATCAATGGAATCCGTTTTTCCATTGTATCTATCAAATTTTGGGATCTCACAATGTTTTGGAAAAGGAATCATGTTGAGAATCATGTCAAAGGGATATGGGTAGATATCTTCCAAAACATATTTCTTGGTTGCACCCCCTTGTATTTCTTTAATTTTCCCATGTAATTCTCTTATCTACCGAGTAAGAGCAATAAAATAATTTAAGGGGGGCTTTAGGATCCTCTCTAATATTTTTTGTGTCAAAATTAGAGGGTAGTTTAGCTCCTTTGTTTGCTAACAAAAGAAAGTATCTTTCTTTGTTTCATTCCAAAATATTGTCCAAGAAACTATGAAATTGTGGATCTTATTCAACTTATTGAAGTAACTCCTCAGTTATTTCCTCATTATTTGAATTATTTCCTGTGTGAAACTTGTGAAAAGGATTTTCTTCCCTATCACCCATTTTGCAAAGTGGATTTTCTCTTTTGTCTTCTTCTATGTGCTTTTGAGAACTTGTGACAATAGGCATAATCTTATACCAAATTTTTACTAACTTTGATCACAAATGGAAGAGTGAAACTTGTTGGATATCTTAGTTAGAATAGAATGAGGATTCTATTGATATGAATAAATAAATTTCTAATTTTTAGCTCGTGATATCGTGGTTGGAAGGATGATGATCCTATTATGGGAATTAAACTAGAAATTGGAAATGGAAATGATGTTGCACTTTGTGATGTTTTTATCTTAGTTTGAGAAAATAAGGATTTTTGGAAATGCCTAATGCTTCTAAGTTCTCTATTGCAACACTTGATTGGGATGATTGGAATACTGAATTGCAGGTGGTGGGATGAAAGAGGGATGAATGGGTTGATTGTGATTATGCCTCTATGAAAGAGCTCTTCATTGAAAGAAATCTCATGAAGATATTGGTTCTAAAGAAAAATCACTAGTGAAACCCCTAGCAAAGTCATGATATCGATGAATGAAAGTTCAATGCTCAAGAAAAACTTTTTGACTTTGGTATAAAAATTTTATCCTTTTCAATAGCTTCTTATAACTAAGGGACCTTTTTGGCCTCTTGATCCTTTTCGCGAGGGATTTCTTAGCAAAATTTGTAGATTTCCAAACCTTGAGCATAGAAAAAGACTAGACTAGATGGAAAATTGCATCAAAAAACGCTTTAGACTCATAACATAGATGCGCTAATCTATTCAATGGATGGGCTAAAATTTTCAGAAAATGCACTAAAAGATCAAACCAATGTGTTGGATTGTTGCATGGATGCGTTGAAATAGAGCACAGACATGCACCATAATAAAACATAGATGTGCTAAAACATAGCATAAATGCACTGAAACAAAGCAGGTATGCACTAAAACAGAGCAAGGATGCACTAAAATATCCAGTTAATGCGCTCAAATAGACATGTTTTGAATTTTTTTTATCTGGATTATCTTTATCTAATTTAATGTTTAAAAAAGATGACATACAGTAGAAAATAGTTGTTTGAAAGTCCTAAAATCTAACAAAGAGTGTATATTCTTGAGATTTTCATGGGTATTGAACAAAATAATAAATTCAAACAGACTCACTCTTATTTTTCAAAAATTTCATCTTAATAACCACAACCCACATCTTAGAATTATCTCGACTCACATGACCATGTCACCCCCTAAAGGGCGCTCATGTTTTTGTCTTTTCCAAGCACATACTCAAGGTTATATTTCTCGATCCCTTGAGTAAACGATTCGTGGAAATTATATGGTGAGTATCTTGGGGGAAAATTCTTCCCTCCTCTTGCACTGTGATTACTAGGATGTTCAGAAACTAAAACGGTTGGATTCTACACTAAAATTTGTAGTAATTGTTTTCGTTCAGAGCAGAAAATGATATACTCCCTCAGGAGACCTCCCAACCTTTAGAACAAAGGCATTGGGGATGATTATCTTGCACACTATTTTTGAGTGGAAATTTCATCAACAACTCACTTTTGTTTAGAGTGGGTTGGAATGTTTGGCTTTAGGTGTTCCCACTTAGGTCATTCCTCTTGGGTGAGTACTTTTCCCCACAAGAGTAGACCTTCTAAAGGATGTAATAAATCATGAAATGCATTAAATAAAAATATGAGTTTGGCGTTTTGATCACCCAGTTAAGGGGATAGCATAGGCCTATCACCTGACAACCACAACAAACAATTTTGTTCAGTTTTAATCCCAAATGAAAACTTGCTAAACTAAGTGAATATGCTGCTTCACAACAAGCATGGGATTCATTTTAACCAAGATAAATTACTATTTGGTGACTACCCTAGGATTGGTTAATTCCATATTTAAATGTCTACCCTAGGATTGTTTCATTTTAAACTTATGTAGAAAGTAAAACTCTTTGTCTGTGGACACGTCAAAATTAGGACTAAATTTTATAGTTCCCTGTATGCGCTAAAAGAACACATCTATGAGTCAAAACAAAGAACAAATGTGCTAAACAAACATTCAGGTATGGGCTAAAACATAAAGTAAATATGCTAAAGGAACAGGTATATACACTAAAACAGAGTGTCAAAACACTGAAACAGTCCTCGTATGCACTAAATTTCTTCAGGGATGCACTAAAACGAGTCTCGTATGCGCTAAACTGCGAATCTAGTCTGTAACCTATCAAAAAACCTTTAATAAAAAATGAAAAAATGGGGCAAGGGCCCCACGGTGGGCACCAAAAATGTGTGTGAATATGTGAGCTAACTAAAAAAATAAACCAACACACCGATGCGACATTATATTAAAGGAAACTAATTTAAATGTAAAACAAACTCTAAAATAGTAGCTCCTTCAAAAATGTCCCATTGTCCTCTATCTGCAAGGATTCGATGTAAGTTGTTGGCTCTTAGTTGGTGTAAGTAGCAACTTGGTAAAATGATAACTTAGAGAATGAGATTATGCAACATGCATGTCTATTGCTTAATGATTATGACATGATTAAGCTAAGATATGAAACTAAGATGCTATGAACTTAAAATTCTATGCTTAAGAATATTTTTGAATGCTGGATAAAATTCAACTATAGTAATCGTGCTAAATTGACAAAATCTAGGATCCTTTTCAACTCACAAAGACGTATTTATAGATTTTTGGAGGCAAAAGTCCAGTTGGCAAAGATCGACGATCGAGATGAAGCCTATCAAGAAGAATGATGAGAGATTTTGGAGATTGATAGAAAGATGGAAGCTTAGAGAGAAAAATGGGAAATGTTTCCTCCTACACAACCTTCTCCATTTAAAATTGAATGAAAGTTTCCATTTGTGCCATTCAATTATGAGGAGTTAGTTGGTAGTTAAGGATAAATCCTTTAATTAAAACAATTTATTTAATTATATGCGACAAGGATTTTAGAAGCTTCCATAATTCAATAATTAATATTTAAATATGTGTGAGAGATAAAAAAGGAAGTTAATTAAATATTTAAAATATTTATTTAAATGTGAAGTGAGGAAAGTGTAAAATTAAATATTTATAATATTTAATCTAAATATGTAGTGAAGAACAAGTTTAGAAGAATATTCCATTATTTGAATTTAAAAATTCAAACTTAGAGTAATATGATTATTAGTATAAATAGCCAATATTGGCATGGAGTGATGGTTTAATGGTGGCATTGTTGTTCTTGCCACCATGGTTCAAACCCCGTTGGGGTGATATTGTTGAGTGATTGTATTATGGTTCATAGCTCTAGTTCAAAAGCATTTACCCCTTGAATAAAAATAACAATAATTAATATAAATAAATTATGAAATTTATTTTATTTAATTAAGAGGAAGATGGTAATAATTAAATAAACCAATTTATTTAATTAAATTAGAAGAATTAGAAAAGTGAACGATATAAATAAATAATTAAATTTATTTATATGTAGATAACTTTAGAAGATTAATTAAATAATTCATATTTAATTAATTAACAGGATTGATTTATAATGATCATTTTTAGATGTATACAACATACACATTTTCTTATGTTTATATATTTATTTTCATTCAATCTGCGTGCATGTAACTCTTTGCTTATAACATGTTTACACTCTTTGAAGGTGAATTTGAGCTTGAATCCTTGGCTGAAACATAGATACATTAATAGATATATGTGTACATGTACATGTTAACACTCAATAACATGTTTAAAAAACTTTGAAATCTATATTTAGAGAGCTCATGAGCTCATGTATTTATGGCCAATATATGTTAAACACATGTTAAATGTGCATTAAATATATTAAATGTGCGTACACATATGTAGTTCTACACATGTAATGTTATAAAATTTGAATATAATTGAACCTATGAATTTGAGATCAAACCTTTGGCTGACAGATGCATTTTAATTTTAATTTTTTTTCCATGAGCATATAAATACAAGCTTATTTTTCATTATTCCATATCAAATTGCACGATTAATTCACATTTATATCACTTCGAGAGCAGATTTTGGAGAAGAGATTTTTGCACATTTATCAAGGAGGAAGCTTTTGGAGAAGAAAATATTTTAGCATTTTTATGAAGGAGGGCAGATCTTGGAGAAGAGAACTTTTTATTTTCATAAATCAAGAAAAATATTGGAGAAGACAACTTTTCATTTTTATTAATCAAGGAAAATTTTGTAGGAGACTTTACCTTTGGTAGAGAATTTGTTTGATTCATCTTTAACTTGAAGAAGACAATGGGAAAACAAAGAAAAAGAAAAAATACGTCTCAATGAAAATTTTCAAAAGAAGAAGAACAAAAGAGGCACGGACAAAACTTAGAAAATTATCATTCAAAGAAACAAGGTACATGCTTATTTTCTCTCTCTCTCTCTCTCTCTCTCTCTTGTGTGTGTTTAGGACTTATATTAACACCTTTTTTTCCTTATAAATATATTTCCAATTATGAAAACCATTTTAGATTTAACTTGGAAACTTTAATGCTAAAAAATAGTCATCTTGCATACCATAACTTCCAGAACCTCATTTTTCCTTAATTCCTTATCATCTATTTCTAATTGCATTTGTTCCATGAAATTATTAAGTTCAAGAATCTTTTATTTTATTTGTTTCAACTCCACTTATATAGCTCATAGTCTCTCATTTTCTTTTCTTGCATATAAATTCAAATAAAAAGTAGGAAATTCTCAAGCTGAAGTTGAGCCAAATCTAGCTATTGGATCAAAAAAATCTGCTAAAGAACACATGGACCTTGAAGATAGGGAGAAGACCCAAATTGAAATGATACATGTTGGAGAGGAGTTAGGACTACTTCCTTCTACTGGTTTGGATGAGCATATAAAACTAGCTAAAACTTCTCTCAATTTCTTTTCTTGCATGTAAATTCATGTATCCAATTTCGAAAACCTAGTGACTTTAAAATTTCATTTTTCCATTGCTTAAATTGAATCCATGTCCAATTGTATTTGTTCCATGGAAATTTTCTTAATTTCAAGAATCAAGATTTATGTCACTTGAAAGTTCTACTCCACTTATAGCATCATGTATCTCATTGTTTTTTCTTGCATACATAAACTCCACTTATATAACATCATCTATCACTTTCTTTGCAAAATATTTTGTGAAATGTAGAAAGGGCCCAGGTTCAAATAATGCATGTTGGAGAGTAGTCAAGATCACATCCTCCTACTGGTATGGATGAGCGTATAAAACTACCTAAAAAGGTGAGGAAACAAATTTCTTCTAGAAATTTAGATCATTTACTTGAAATGGATATGGAGAAACTGAAATGTTATGCTGACCAACCTGCAAATAAGAGTATGAGGTCAATAAATAAATCTGTAAATGGAATAGTCAATGATCATTTCAATTATCTTGAAACACTTGAAAAAATTCAATTGTTATCATGATTACTTCTTCGTAATAAGTTGAAAGAGTCATTACAATTGTTGGGTGTACATTCAGCATCGAGTAAGAAGAAACACATGGCATCACAAAAAGATATTGTTCAAAATGTTAAAAAGATTTTAGATTCAATTGGGAAAGGATCTTGATCAATGGATAAGGTGCTACAAAATGGTGATGTTGACATCTATTATAAATTAAAATATAGCAAGAAAAAGAAAAATGTTTGCATTTTCGGTTGAAATTTGTTATAGTAGAACCACACTAATAAAATATGAGAAAAAGAGAAAGGTTATGGATGCTAGTTCAGAAGGAAACTGGGAAATTCTATGTAGAGCTTCCTATTCTGACAAGATTGAAGATGTTGTTAGGAAATTGATCTCAAGTTTTTTTCATGATCAGACCCATCCATCATCAAATATTAGAGATGTTATGAGACATAGGATTGGTCTTGGTATTTGTGAAAATCATATTAAACATTCACTAGACATAATACAACTTGAGATGTATATGAAATTTTGTAATATATATCCTGAACACCCAAAAATATGGACACAAGAAGGGAAAGAGGATTCCCCAATGAGCTTCTAGGGTTTCTCACCTTAAAAGCTAACTTTTGGATGAATGGCTTTCTTTCACACTAATGGTGTTTTTTTTTGGGTGTTCATTCAAAGAGTTGGGATTGGGGGTTTGTGATATCTATGTGTGTTGTGTGGTTAAATTCTAGAAATGAAATAGTACT
Source organism: Sequoiadendron giganteum (assembly GCA_007115665.2). Taxonomy (NCBI): domain Eukaryota; kingdom Viridiplantae; phylum Streptophyta; class Pinopsida; order Cupressales; family Cupressaceae; genus Sequoiadendron; species Sequoiadendron giganteum. The sequence continues at coordinate 153,718,035 of CM021105.1, forward strand.
AAACTAACTAAATAAGTATAGACATAACAATGTAAAGAAAATAACTTAAATGCTTGCAAATAGAAAGGAAACGGGAAAGATAGAGACTTGTGCACCTGGAAATGGAAAATTGTAGATGAGAGGGCCTGGAATCCTTTGGAAAATGTCTAAAATCTTCGTAGGGACATTCCCACCAATTCAGGCGACCTAGTCCTTTTGTCAGGAAACTTCACCGGAACAGGTTTCTATCAAATGGGTACTCAAAAATGTGAAAATCCCCGAAAAACAAGCTCAGAGGGACTAGGTCGCCATTATGGGTGACCTAGTCCTCTTCTAGGTTTTCTGGAATTTGAAAGAGGAGATTAGAGTCATCTATCTGCACTCTGGATTCCAACAGATATTTGGTTCAGATTCTACTGAAAACGGGCAGAAAGAGGACTAGGTTTCCCAAGGTGGTGACCTAGTCCTCCTGGGCATTTTTCATTGTTTTTTGGTAATTATAATATTATTATTTGTGTTTGTCAAGATTTTATTTATAAAACATACTAAGATAGGACTTATATGTGCATTAGGGGGTCAAATAAATTGAATAAAATGAATTTGTTAAACACGTGGAAATTTGGCTAAATTTCCTCTAAGAAATGAAGATATTGACCTAAAAAAGACAATAAATTACAAGAGTTACAAGTATGTAAAGTTTCAAAAAAAAATTGGTAAATAATCCACAAGGTAAATCTCCCCTCTATTCTTAACCCTTAACCCTTATACCCTAAACCTCTAAACCCATAACCCTTAAACCCTCTACCCTCTACCCTCTATCTCTCTCCCACTCCCTCCCTCTCTCTCTCAATTCTCTCCCTCCCACTCCCTCTCCCTCTCTCTCCTCTACCCTTAACCCTTGTACCCTTTACCTTTAACCCTCTACCCTCTCTCTCTCTCAATTCTCTCCATCCTCTCTCTCTCTCTCTCTCTCTCTCTCTCTCTCTCTCTCTCTCTATCTCTCTCTCCTCTACCCTTAACCCTCTATCCTCTACTCTTAAGCCTTAAACCCTTAAAACCTTAAACCCTCTACCCTCTACCCTTAACCCTCTATCCTCTACCCTCAACCCTTACACCCTTAAACCTTATACCCTCTACCCTAAACCCTTAACCTTTAAACCCTCTACCCTCTACTCTTAACCATCTACCCTCTATCTCTCTCCCACTCCCTCTCTCTCTTTCTCTCAATTCTCTCCCTCCTACCCACTCTCCCTCTCTTAGGTCTCTCTCTCTCTCACTCCCTCTCTCTCTCTCCCCCCTCTACCCTTAACCCTAAACCTTAAACCATTAAACCCTCTACCATTAAACCTCTACCCTCTATCTCTCTCCCACTCTATCTCTCTCTCTCTCTCTCAAGTCTCTCCCTCCTACCCCCTCTCCCTTTCTCAAGTATCTCTCTCTCTCACTCATTCCTTCTATCTTTCTCCCCTCTACCCTTAAAAAACTCTACCCTCAACCCTTAAACCCATAAAACATCTACCCCTAACCCTTAAACCCTTAAACCCTCTATCATCTACCCTCTACCCTTACACCCTTAAACCCTATTTTGTATACCTTAAAATCTTGACCCTTATACCCTAAACAATTAAAACCTCTACCCTCTACTCTTAACCCTATACCCTTTATCTCTCTCCTACTCCCTCCCTCTCTCTCTCTCTCAAGTATCTCCATCCTACCCCCTCTCCCTATCTTAGGTCTCTCTCTTTCTCTCACTCACTCCCTCTATCTCTCCCCTCTACCCTTAACCCTAAACCCTAAACCCTTGAACCCTCTACCCTTAAACCTCTACCCTCTGTCTCTCCCACTCTCTCTCTCACTCTCAAGTCTCTCCCTCCTACCCCCTCTCCCTCTCACAAGTATCTCTCTCTCACTCAATCCTATCTCTCTCCCCTCTACCCTTAACCCTTAAACCATTAAACCCTCTACCCTCTACTCTTAAACCTTAAACCCTTATACCCTAATACCCTCTCTCCTCTACCCTCTACCCTTAAACCCTCTACCCTCTACCCAAAACCATTAAGCCTTAAACCCTCTACCATTAGCCCTCTACCCTCTATCTATCTCCCACTCCCTCTCCATATCTCTCTCCATCTCTCATTATTGCATACACAACATGATCCTTGTGTACATTAGAATGTGTAAATCAAAATGAATCTAATCTAATACACCAATGAAACATTAGATTAAAGAAACTAAATTAAAGAAAGCAAAATGCAAACTCTAAACACTGGAAACTTCTTCAAATTCATCCCATTGTCCTCTATCTCCAAGGATTCATTTCAAGATGTTGGCTCTCAGTTGTTTTAAACAACAACTTGTAGAATGGCATCTTGAGAGAATGAGATTAATAAAAATGTATGTGCATTGCTAATATGCTTTAAGCTATGAAATTAAAATGTTAATTAAATGCTAGAAATGCTTGATAAAACTAAAATGTGACTATAATAACTACGTATGAAAATCTAGAATTTGAGGTATTTTTCAACTCACAAGAAGGCTGTATTTATAGATTTTTGAAGGCAGGAATTCAATTGGCTAAGATCAACGATTGAGTTCAAACCTCTTAAAATGAACGGTGAGAGATCGAGAATTAAAAAAGAAGATGGAATTTTAAGAGACAGATGGAAAATGAAGAGACAAATGGAAAATGTGTCCATAATTAAAATAGATAAGATTTAATTATGTGTGGGAAATGAAAAGCTTTTAATTAAATATTGAAAATATTTAATTATGTGAGAAAAGTGAAGAATTTAAAAAGTGTTCTAATTAAATATTGAAAATATTTAATTAAATGTGAAATGAAGAATATCATTAGAATTTAAACTTGTGATAATTAATATAAATAAATTGTGAAATCTATTTAATTAATTAAGAGGAAAATAACATTAATTAAATAAACTTATTTATTTAATTAAATTATAAGAATTGGAAAAATGAACAATATAAATAAATAATTAAATTTATTTATATGTAGATGACTTAAGAATATTAATTAAATAATTCATATTTAATTAGTTAACAGGTTTGGTTAATTGTGACAATTTTTAGATGTGTGCATTTTGCCCCTCTTTGAAGTGATGTGTTTCCTGCATTGCTTCAAAGAATTTGCCCCTGATTTTGAAAAATTTAACTGATGATGCTATATGCCCCTCAAAAGGTAAATCATGTGATGAAAATGATGATGAGGATGATTTGGAAGATTTTCAGATGATTTTGGAGAAAATTTGGCGATTTAGCTCTCGAATTATCACTTTGCATAGTAAAAATAAAAATAGTTTGCCACTTTTACCCCTTTAAAAGGTGAAAAAGGTGAAAAGTCATTTTCATTTGAACAGTAACCTTTGAGAATTTTTGAGCTCTGGAAGAGATATTAGCAATGCCAATCCCTTATGAGCACCAAAAATTCGAGCAAGGTCATCGTCATCAGAGACCTGCAGCCTATGGACCTCCGGTAAGTCGATCAAAACCTCTCTGTCAATTTTTTTAATGATTTTTGAATGTTTTTTTGAATTTTTTTGATTTTTTAAATTCTGTTTTAGAGGATGGAATTTTATTTCAGTGCATACGAGCTTTAATTTAGCACATACATTAGATAAACCGATGCATCCAAAGTGGCTCATAGGTGCAAAACAGTCACACATAGGTGCAAAACAATCGTGCATAGGTGAATTAGCGCATAGGATAGATCGAATGGCACATCCATGAAACTTTCCTGCGTAGGATGGTAGATTAGCGCATAGGTCAACTATTTTAGCGCATTGATTGACTGTTTTGGCACATCCATGGATTTTGCTGAATTTCAATTTTTGAAGAAAAATTGATGCGTGCTTGGTGATTGTTGCTAGATTAGACAACTGATTTTATGCTTTTGAGAAACATCAAGATTAGATTTGTGTGATTTAATAAATTTTCCTTCATGTTTGAAGAACAAAATAGTCAGAATGATTGATTTGCTTTCCTGATTGAAAGGCTGATAGATTTGCTTTCTCGATTGAAAGGCTGATAGATTTGCTTTCTTGATTGAAAGGCTAATAGATTTGCTTCCATGCGATATGAAAAACAAATAGATAGATGATAGAATTGATCTGATTTCTTGTTTGAACTGATTTGATTGCTTGATTGATCTGATAAAGGAGGAATTTAACCTCCTCTAGTTTAGAGAGAGATTCCCTTGTACCTAGGAGATGATTCCACGGTTATCTGAGGATGATTTAGGGATCATACATCAGTGCGGATTGGGTCCTTTATTGGTGATGTCGTAGTATTGGGTCAACAGGGCACCCTTGACTGCTTTAGCAGAGAGGTGGCATAGTGAGCACAACACTTTCCATTTGCCGATAGGAGAGATCACGGTGACTCTAGAGGATGTTTACAGGATTCTGGGTATTCTTATGGTTGGAGAGCTTGTGATCTATGATCACAAAGAGATTGGGGGGACATATGCACTGAGACGGATCTTCCAGGATCCTCGTGTCTGCAGATACGAGATTCCTTGGAAGAAGATGATGGAGAGCTATGCCCCACTACCTTCAGTTTTAACAGGATTCATCGGTGGTTTCCTTTGTCCTAATCATAGGGCAAAGGGACTAACAGTTGGGTGGGGTAGGATTCTGGAGGACATGCTTCTCCATCGTACCATATATGCATCAAGGTCATGTACACAAATGGGAAGAGTCTTTCCCATGGGGTGACTCTACTACAGATATTCACATGGGAGCACTTTGCAATTACACGCTCCATTGTCCAGAGAGATCGCCCCCTTGGATTTCCATATGTTTATGCATATACAGGGCCCCTTGTCCAGCCGAGGCTGGGCAAATTAGAGTACTGGCAGCATGTATTTGATGATTTAGATATTGTCATTTGGCAACTGTATGTGGACTGTGACCCCTAGGAGAACAATGATATAGAGCTACCATACGTGGCGAGATCCAGATACCTGATAGGGCGAACACCTTTTATCATCGAGCGATTTTTGGTTATGAGGGTGCTGAGACAACTAGGATTGGTACAAATGATGCCACAGGGTATGGCACACTATGCGAGGTGACGAGAGGATGTACTAGAGTGGGGTCCATTTGTGACCATTGAGGTAGCCAGTGCAGTGGGTGATGTATCCAGAGGTTACCGATGTAGGGATGATCGATGATTATGCAGCCCATTTTTACACACATCCCTTCTCAAGATTTACCATTCCAGAGGAGCCTTCCCCATTGATGGGAGGGTAGGTTGCATGGGTGAGGCGAAAGCAGCCCTAGGGACCTCCAATATCAGGGCAACCATAGGGAGGGGTACAGGTAGAGCAGGCCGAGGATATTGTTGGGGTGGCTAGAGATGTGGATGATGAGAGTTCAGAGGATGAGGAGATGGATGAGGATGATGGAGGTGGTGGGGGACAGAGATTTTTCTTCGATGTTCCCTTCAGCACGAGGCCACAGACATCTAGAGTAGTGGGTCAGCCGAGTACTTCAGCTCCATGAATTACTATCAGGGCTCCGTCATAGGGACAGGTGGATGCTTTGTAGGCGGAGGTTCAGACTCTTCGGAGTCGGTTAGCATAGGCATAAGGGACCATCAGTCGGTTGCAAGCATAGATTACACAGGCACCACCTCCTGACCCATAGATAGCTCAGCTTACAGTCGAGAGAGATAGTTTCAGAGAGAGATGCATACAGGCTGAGGGAGTAGCCGAGAGATTGCTAAGATCAGTGGAGAACACCTCTATTGGAGAGGTTGTAGCAGAGGGGCTGGAGACTACTCAGGAGGCCGAGTACTACAGGATGAGGTATTTTGAGGAAGTGCCACATGAGTGGAGGATAGCGTTCACACAGTCAAGTACTCAGACTCGGACCCATTCACACAGTCATTACAGGAGTGTAACCAGGAGTGTGGGTCAGTCGATTAGATGAGAGATCAGAGCTTCTAGGATCATAGATCCATTGAGACCTAATACCTCAAAAGGCAGCATTAGTCATGTTCCATGGATAGATGCCCCTCATTGATGGACATGTTGTACACATTTATGCCATTGTATTTGATATATCTTTTTGAAATATTTGATATCCATGTATTTTTGGACATTTGTTTTGATGAGATTTATGAGATGTAATGGTGATTTGATTATGCATGTGTTATGGATGATTCATGCTCATGTGATGGATGATTTATCCACATGTTATGGATGCATGTTTTTAATTTTATATGCTATGTCGTGTATGATGATATGATGTAATCTGAATTATTTTTCCTTCATGATGTATGTAATGAATGTATGATGTAAAATGTAAATGCTTCAATGAAAATGAGATGATATGATTTATGAAGATGTAATATGTAAAGAATGATATGCACATGACATGATTTATGATGTAATATGAATGATAATGATGATCTAATGGAAATGCACTTATGTAATGAACTTATGATATATGATGTAAATGAACATGATAACCTAAGTGATGATGTGAAAAAAATGAAATGGATGCAATTTTATTTATGAACGTGTGTGAAATATGCAAATGTAAATGTTAATGAATGATTAAAATAACGACCATGCATATGATATGTAATGATGGATACTAATCATGATGAATGAAATGAGATGATAATGCAATGAACTGCTGATGTAAGTATGCAAGTGCAATGATAATGATAATGGAAAATGATGTGAAATTAATGATCATGAAAATGATGTTACAAATGTCCAAATTTACTCAATTTTTTTTTTTGAAAAGATAGATGAAATACTTACCAACCTTAAAAAATTCTACCTCATACAGCCTTAAAAAATGCAATCCTAAATTAATCATGCAGTCCTAGAATGTAGTAATGAATCATTGTCTCTTTTTCCATTCCATGTTGTGCTTAATTTTCATCATTGAGCCTTTTGATATGTTGAAAGTTAGTACAAGCATCAAAGGGTATGTTAGCACCAATGATGACCTGAGTACTGCTTTCATGATTTTTGATATAGCAAATTAATACAAGCATCAAGGTATAATTGAACCAAGATGACCTGAGTATTGTTTGTCTAAACAGACAAAAACTAATTGTTTTCTTATGCAAATTCCAAAATTTCATCGATGATACATTGTAGACCATGTCCCATGACAAATTTGCATAATACTAATGATTAATTTATAGACAGCAAGCCAAGAAAAATCATACTTCTTCTTTGTGATTCTAGTTCAATACATCATTGAACCACTCCAAAGATATGATGTCATCAAATATCAAAACAACAATTTGAAACTTATGGTTTTAATTTTGTCATTCATTTTAATTAGATTTAGATCATCTATTTTGTTTATGTCAAAATGGTCATGTAAGCTCACTATAATTGGACAAGACTGTTGTTTTCGATATTCTGATTCTAGACACATGCTACCGTTTTGCCTACTAGAAAAGCTCCCAGGAGCGAACTACCCCTAGTGACCTTGTACTCTGACTCCTGGTAGACACAACTACTGCTAAGGATAACCCTCAAATCATCAAGCCATGACGAGATCCTTGTCGTTTCAAGGAGATGATGCGATGTGAATGCGATGATGATGCTCATGGAAAGATGGATATGCAAAATGAATCCTTATAGATGAGAGAGCCAAATAAAATCACAAACAATGCCAGTTTTCCAAGTTTTCACCATTTTTTTTATTGCATTTTCCTGATTTTATGATTTTTTTACTATTACCAAGATGCCTGTTTGCCAGGTTTTCATCAAGGCAATGTTTTTTTGTTTTTTTTTTTCAGGACTTTTTGTATTGTTTTTGATATTTTCTTAGGCGTAGAACTTCTTCAGATGCATGTTGTTGGTTGGATCTTCAAATAGGTCCCCTTTTGCTATAGATAACTGATATGCCCCCGATCCATATGTTGCAATGATTACAAATGGGCCCAACTAATTTGGCTCAAATTTGCCTTTCTTTTCTTGATCCTGCTGATTTTGAGGATTTTCTTTGAGAACCAAGTCACCCACTTGAAAATTTTGTGATTTGACTCTATGATTGTAGCTACGGGACACAATCTGTTGATACCCCTTTAAATGATTAACTGCAGTTTGACATCATTCATCAAGCATTTCCAACTCTTGCAACCTTGATACTATGTAGTCTTCATCCTTGATTAGCCCCTTAAGTGATACTCGAAGTGAAGGAATCTCTACTTCCAATGGTAGAATAGCTTCTGCTCCATAAACTAAAGCATAAGGAGTAGCACCCATTGGTGTGCGAATGCTTGTTTTGTAGGCCCATAATGCTGGATTCAATTAGACATGCCAATCACAACTAGCTTCATTCACTATTTTTTTCAAAATCTTTAGAATTGTTTTGTTCGAAGCTTCAGCTTGACCATTCCCTTGTGGATAGTAAGGTTTAGAGAATCTGTGTTGGAAGTGAAATTATTCACATAGTTCATCTACATCCTAATTTTTAAAGGATCTTCCATTGTCTATAATAATGGAGTTGGGAATACCATATATGTAGATGATATAGTTCAAAATGAATGAAAAAATTTGTTTACTCGTAACAGTTGTCAGAGGAACAACTTAAATCCATTTAGTGAAATACTCTCTGGCTATAATGATAAATTTATGTCCATTTGAACATGATGGGTGTATTTTTCCAACCAAGTCCAATCCCCACTAATCAAAAGGCCATGTTATGGTGAAGGGTTGTAATTCCTGAGCAGGAGCGTGAATGAGATTCCCATGAATCTGACATTTTGCACATTTCTTCACAAAGATGAATGATTCCTTCTTCATGGTTGGCCAGTAGTACCCTAATCTTACAAGTTCCTTTGCTAAGGTTAGTCCACTTGAATGTGTCCCACAAATTCCACCATGGACCTCTTGTAAGGCCTTTTCCAATTCATCGCATTCAAAACATCTAAGGAGGGTACCATCCAGACCACGCCGGTATAAGACGTTAGCAATTAAAGTGTAACGGGATGATTGACGAATGAAATTTCTTTTTTGATTCCTAGACAAGTCTAAGGGTAAAGTAGTATCTTTTAGGTAAGTGTAAATTTGGCCATATAAAGGAGAGTCAGAACTCGTCAGATGGAAAATGATTTGAGTTTTAGGATTGTCATGTGCGGGAGAAAACAATTGTTCCACCAGGAAATCATACCATTTTTGGTTCTCTGTCAACTGGAGTAGAGAGGTGATTATAGCCATAGCATCTACTGCTTTATTATCAATGCACAAAATCTGTATGAACTTGATATTAACAAAGTATTTCTTGAGATCTTCCACCATTCTTTTGTAAGGTATCAACTTGTCATATTTAGTGTGATATTCTTCATTGATTTGATTTATAACAAGTTGTGATCACCAAAAACTTGAAGTTTTGTGATTTTCCAATCTACTGTAATTCTTATGCCAATTATCAATGCCTCATATTCAGCTATGTTGTTTGTGCAAGGAAACATTAGCCAATAATATTTTGGGATTGTATGTCCTTGAGGTGTAATAAAAATAATTCCTGCTCCTGAACCATGTTGAGTGTAAGAACCATCAAAGTAGAGTGACCATGACTACTAGATATCTGTTATAAACACGTCGACATCAAGAAAATCAACATGTATTGGGTGTTTTGCTGGTATTGGTGCTTTTGCTAATTGATCTGCAATTACTTTTCCCTTTATAGATTTTCAATCCACATAATAAATATCAAATTCACTTAGGATCATAACCCATTTAGCCAACATGCCAGTTAAGGTTGCCTTACTTAGAAGATATTTGAGTGTGTCAATCTTAGCCACAAGCTTTATTGTATGAGTTAGCATGTAGTGTCATAACTTTTGAGAAGTGAACACTACTGCTAAACAAGCTTTTTCAATGAAGGTGTAATTTAGCTCGTGCCTTGTTAGGGTTTGGTTGATGTAATAAATAGCTCATTCTTTTCTTGAGTGGTCTTCTTGTGCCAAAAATGCTCCTAAAGACACTTTTGTGGCAGCAATATATAATATGAGAGGCACACCTTGTACCGATGGAATCAATACTGGTGGATTCATGAGATACTGCTTTATCTAATCAAATGCTACTTCACATTTGTACTCCCACTTGAATGGAACATTCTTGTGTAAGAGATGTGTAAATGGTAAAATTTTGTCTACCAGTTGAGCAATGAATCTTTGAATAGATTGTAACCATCCCTGTAAAGAGCATAATTGAATAATGTTCCTTGGTGGTGGCATATCAAGAATTGCTTGTACCTTAGCCGAATCTACTTCAATTCCCTTTTCTGATACAATGTAACCTTATAGCTTCCCAGATTTTACTCCAAAAATGCATTTCTTAGGGTTAAGTCTCACTTTGAATTTTTCCATTCTTTTGAAGATTTTTGATAAGATATCTATGTGTCCTTCTCTGGTGTTAGATTTGGCGAGGAGGTCATCAACATAATCTTCCATGAATGTATGCATCATGTCATGAAAAATCATTGTCATTGCACGTTGGTATGTAGCTCCTGCATTTTTCAACCCAAAAGGCATTATGTTCAAGCAATAGGTACCCCAAGGACATGTGAATGTTGTTTTATCCTAATCTTCTGGTGCAATCTTGATCTGGTTGTATCCTGAAAATCCATCCATTAATGAGTACATTGCATGTCCAATGGCTAAATCAACAATCATATCTATGTTTGGTAAGGGAAAGTCATCTTTAGGACATGCTTTATTCAAATCCCTAAAATCTATACAAATTCTAATCCTTCCATCTGGCTTTGAAATAGGCACGATATTGGAGATCCATTCTGCATAGTCCATGGTTTGGATGAATCCAACATCTAAAAGCTTTTTTAATTCCTCTTTAACCAATAATGCAACATGTGGATGCATTTTTCTGAGTTTCTGTTTTACAGGTTTTGCCCCTGGTGTAATACATAGATGATGCATGATGAGATCTGGATCCAATCCAGGCATATCTGTATAGGACCATGCAAAACTAATTTGATTATCTTTGAGAAATTCTGTGAATCTAGGTGCTTCTTTGTCTGTTAGAGATGTAGCCAATTGCAAAACTTTGGGCTTTTCTGTAGTACCTATATTTAGTGCCTCTGTTGGTTCGATTAGAATGGAAGACCTTTCTTGATAATGCTCTGGAAGAGTGTCAAGTTTCCCATCCTCTGGTGCCTTTGAAAGGTTTTCACCATTGGATACACTTTTTATTTTTCTCTTTTCTTGATCTAATACTGCCTTTGTTAGGTTTTCATAATTAGATCTTTCTTTCATTTTAATTTTTTCTTGATCTAATACTGCCTTTGTTAGGTTTTCACCATTAGATCTTTCTCTTATATTATTTATTTCATAGCTGAGAAACTTGACACTTTCCTCTTGAAAACTTTGATCTTGTGATTCCCTGGTGGAACTTGTTTCGGGACGGGATGAACAAAGAAATTTTATTATGGTTTCGTCATTTGTAAAAGTTGGAACATCAATGGGTGCTATTTGTTCCCAATCAATGAGTTCAGGATGTACCAAAGGAAATGGATCATTAGGATGAGTAAGGTCACTAGTCATAAGGGTCAATATGTGATTGTTAACATCATTATAGGGGAGATCTAAGATGGTATCCTCCCGTGGATAATCTGTTTCGCTTTGAATTGAATTGGTTTCACTTGAGTCATGATTGCTTTGTAGGAAATAATCAAATGGAGGCCTTGAGCTTTCCCCTTGTAAGAATGTGGGTGAGAAATTGTGTATGATGTCCACCTCCTTCTCTAAAATCAAAGTATCATTAAAGAAATTATCCCATTCATATTGATTGGAGTCAGTTTCAGGATTGTTTGCTTGAATTCTCAGAATTGTTTCAGCTAACTCCTCATTTCATGGCCTTTGTTCTACTTCTTCTTTAGTATCTTCACCATATCCTAACCAAGTCTTATCTTTTGGATGCATTGTTTTTAATTGGACAGGTTCAACAATACCCTCTTTCCTTTTACCTATAGGGCCATTTCCTTCATAACCCATTTGTTGCATGATAGCATAACCTTTTCCATATTGTTCAGTGGGTAACTTGATATGGTGTACAAATTCTTTCTCATCTTTATAGAGCCAATCAAGGATAGCTCTATCTTCCATTTCATTTTCTTTAATAAATATCCCATTAAACTTGGTGATGGGGGCTGAAGTTGAGGCTAAAGCTGTTGTTGCCTATTGTATGGACGTTGAGGTTTGACCATGGGATCTTGGGGATATTGGTAAATTAGAGAGAGATAAAGAATACTCTCCTAATCCATTATCTTTAAATTTTAGCTTGGTGCCAAAATTTCTTATCATTTCTTGTGCTTGTTCTTTGTATCTGGAGGTAGAGATAGCCAAGGCCTCTCTATTATGTGGGACAAGTGTGTCTTAATTTGTTCTTAGGTTAGAACAAGTTTGACTACTAATGTGATCAGTGAGGATTGTTACTTCCTGTCCATCATATGGAAACTTCAAACATTCATGATAAGCAGAAGGAACAACTTGCATGTCATGGATCCATGGATGACCCAATAGTATGTTATAGGTTAGATCCCGATCAAGAACTTGACAAAAGGTATTCTTCACAACAGGTACCACTCTAATTGGTAGCATGATGAGACCTTTGGAAGTCCTTTCCTCATCATCATATGCCTTGATTGTAATTTTCCTCTGTGGATCTATAGAGTCTACTCAATATCCCAAAGCTAGGACCAATTTCAAATTACAAATGTTTAATCTGGCTCCCCCGTCTATGAGGACATGTCTAATGCGGGCTTTGTGAACCATGACTTAAATAGAATGATGAATTATGTGGATGAGTTATGGATGAATCATCTTTTTCAGAAAATGATAAACATGTGTAGGAGGACAAGTGTCCCACCATGGCTTGAAATTTATTGATATCCAGATCAGGGGATATAGTTGTATCAACAAGTGCCTTTTCTAGAATGTCCTTATGGGCAGGTGACAACTTTAAAAGCTCCAAGATAGAAATTTGGGCTGATGCTTTTCGCAGTTGATCAACCAAATTGTACTGACTTGGAGAGGGAATTGCTGCTTTGGATGAGCTGCCTTTGATAATTATTTTGGCTTGTCCCCTTGTCGTAGCATTGAACTCTTGATATTCTTGCTTACCTTTGATTCATATAACGTTGATTTGAGGATCATTAGTATAGATATGATTGATAATGACATCATGGATGTTATTAAGATTCTTGCCCTTGTCACCCGGAGATTCCCCTTTTTGATAATTAGGGAGCGGATTCTTGAATGCTTGATGGTCATTATTGACATTATATCCCTCAATTGTGATGGTATGGTTATCAATCAAATCTTGAACAATATTCTTCAACCCTTGGAAATTGTTTGTCTTATGACCTTTGCTCCTATGATAATCACAAAAATGTGAGTCATTCCACGATGGTGATTTAACTCGAGGCTCATAGTCTCTTTGTGGTGGCAATGTAATAGCGTTTTGATTCAATAATTCTTTGAGAATGGATTCCAAAGATTGGCCCAAGGGAGTGAAACTCCATCAACTCGAAAAATATGATGATCTGGGCATATTTGAATTTTGATTATTGCCAAAATTATTTCCATGATTATTAGTCGTGTTTCTTTGATTGGAAACATTTCCTTGGTTATTAGAATTTCCAGCATAGTTGCTACGTTGAACACCTGACACATCAAGGACGATAGGCTTTGTATTCATGTTGTTAGCACCTACTACCCCATCATTCACGACATTTTTATTTCGGGTGCAAAATCGTGACTTGTCATTGTTGTTATTATGGTTGTTGTTGTTGTTGTTGTTGTTGTACGAATCTGAACCCTCTTTATCAATTTTTAGAACTCCGTGCTTGATCAACGCACCTTCAATAGTAATGGCATTTTCAATAAATTTTTGAAATTATTGAGGACAGTGAAGGTTTAGTCTGTAACTCATTTCTTGATTAAGACTATAGATGAATATTTCCATCTTTCCTCTTTCTGGAATAGGACGAGAGTATTTAGCAAACACCCTTCTCCACCTTTGCAAAAATGTAGTGAAAGATTCCCCTACTTTTTGTTTTACTTTACAAAGATCGAGCATGGTTATCTGGTGTTGGATGTTGTAGGAGTATTGTGATATAAATTTGTTTATTAACTCAAAAATTTTGATGGGTAGAGTGATCTTTGAAAGCCACTCCATGGATTGTCCACCCAGACTTCGTGGAAATAACCGCATTAAGTAGGTATCATTATGAGCAAATTCTAAGCTCATATTCTGGAAACCCCTTACATGCTCAATGGGGTCGGTTTTCCCATTATACCTATCAAACTTAGGGATTTCGCAATGTTTTGGAAAAGGAATCATTCAAAGACTCCTATCGAATGGATAAGGACATATTTCATCCAAAACATACTTCTTCGTTGTATCCCCTTGCATTTCTTTTATTTGCCCTTGTAATTCCTTAATCTATTGAGTAATGGCACTAAAATCATTAAGAGGGGTTTCAGGATTTTCTTTAATCCCTTATGTGTCAAAATCGGCAAGTAACTTAGCTCCTTGATTAGCTAATGAAAGGAAATATCTTTCCTTGTTTCGTTCTAAAATCCTTTCCACAAGAGTATGGAATTGGGGATCCTGTTCCGCTTCTTGAAGTTTTTCTTCCATTAACTCTTCAGTATTTGAATCGTTAAAGAGGTTTTCCTCCCTCTCACTATTATCACCCATTTTGCTCACTGTACTTTCATCTTTTTCTATATGTTTTCGAGATCTCGTTATAACAGGCATAAGCTTTACTCAAATTCTACTAACTTTGATCAAAGAAATGAAATAGTGCAATGGTGATGGATATGAAAGTCAGGATAGAATGAATATTCTATGACTTAAAAGATTTTTAATCTTTAGCTCGTGATTCCCTGATTGAAAGGATGAAAATCCTGTTTGCGGGAATTAAACCAAAGATCGAAAATAAAGATGATTTTGCACTTTGTGAAGTTTGATCTTATCTTTGTAGAAAAATGAATTGAATGAATTCCCAATGTGTTTGAGTTCTCTACTACAAAATTTTATTTGGACGAGTAGCGTATGTGATTGCAGGTTGGGGAATATAAGAAGAATCAATACACTGATTGTGGTTGTGCCTTTGAGAGAGGGATCTTCTTTGAAAGAAAGCTCGTGAGTATAAAGGTTCTACAGCATAATCATCAGTGAAACCTCTAATATAGTCATGATATCGATGAATAAAGGTTTTGTGTTCAAGCAGGACCTTTCGACTTTGATATAGAAATTTCCTCTTCTTCAATATCTTCTTATAACTGAGAGACTTCTTGGGCTTTCTAATCTTTCTTTCTAAGGACTTCTTAGCAAAGTTTGTAGACTTCCAAAATCTGAGCATGGGAAAGACTAGACCGATAAGACTTGATTTCTAAATATTAAAAAATTACCTAGGCTCGGAAAACAAATGCGTCAAAACAAAGAATGAATGCGCCAAAATAGAGCATGGATGTGTCGAAATAGTTATTGGATGTGTCGAAATAGAGCATGGATGCACCGAAATAGAGCACAGATGCACCGAACCAAAGTGCAAATGTGCTGAAACATAGCACAGATGCGCCGAAACAGAGCACAGATGTGCTGAAACAGAGCAGCAATGCATCGAAACAAAGCAACAATGTGCCGAAATAGACCCGGGATGCACTAAATTATCTGCTAGACCCCTAAGACAAACATGTTTAGACAGTTTTGATATTTTTGGATGATCTTAATCTGATTTAAATGTGAAAAACACAACATAGAGAAGCAGACAATTATTTTGTTAATCCTAAAATCTAAACAAAGAGTGTATATTCTTGAGATTTTCATAGGTTTTGAACAAGATAAGCAATTCCATCAAACTCACTCTTAATTTGTAAATAGGTCATCATAATAATCACAGCGCACAACTTAAAATCGTGTTGACTCACAGCCATGTCACCCCTTAGAGGGCACCCATCTTTTTGTCTTTTTGAGGTGCGTATTCAAAGTGACAGAACTGGATACTGAATCCCTTGAGCAAACAATCTGTGGCAACTATATGGTGAGTGTCTTGGGGGAAGATTCTTCCCTCCCCTTGCACCGTGATTAAGATTATGTTTGGATACTGACACGGCTGGCTTTCTACACTATGGTTTTTAGTAAGGATATCCGTTCAGTGTGGCAAATAGATAGACTCCCTCGAGAGACCTCCCAACCTTTAGAACAAAGGTTTCGGGGATGGTTGTCCTGCGCACTATTGTCAAGTTGGATTTTCATCAACAACTTGCTTTTGGTTAAAGTGGGTTGGAAACCTTGGCTTTAGGTGTTCCCACTTAGGTCATTCCTCTTGGGTGAGTAATTTTTCCCACAAGAGCAGGCCTTCTAAAGGATGTAATAAAGCATTAAATTGTAGAAAATAAAAGCTAAGTCTTGCGTTTTGATCACCCAGTTAAGGGGAGAGCATAAACCTATTACCCACAATCACAACAAACAATAATGGTTCAATTTTAAATCCCAAATTTACAATTCTCTATAGTAAGTGAAGATGTTGCTTCACCAAAAACATGTGATTCATTTTAACCAAAAAGAAATTTATGTTTGGTGACTATCATAGGATTGGTTAATTTAGATTTAAATGTCTACCCTAGGGTTGCTTCATTCCATTAAAATAAAATTTTAAAAATCCTATCCGTGGATGGCGTCGAAATCAGAATTTAAAATTTTTACAACTGTATGTGCCAGAACAGGTCGTCTATGCGCTGAAATAGGCCATGTATGCACCAAAAGATCTCACAGGGATGCGCTGAAATAGAGTGTCTTTGCACCGAAATAAATAATGGATGCATCGAAATAGTTACTGTATGCGTCAAAATATCTCATCAATGCGCCGAAACAGTCTTCGTATGCATCGAACCGAGACTCAGATGCGCCAAAATGCGATTTTAGTCCATCACCTGCCAGAAAAATCTGCAAAAAGAAATATTAAATGTGGGGCTTGGCCCATGGTGGGCACAAAAAATGTGTACATTAGAATGTGTAAATCAAAATGAATCTAATCTAATACACCAATGAAACATTAGATTAAAGAAACTAAATTAAAGAAAGCAAAATGCAAACTCTAAACACAGGCAGCTTCTTCAAATTCGTCCCATTGTCCTCTATCTCCAAGGATTTGTTTCAAGATGCTGGCTCTCAGTTGTTTTAAAAAGAAGCTTGTAGAATGGAAACTTGAGAGAATGAGATTAATAAAAATGTATGTGCATTGCTAATATGCTTTAAGCTATGAAATTAAAATGCTAATTAAATTCTAGAAATGCTTGATAAAACTAAAATGCGACTATAATAACTACGTATGAAAATCTAGAATTCGAGGTCCTTTTCAACTCACAAGAAGACTGTATTTATAGATTTTTGAAGGCAGGAATTAAATTGGCCAAGATCAACGGTTGAGTTCAAACGTATTAAAATGAACGATGAGAGATCGAGAATTCAAAAAGAAGATGGAATTTGAAGAGATGGATGGAAAATGAAGAGACAAATGGAAAATGTGTCCATAATTAAAATAGATAATATTTAATTATGTGTGGGAAATGAAAAGATTTTAATTAAATATTGAAAATATTTAATTATGTGAGAAAAGTGAAGAATTTAAAAAGTGTTTTAATTAAATATTGAAAATATTTAATTAAATGTGAAATGAAAAATATCATTAGAATTTAAACTTGTGATAATTAATATAAATAAATTGTGAAATCTATTTAATTAATTAAGAGGAAAATAGCATTAATTAAATAAACTTATCTATTTAATTAAATTAGAAGAATTGGAAAAATGAACAATATAAATAAATAATTAAATTTATTTATATGTAGATGACTTAAGAATATTAATTAAATAGTTCATATTTAATTAATTAATAGGTTTGGTTAACCATGACCATTTTTAGATGTGTACAATCCTATTTGTAATGGATCTTGATTACCTTCTTGATTCAAAGGTTTTATTTCAATTACTCTCTATCCATCCATCTATCTCCCTCTTTATCCCTCTTTATATTTTTATATCTTCCATCTATGTATATCCTTATCTCATCTCTCTCTTTATCTCCCCATCTCAATCTATCCTTCTCGTTCTCCATCTCCATACCTATCTCTATCTTCCTATCTATCTCTATCTCCTTACCTCTCTCTCTCTCTCTCTTTGTTGCTCTTCCCCCTTTATCTCTCCCTCTTTATATCCCTACCTATCCCTCTCTATATATTTATCTCTTTCATATCTATATACTTCTCTCCTTCTCTCATCTCACTATTCCTCTCCTCCTCCATATCTCTATCTTTTCCTATCTATCTCTATCTACTTACCCCTCTCTCTCTCGCTCTTCCCCCTCTAACTTTCCCTCCCTTTCTATGTCTCTCCCTCTCCCTCTATTTATTGAGCTATCACTCCCTCTTTCCCCCATCTTCTTATCTCTCTCCCTCTCTACATATCGCTCTCCCTCCCTCCCCCCTCTTCTTTCTCTCCCTCTTCTACCCATCTCTCTCCCTATCTCCCCCTCTTCTCTCTTCCTCTTTCACCTATCTCTCTCCCTCTCTCCCCCTCTTCTCTACCTCTCCTCTACCTATTTCTCTCACTTTCTCTCCCTCTCTCTCTATCTCCCCATCTCTCTATCTCTGCCAATCTCTCCCTCCCTATCCCACTATCTATATCTTTATCTCTATACCTCTCTCCCTTTCTCTTCCCATATATCTCTCAATCTCTCTTTGTCTACCTGGATATATCTCTATCTCCCCCTACTTATTTCTTCCTTTATGTTGGAAATAGTTGCCTCAACTTCTAGCTTGGAACCTCTATTTAATACTTGGTAGATTTCCTTCATCTCTGACCTTTACTGCTCTACCACTAGGAGCATCTCTTGTAGGCGCGGTTGTATGGTTTATCAATTTACCATGAGCCTCTTTCGTTCAGTCTGTGGTTGGGTAGTGTTACCACCATACCACATATTCACTTTCCTTCATTGGCAATAGCGCGGTGGACTAGGTGGTTAGGCACGATGTTTACCTCGATACCCTAGGGGTTTCTTAGAGATGGCACAGTGGCGTGGTGAAGGGCAACGATCAGGAAAACAGATGGCTACCTCCTTACCATGGAGGTCTTGCAGCCACGGTGCAGAGGCATGGTAAAATGTGATCGTCAATGTTAACAATTAGTGTGTTGTTAGAATAAGTGGATTAATTAGAAAGTAAACTAACACACCAATAAGACATTATATTGAAAGAAACTAATCTAGAAAACATAAATGCAAACTCTAAACAATTGTAGCTCCTTCAAAGTCATCCCATCGTCCTCTATCTTCAAGGATTTTGATTAAAGTTGTTGGCTCTCAGTTGTGTAAGCAACAGCTTATTGAAATGACAACTTAGGAGAATGAGATTGATTGAAAATGCATGTCCATTGCTAATGATTTAAACTATGAACTTGAAATTCTATGATACTGCTATGATGTTGATATGCTAATTCAAATGCAACTATAGTAACTACGCATGAAATCTAGGATGAAATCTACTTACGAGAAGGCTATATTTATAGATTTTTGAAAGGCAAGAATCCAGTTGGCGGAGATCAACGGCTGAGATTCAAACTTGTCAGGATGAACAATGAGAGATGGAGAGGTTGAGAGAAAGGTGGAAGGTTTTAAGGAAAGTGGAAGAATGTTTTCAACCCACAAAACCATCCTCATTCAAAAATGGAGACAAACATGGCATTTATCTTTCATTTATGAAAATTGGTTTGAAAGTTGAGGATAATGCCAATTAAATAAATAAATTTATTTAATTACATGTGAAATGTGCAAATGGAAGTTTCCAAAATTAAATAAATAATATTTAATTATGTGAGAAGTGAAAAAGAAAGGTAATTAAATATTTTACAATATTTAATTAAGTGGGGTGAAAAAGATATTTAAATATATAATATTTAAATATGAGATGAAATCAGAATATTCCATTGTTTTGAATTTAAACATTCAAACTTTAGAAAAAAAATGATAATTAAATAAATAAATTATAACATTTATTTAGTTTAATTAAGAGGAAAGCAGCAATAATTAAATAAACTTATTTAATTAATTAGAAGAATTGGAAAAATGAACAATATAAATAAATAATTAAATTTATTTATATGTAGATGACTTAAGAATATTAATTAAATTATTCATATTTAATTAATTAATAGGTTTGAATAACCGTGACCAATTTTAGATGTGTACATTTTTCCCCTCTTTGAAGTGGTGTGTTTTACGCATTGCTTCAAAGAATTTTGCCCCATAATTTAGAAATTACCGATGCTATATGCCCCCTCGAGAGATAAATCGCATGATTTGAATGATAATGAGGATGTTTTGAAAGGATGTGGATGATTCTCAGAGAGATTAGGCAATTTAACTCTCGAAATAGCACTTTGCCTAGTAAAAATTTGAATATTTTCGCATTTTTACCCCTTTAAGAGGTGGAAAAGGTGAAAAGTCATTGTCATTTAAATAGTAACCTTTGGTAATTTTGAGAGCTTTGAGATAGATTTTCACAATGCCGATCCATTATGAGTGCCACAGATTTGAGCGAGCCCACCAATATCAGAGATCAGCTGTGTACGAACCTCCGGTAAGTCATCTTCATCCTCTTTGTATTTTTTTTGTATAGATTTTCACGTTTTTTCAATTTTTTTAAATTTTTCACGTTCTGATTTAGCGCATACGAGTCGTAGTATAGTGGATAGGTTTGATAAAGTCACACATACAAAGTAGTGCATAGATGTGAAATAGTTGCGCATAGATGTGTAGATTAGCGCATAGCGTAGAATAGCACATAGGATACCTTAAGTAGCGCATCCAGGAATTATGCCTGGATAGGATGCTACATTAGCGCATAGAGTATATTAGCACATTTGTTTGATAGAATAGCGCATAGGTCCTTTTAGTGCATAGAATGATTGTTTTAGCACATAGACAAGATAGACTCGCGCATAGACGGAGTCACACATAGCAGCTCTATTTTAGCACATCCATGGATTTAAATAGTACATTTGTGGGTTAGGGCATTCAATGTTTGTTTTAGCGCATCCATGTATTTTTACCGAATTTCAATTTTTGAACAGAAATTGATATGCACTTGATGATTGATTAGACAACTGATTATATGTTGTTGAATAGCATCAAGGATAGATTAGCCTGATTTGTTAAATTTGTCTTCGTGTTTCAAGAAAACAAATAGATAGATGATAGATTTGCTTTCCTAAATGAAAGACAAATAGATAGATGTTGATTCAAGTTGACTATTAAATTTGTTTCCATGTGATATGAAAAAAAAAATAGTTGAAATGATTGATAAATTTGCTTTCCATGCGATATGAAAAACAAATAGGATTTTATTTTGATTGAGTTGATTTCTTGTTGATGTAATTGATGATTTTTCTTGATGATATGGATTTGATTAGAGATTGCTTGCTGATTGAATGCATGATTTTGTTTGATGTTGAAAAGGAGGAATTTTACCTCCTTCAGATTACAGAGAGATTTCCCCGAACTTGGGAGATGGTTCAATAGCTATCACATGATGATTTAAAGATTATACACTAGTGTGGGTTGAGTCCATTGTTGATGATCCCACAATATCAGGTCAATAGAGCACTGTTGACCGCATTAGCTGAGAGGTGGTAGTGAGCATAACACCTTTCATTTTCCCACAGGAGAGATGACCGTAATGCTAGAGGATGTATATAGGATTTTGGGTATTCCTGTAGTTGGGGAGCTTGTGATCTATGATCACAAGGAGATTGGGGGGACCGATGCACTGAGACGAGTCTTCCAGGATCCTCATGTCTCCGGATATGAGCTTCCTTGGAAGGAGATGATGGAGAGATATGCCCCATTGCCTTCAGTTTTAGTAGGTTTCATCGGTGGTTTCCTTTGTCCTAATCGCAGGTCAAAGGGACCATCAGTCGGGTGGGGTCGGATCTTGGAGGACATGTTGCTCCATCGTACCAGATATGCATGGGGGTCCTGCATTCTTGCCCATCTGTACCATGATCTTCATCAGGTCGTGTACACACATGGGAAGAGTCTCTCCTACAGAGTTACTCTTCTTCAGATATGGGCATGGGAGCGGATTGCGATCACTCATCCCATTGTTCGAAGAGATCATCCCCTTGGGTTCCCATATGTTTATGCCTACACAGGTCCCC
Source organism: Sequoiadendron giganteum (assembly GCA_007115665.2). NCBI lineage: Eukaryota > Viridiplantae > Streptophyta > Pinopsida > Cupressales > Cupressaceae > Sequoiadendron > Sequoiadendron giganteum. Next base: position 153,740,251 of record CM021105.1, read on the forward strand.
TTGTCTAGCCGAGGCTGGGAAAGTTAGAGTATTGATGAAGAGTACTGGATGACATGGATACCGTCATCTGGAGACCATATCTAGACTATGATCCTTGGGAGGTAGATGATACAGAGCTTCCATTTTGTACTAGATCGAGATACCTGATTGGATGCACCCCGTTCATCATCGAGCGGTTTCTGGTTATGCGAGTCCCAAGATAGTTTGGACTAGTTCAAATGATGCCATAGGGTGAGGCACACCATTCCATGCATTGGGAGGATGTGGCAGAGTGGGGTCCATTCGTTACCATAGAGGCGGCTAGGGTAGAGTATGCAGAGTTACAGCTGAATTATTGGGCGATGCACCCAAAGGTGACTGATGTAGGGATGACAGATAATTAGGCAACTTTATTTTACACTCATCCCTTTTTGAGGCTCACCAACCTAGAGGATCTTGCCCCATTATTGGGAGGACCAGCTATATAGTGAGGGTGAGGGCAATCACAGGCACAGGCAGTATTAGGGCATCCATAGGGAGAGGCTCAGGCAGGGGTACAGGATGGGGCAACCATGGATATTGATGAGGAGGGAGATGAGGGGGATGACTTTGGTAGCTTGGATGATAGCAGTGATGACAGTGGGGATGATGGAGGTGGTGGGGGTGGAGGACATAGATGTTTCTTTGATGTACCCTTTAGTACGAGGCCATGAACGCCGAGAGTAGTGGATCATCTGAGTACTTCGGCTCCATGGATTATTATTAGGGCTCCTTCGTAGGGACACATTAATGCTTTGTACGAAGAGGTTCAGACTCTTCAGAGCTAGTTAGCATAGGCATAGGTGATGATCAGTCAGCTGCAGGCACAAGTTGCACAACCACCACCTCCTAACCCATAGATAGCTCAGCTTACGGCAGAGCGAGACAACTTTCGGGAGAGGTGTATACAGGCCGAGGGGATAGCTGAGAGACTCCTTAGATCAGTCGAGAGCACCTCCATTGGAGAGGTTGTAGCAAAGGGATTGGAGACCGCTCGGGAGGCCGAGTATTACAAGATGAGATACTTCAAGGCAATACCATCTGAGAGGAGGATTTCCTTTACACAGTCAGGTACTCAGTCTTGGACCCATTGATGCAGTCATTCCAGGAGTGCTACGAGGAGCATGGGTCAGCCGATTAAACGAGAGCTCAGAGCCTCAGAGAGCAAAGATCCTACAAGACCTACTACCTCAGGAGACAGTAGCAATCATGTGCCCCAACCAGATGCCCCTTAGTGATGAGCATTTTGACACATTTTAATTGTATTTGATATATCTTATTGAAACATTTGATATCCTTGCATTTTTGGACATTTGTTTTAATGAGATTTATGAGATGCAGTGGTGATTTGATTATGCACGTGTTATGGATTTATGTATGCATTTTATTTCTATATGATATGTTGTGTTTGATTTTTATGATGATGATGCAAATGATGATAAAATGTAAATAATGATGCTTTTATTTTATGTATGATGATGCAAATGATGATATGATGTAAATAATGATGAAATGATTTCTAATATGATGATATATGATGCAATCTAAATAATTTTCTTTCATGATGTATGTAATGAATGCAAGATGTAAGATGTAATGATTTTAATGATTTTAATGAGATGATGTGTTCGAAAAATGATATGACTATAATATGAAAATGATATGATGAGAGTTAATAATAATGAAAAAGTGATATAAATGAATATGTAGTGAAATGAGATGAATGTAAAAATGAGATGATTATGAAGATGTAATATTTAATGAATGATATGCACATAACATGAATAATGATGTAGTATGATGATAATAAGGACAATGATAGTAATTGGTGAATTAATGATATATGATGTAATGGAGATGAACATGATAACCTAAATGATGATGTGAAATGAATGAAATGGACGCAACCTTATTATAAATGTATATGTATGTGAAAATATGTATAATAAATGCAAGTTTAAATGTTAATGTTATGATATAATAATGAGATGAATGATTAAAATAATGACCATGCATATGATATGTAAATATGGATAATGATCATGATGAATTGATAACAAAATGAAATGATGATGCAAGTATGCAAATGCAATGATAATGATAACCTAAATGAATGAATAATAATGGAATAAGATGCCACAAATGTCCAAATTTATTCAATTTTTTGTTTTGAAAATATATATGAAACTGTTACCAACCTTCAAAAATCTATCGTAAACAGCCTTTAAAATGCAAATCTAAATGAATCATGCAGTCCTAGAATGTAGTGATGAATCATTCTCCTTTTTGTCATTTCATGCTGCATGTGATTTTCATCATTGAGCCTTTTGATATGTTGAAAATTAGTACAAGCATCAAAGGGTATGTTAGCACCAATGATGAACTGAGTATTTTTTTCATGATTTTTTATATAGAAATTAATACAAGCATCAAGGTATAATTGAACCAAGATTACCTGAGTATTGTTTGCATAAACAGACAAAAAGTTAACCATTTTCCTATGCAAATTCTGAAATATCATCAATGATACGTTGTAGAGCATGTCCCATGACAAATTTGCACAATACTAATGATTAGCTTACAAACAGCAAGCAAAGAAAATCATACTCCTTCCTTGTGATTCTGGTTTTAGTACATCATTGAACCACTCCAAAGATATGATATCATCAAATGTAAAAACAACAATTCAACTTATGCTTTAAGTTTTTCATTCATTTTATTCAGATTAAGATCATCCAATTTGTTTTTGTTATATGTCAAAATAGTCGTGTAAACTAGGTTTAATTGACAATTTTGTTATTTCCTCAAATTCTGATTTCTGACACATACTGCCAATCGCTCGCTAGAAAGCTCCAAGAAGCGAACTACCCCCCCTAGTGACCCTGCACTTTAACTACTGTTGCACACAACTACTTCTAAGGATAACCCTAATCATCAAGCCATGATGAGATCTTTGTTGTTTTCAAGGAGATGTTGTGACACATGATGCGAAGGTGATGGCTAGGCATGTATGTGATGCCAATGAAAAGATGGATATGCAGAATGTATCCTAATAGATAAGAGAGCCATACAAAATCACCAACAATGCTTGTTTTCCAGGTTTTCACCATTTGTTTTTATTACACCTTTTTCTTGATTTTATGATTTTTTTGATGTTACCAAGATGCCTGTTTGTAAGGTTTTCATCAAGGCAAAGATTTTTTTATTTTGTTTCGTTTTTATTTTATTTTTTTCAAGACTTTTTATATTGTTTTTGATATTTTCAGGCATAAAAATTCTTCAGATAAATGTTGTTGGTTGGATCTTCAAATAGGTCCCCTTCTGATGTTGACAACTGATATGCCCCCGATCCATATGCAGCAATGATAATGAACAGGCCCAACCAATTAGGTTCAAACTTGGCTTTCTTCTCCCGATCCTACTGATTACAAGGGTTTTCTTTGAGAACCAAGTCACCCACTTAAAAATTTCATGGTTTGACTCTATGATTGTAGCTGCAGGACATAACTTGTTGATATCCTTTCAAATGATTAACTGCAGTTCGACACCGTTCATCAATCAGTTCCAGCTCTTGCAACCTTGATACTTTGTAGTCTTCATCATTGATTAACCCCTTTAGTCGAAGTGACGGAATCTCAACTTCTAGGGGTAGAAAAGCCTCTGCTCCATAGACCAAAGCATAGGGAGTAGCACATGTTGGTGTGTGAATACTTGTTCTGTATGCCCACAATGCTGGATTTAATTGGACATGCAAATCACGACCTACCTCATTTATCGTTTTCTTCAAAATCTTCAGAATTGTTTTATTTGAAGCTTCAGCTTGACCATTCCCTTACGGATAGTAAGGTGTATAGAAGTTGTGTTGGATGTGAAATCTTTCACATAGCTCATCAACATCTTGATTTTTAAAGGGTCTTCCATTGTCTATGATAATGGAGTTAGGAATACCATATCGGTAGATGATATAGTTCAAAATGAATGAAGAGATTTGTTTGCCAGTAACAGTTGTTAGGGGAACAGCTTCAATCCACTTAGTGAAATACTTAGTGGCTCTAATGATTAATTTATGTCCATTTGAAGATGATGGGTGTATCTTGACAACCAGGTCCAATCCCCACTAAGCGAAAGGCCATGTTGTGGTGAGGGGTTGTAATTCCTGAGTAGGAGCATGAATAAAATTCCCATGAATCTAACATTTTGCACATTTCTTCACAAAAATGAATGATTCCCTCTCCATGGTTAGCTAGTAGTAACCCAATCTCACAAGTTTCTTTGCTAAGGTTAGTCCACTTGAGTGTGTCCCACAAATACCATCATGTACTTCTTGTAAATCTTTTTCCGATTCATCGCGTTTGAGACATCTAAAGAGGGTACCATCCAGACTATGCCGGTATAAGACGTCATCAATTAAGGTAAAACGGGAGGATTGACAGATGAAATTCCTTTTCTGATTTCTAGACAAATCTAAAGGTAAAACAATATCATTTAGGTAAGCATAAATTTGGCCATACAAGGGAGAATCAGAACTGGTTAAGTGGCAAATGATTTGAGTTTTTGGATTGTCATAGGTGGGACAAAATAATTGTTCCACCAGGAAATCATACCGTGCTTGATTCTCTGACAACTGGAGAGAGAGGTGATTGTAGCCATAGCATCGACTGCTTTATTATCAATACGTGGAATTTGTATGAACTTGATATTAATAAATTATTTCTTGAAATTGTCCACCATTTTTTTGTAAGGTATCAACTTGTCATCCTTAGTGTGATATTCATCATTGATTTGATTTATAACAAGTTGTGAATCACCAAAAACTTGAAGTTCCATGATTTTCCAATCCATTGCAATTCTCATGCCAATTAATAATGCCTCATACTCAGCTATGTTGTTTATGCAAGGGAACATTAGCCAATAAGATTTTGGAATTGTATGTCCTTGAGGTGTAATAAAAAGAATCCCTTCTCCTGAACCATGTTGAGTGTAAGAGCCATCAAAGTAGAGTGCCCATGACTGCTTAATAACTGTTGTGAATACATCAACATCAAGAAAATCAATGTGTATTGGGTGTTCCGCTGGTATTGGTGCTTCTACTTATTGATCCGTAATTACCTGTCCCTTTATAGCTTTGCGATCGACATAATGAATGTCAAATTCACTCAAGATCATAACCCATTTATCCAACCTGCCAGTTAAGGTGGCCTTACTTAGAAGATATTTAAGTGGATCAATCTTAGCCACAAGCTTTATTGTATGTGCTAGCATATAATGTTGTAACTTTTGAGAATTGAACACTACCGCTAAGCAATTTTTTTCAATGAATGTGTAATTTAGCTCATGACTTGTAAAAGTTCGACTGATGTAATAAATTTCCCACTCCTTTCTTGAGTTATCTTCTTGTTCCAATAATGCTCCTAGGGATACTTCCATGGCGGAAACATACAATATGAGTGGTGCACCTTGCACTGGTGGAATCAATATTGGTGGACTCATGAGATACTACTTTATCTGATCAAACGTTGCTTCACATTTGTCCTCCCATTTAAATGGAACATTCTTGTGTAAGAGATGAGTGAATGGTAAACTTTTATCCACTAGTTGTGCAATGAATCTTCTGATGGATTGTAACAGTCCCTGCAAAGAGTGTAGTTGACTAATGTTTTTTGGTGGTGGCATATCAAGAATGTCTTGTACCTTAGCTGGATCTACTTCAATTCCCTTTTCGATATAATGTAACCTAGCAACTTTCCCGATCTCACCCCAAAGACACATTTCTTTGGATTAAGTCTCACTTTGAATTGGTCCATTCTTTTGAAAATTTTAGATAAGATATCTATGTGTCCTTCTCTGGTGTTAGATTTAGCAAGGAGATCATCGACGTAATCCTCCATGAATGTATGCATCATATCATGAAAAATTGTTGTCATTGCACGTTGGTATGTAGCTCCTACATTTTTCAACCCAAATTGCATTATGTTCCAGCAATAGGTACCCCAAGGACATGTGAACGTTGGTTTATCCTAATCCTCTGGTGCAATATTTATCTAGTTGTATTTTGAAAATCCATCCATTAATGAGTACATTGCATGTATGGCAGTCAAATCAACAATCATATCTATGTTTCATAAAGGGAAGTCATCTTTAGGACAGCCTTGTTTAAATATCTAAAATCTATACAAATTTTGATTCTTTCGTCTGGCTTCGAAATAGGCATGATATTGGAGATTCATTCTGCATAGTTGATAGACCGAATGAATCCAACATCTAAAAGCTTCTTTAAATCTTCTTTAACCAACAATGCAACAAGTGGATGAATTTTTCTGATTTTCTATTTCACAGGTTTTGCCCCTAGCATAATAGATAGATGATGCATGATGAGATTTGGATCTAATCCAGACATATCTACGTAGGACCATGCAAAACTGGTTTGGTTGTTCTTGAGAAATTCTATGAATCCTAGTATTTCCCCTTCTATTAGAGATGCAGCCAATTTCAAGTCTTTGGGCTTTTCTTTAGTACCTATGTTGAGTGCCTCTGTTGATTCTATTAGAATAGAAGACCTTTCCTGGTAATCTTCTTGGAAAGTGTCAAGTTTCCCATCCTATAGTGCCTTTGAAAGGTTTTCACCATTGGATACGCTTTTTATTTTTCTCTTTTCTTGATCTAATACTTCCTTTCTTAGGTTTTCACCATTAGATCTTTCTTTTATGTTATTTATTTCATAGCTAAGAAACTTGGGACTTTTCTGTCGAAAGCTCTGATCTTGTGATTCCCTGGTGGAACTTGTTTGTGGATGGGATGAACAAAGAAATTTTATGATGTTTTCGTCATTAGGAAAAGTTGGGACATCAATCAGTGCAACTTGTTCCCAATCAATGAGTTCGGGATGAACCAAAGGAAATGGATCATTTGGATGAGTAAGGTCATTGGCCGTTAGAGTCATGATACTATTGTTAACATAATCATCAGAGAAGTCTAGGATGGTATCCTCCCATGGATGATCTGTCTCACTTTGAATTGAATCGGTTTCACTTGAGTCATGATCACTTTGTAGAACGTAATCAAGAGGAGGACTTGAGCTTTCCCCTTGTAAGAATGTAGGTGTGAATTTATGTATGACATCCACCCTTTTCTCAAAAATGAATGTATCATCAGAGAAGTCATCCCATTCATATTCATTGGAGTCGGTGTCAAAATTATTTGCTTGAATTCTCAGGATTGTTTCAGTTAACTCCTCTTTAGATATTCTCTATACCACTTCTTCCTTTGTATTTTCACCATATCTTAACCCATTCTTATCCTTTGGGTGCATTGTTTTCAATTGGATAGGTTCAATGATACCCTCTTTTCTTTTACCTATAGGGCCATATCCTTCATAACCCATTTGTTGCATGATCGCATAACCTTTTCGATATTGTTTTGTGGGTAACTTGATATGTTGTACTGATTCTTCTTCATCTTTATAGAGCCAATCAAGAATAGCTCTATCTTCCTTTTCATTTTCTTTGATAAACACTGCATTAAACTTGGTGATGGGAACTGAAGTTGAGGCTAAAGCTATTGTAGCCTGTTGTATGGATGTTGATGGTTGACCATGGGATCTTGGAGATATGGGTAAATTAGAGAAAGATAAAGAATATTCTCCCACTCTATTATCTTTCAATTTTAGCTTGGCACCAAAATTACTTATCATTTCTCTTGCTCGTTCATTGTATTTGGAGGTAGAGATGGCCAAGGCCTCTCTATTATGGGGGGAAGAGTGTGTCCTGAGTTGCTCTTAGGTTAGAGAAAGTTTGACTGCTAATGTGATCAGCAGGTATTGTTACTTCTTGCCCATCATATGGAAACTTCAAGCATTGATGATAAGTACATGGAACAACTTACATTTCATGGATCCATGGACAAACCAAGAGTATGTTCTAATCTAGAACCTGACAAAAGGTATTCTTCACATCAGGTCCCACTCTGATTGGTAACATGATAAGGCCCTTAGAAGTCCTTTCCTCATCATCATATGCCTTGATTGTAATATTTCTTCGTGGATCTATAGATTCTTCAGAATATCTCAAAGCGAGGACCAATTTCAAAGTACAAATATTTAATCTAGCTCCCCCATCTATTAGGACACATGTAATTCGAGCTTTGTGAACCATAACCTCTAAGTAGAGTGATGAATTATGTGGATGGGTCATGGATGAGTCATCCTTTTCAGTAAAGGATAAACATGTAGATGAGGAAAAATGTCCCACCATGACTTGAAACTTTAGGAACTCCAAGATGGAAATTTGGGCTGATGTTTTTTCATAGTTGATCAACCAAATTGTATTGACTTGGAGGGGGAATTGCTGCTTTAGATGAGATTCCTTTGACAATGATTTTAGCTTGTCCCCTTGTCGTAGCATTGACCTCTCGATATTCTTGCTTACTTTTGATTCGGATAGCATTGATTTGTTGATCGTCAGTTTAAATATGATTGATAATGGTGTCGTGAACATAATTAACATTCTTGCCTTTGTCACCTGAAGATTCCCCCTTTTGATAATTAGGGAGAGGATCCTTGAATTGCTGATGGTTATCATTGACATTATGTCCCTCAACCGTAATGGTGCGGTTATCAATCAGATCTTGAATAATATTCTTTAACCCTTGGCAAATATTTGTCTTATGACCTTTACACCTATGATAATCACAAAAGTGTGAGTCATTCCATGATGGTGGTTTAACTTGAGGCTCATAGTCTCTTTGTGGTGGCAACATAATAGCATTTTGATTCAATAGTTCTTTGAGAACGGATTCCAAATATTGGCCCAAGGGAGTAAAACTCCATCGACTCGAAAAATACAAAGATCTGGGCATATTTGAATTTTGATTATTGCCAAAATTATTTGCATGATTATTAGTCACATTCCCCTCATTGGGAACATTACCTTGGGCACTAGATTTTCCAGTATTATTACTAGGTTGAACACCTGATACATTAAGAATGGTATGATTTACATTTACGTTGTTAGCATCTACTACCCCATCATTCACAACATTTTTATTTTGAGTCCAAAATCATGACTTTTCATTGCTCTTACTATGGTTGTTGTTGTTGTTGTACGAATTTGAACCCTCTTTATCAATTTTTAGAACCCCACGCTTGACCAAAGCACCTTCAATAGTAATTGTGTTTTCAATCAATTTTTCAAATGATTGAGGACAGTGAAGGTTTAGTCTGTAACTCATCTCTTGATTCAGACTATCGATAAAGATCTCCATCTTTTCTGTTTCAGGAATAGGACGGGAGTATCTAGCAAACACCCTTCTCCATCTTTGCAAAAATGTAGTGAAAGATTCCCCTACTTTTTGTTTCACCTTACAAAGATCAAGCATGGTTATCTGGTGCTGGATGTTGTAGGAGTATTGTGATATAAATTTGTTTATTAACTCCTCAAAGGTTTTGATGGGGGGAGTGATCTTTGAAATCCACTCCATGGATTGTCCACCCATACTTCATGGAAACAATCGCATTAAGTACGTATCTTCATGAGCGAATTCTAAGCTCATATTTCGGAAATCCCTCACATGTTCAATGGGGTCAATTTTTCCATTGTACCTATCAAATTTAGGGATTTCGCAATGTTTTGGAAAAGGAATCATTCGAAGACTCCTATCAAATGGATAAGGAAATATGTCATCTAGAACATACTTCTTTGTTGCACCCCCTTGCATTTATTTTATTTTCCCTTGTAATTATTTTATCTATTGAGTAAGGGCACTAAAATCATTAAGAGGAGTTTTAGGATTCTCTTTAATCCCTTCTGTATCAAAATTGGTAGGTAATTTAGCTCCTTGATTAACTAATGAAAGGAAATATCTTTCCTTGTTTCATTCTAAAATCTTTTCCATAAAAGTATGGAATTGGGGATCCTACTCTGCTTCTTGGAGCTTTTCTTCTGTTATCTCTTCAGTATGAAAGGGATTCTCTTCCCTATCATTGTTATCACCCATTTTTCCTACAATGATAACAGGCATAAGCTTTTCCCAATCTCTACTAACTTTTGATAAAAAGAATGAAATAGTGCAATTTTGATGGATATGAAAGTCGGGATAGAATGAAGATTCTATGACTTAAAAGATTTCTAGTCTTTAGCTCATGATTCTCTGATTGAAAGGATGAAAATCCTATTTGCGGGAATTAAACCAAAGATAAAAAATAAAGATGATTTTGCACTTTGTGAGGTTTTGATCATAGCTTTGTAAAAAGATGGATTGTGATAAATGCCTAATGTGCTTGAGTTCTCTATTGCAGAATTTGATTGGGATGAGTAGCGTAGGTAATTGCAGGTTGGGGAATATAAGAAGAATGAATTCGCTGATTGTGGTTGTGCCTTTGAGAAAGGGCTCTTCTTTGAAAGAAGGCTCATGAGTATAAAGGGTCTATAGCATAATCATCAGTGAAACCTCTAACAAAGTCATGATATCGATGAATAAAGGTCTTGTGTTCAAGCAAGACCTTTTGACTTTGGTATAAAAATTTCCTCTTTTTCAATAACTTCTTATAACTGAGAGATTTATTTGGCTTCTTAATCTTCCTCTCTAGGGATTTTTTGGCAAAATTTTCAGACTTCCAAACCCTGAGCATGGAAAAGACTAGACTGAGATGTCTAATTTTTGAATGTCAGAAAATTACCTAGGCTTGGACTGCACATGCATCGAAACAGAGCATAAATGCACTAAAATAGACTACCTATGCACCAAAACAGAGCACAGATGCATTAAAAGAGAGTAGAGATGCGCCGAAACAAAGCACAGATGCACCGAAATAGAACAAAGATGCATCGAAACAGAGCACAGATGCACCGATATAGAGTACAAATGTGCTGAAACAGAGCACATATATGTTGAAACAGAGCACAGATGCACTGAAACAGAGAATAGATGCACTAAAATAGAGAATAGATGTGCTCAAACAGAGTACAGATGCGCAAATCTTTCTAATGATTTCTCTGAGACAGGCATTTTTTCACAATTTTATATTTTTGGAAGATCTTAATCTGATTTAAATGTGAAAAACACAGCATAGAGTAGCAAACAGTTGTTTTGTTAATCCTAAAATCCAAACAAAGAGTGTATGTTCTTGAGATTTCCACAGATTTTTCACAAGATAAGCAGTTCAAATAGACTCACTCTTAGTTGTCAATGTCATCATAGGAATCATAGCCCACACCTTACAATCATGTCGACTCACAAAGTCATGTCACCCCCTAGAGGGCACTTGTCCTTTTGTCTTTTCTAGGTGCATACCCAAGGTTAGATTTCTCTATCCCTTGAGGAAACAATCCGTGGCGATTATATGGTGGGTGTCTTGGGGGCATATTTTTACCTCCCCTTGTACCGTGATTAAAATGATGTTTGGATACTGACACGGTTGGCTTTCTACACTATGATTTGTAGTAAAGGTTTTTGTTTGGCGTGGCAATAGATAAACTCCCTCAGGAGATCTCCCAATCTTTAGAACAAAGATTTTGGGGATGGTTATCTTGCTCACTTCCATTGAATATGGGTTTCCCCAAAATTCACTTTTGATTATAGTGGGTTGGAAAACCTGGCTTTGGTTGTTCCCACTTAGGTTGTTCCCGTAGGGTGAGTACTTTTTCCCACTATGGCAGGCCTTCTAAAGGATTTAATAAAGCTTTGAAATGCATAAAATGAAATAGGTAAGTCTAGTGTTCTGATCACCTAGTAAAGGGGAGAGCATATACCTATTACCCCACAATCATAGCAAACAAGTGGTTGAGTTTTAAATCCAAATTGATAATTTTCTATGCTAAGTGAAGACTTTTCTTCACAACAATCATTGGATTCATTTTAACCAGCATAAAATCAAGTTTGGTGAATATCCTAGGATTGGTAAATTCTAGGCTTCAAATTTCTATCCTAGGGTTGCTTCATTTTATTTAAAAACTGAAGTGAAAAATTATGTCCGCGGATGGCGTCGAAATAAAAAAATTAATTTACAACCCTTGTGTGCGCTAAAATAGGCCACCAATGCACTAAAACAGTTGACAAATACGCTAAAAGATCAATCTGAGATGCGTGAAAATAGTCCTTCTATACGCTGAAACAGTCCATGGATGCACCGAAACAATTAAGGGATGTATTGAAATAGTCCTTCTATGCGCCGAAACAATCCGTCTATGTGTCAAAACAGTCCGGGGATGCGCTAAACAAAGACTCGTATGCGCTAAAGCGCAACTCTAGTCCATCATCTGTCAGAAAATTCTGCAATAAAGGGGCGATGCCCCATGGTGGGCACCAAAAATATGTTGTTAGAATAAGTGGATTAATTAGAAAGTAGACTAACACACCAATAAGACATTATATTGAAAGAAACTAATCTAGAAAACATAAATGCAAACTCTAAAGAATTGTAGCTCCTTCAAATTCATTCCATCGTCCTCCATCTCCAAGGATTTTGAGTAAAGTTGCTGGCTCTCAGTTGTGTAAGCAACATCTTGTTGAAATGTCAACTTAGGAGAATGAGATTGATTGAAAATGCATGTCCATTGCTAATGATTTAAACTATGAACTTGAAATTCTATGATATTAATATGATTCTGATATGCTGATTCGAATGCAACTTTAGTAACTACGCGTGAAATCTAGGATGAAATCTACTTACGAGAAGGTTGTATTTATAGATTTTCAAATGGCAAGAATCCAATTGGCGGAGATCAACGGTTGAGATTCAAACTTGTCAGGATGAACGGTGAGAGATGGAGAGGTTGAGAGAAAGGTGAAAGGTTGAGAGGAAAGTGGAAGAATGTTTTCAACCCACAAAACCATCCTCTTTCAAAAATGGAGACAAACATGGCATTTATCTTTCATTTATGAAAAATGGTTTGAAAGTTGAGGATAATGCCAATTAAATAAATAAATTTATTTAATTACATGTGCATGTGCAAATGGAAAATTCCAAAATTAAATAAATAATATTTAATTATGTGAGAAGTGAAAAAGAAAGGTAATTAAATATTTTACAATATTTAATTAAGTGGGGTGAAAAAAATATTTAAATATATAATATTTAAATATGAGATGAAATGAGAATATTCCATTGTTTTGAATTTAAACATTCAAACTTTAGAAATGAAATGATAATTAAATAATTAAACTATAAAATTTATTTAGTTTAATTAAGAGGAAAGTAGCAATAATTAAATAAACTTATTTAATTAATTAGAAGAATTGGAAAAATGAACAATATAAATAAATAATTAAATTTATTTATATGTAGATGACTTAAGAATATTAATTAAATAATTCATATCTAATTAATTAATAGGTTTGAATAACCATAACCAATTTTAGATGTGTACAGTTAGCTCCTTAGTGCAGAGGTCTCACGGTCATTATGCGGCAACGCTGTGGGCTTGATGGTCGGTTCAAGCAGGTTGCCTCCATACCACAGAGGGATGACCTAAGCTCAGTGGTGGCATGGTGAAGGTGGTGGATGGGTGGTTGAGTGCCTACCGCCATACCACGTGGTCTCATTGCTTGGTTGCGGTGATGCGGTGTGTATGTTGCCAGACTGCAAAGGCATTGACTGAGTTGGGTAGTAGTTCGGTACACCGCACTACTGTGAGGGTTGATCTACTAGCATGCGATGGTGCGGTAAATGAAGCTCAGTGCTTGGCTGGAAGGTATGACTCGATGGTCAGAACAATGTGTACACATCTAAAAATGGTCACGGTTATTCAAATTACTAATTAATTAAATATGAATTATTTAACTAATATTCTAAAGTCATCTACATATAAATAAATTTAATTATTTATTTATATTGTTCATTTTTCTAATTCTTCTAATTTAGTTAAATAAATAATTTTATTTAATTATTGTTGCTTTCCTCTTAATTAAACTAAATAAATTTTATAATTTATTTATTTAATTATCATTTCATTTCTAAAGTTTGAATGTTTAAATTCAAAACAATGGAATATTCTCATTTCATCCCATATTTAAATATTATATATTTAAATATCTTTTTCACCTCACTTAATTAAATATTGTAAAATATTTAATTACCTTTCTTTTTCACTTCCCACATAATTATATATTAATTATGGAAACTTCTATTTGCACATGTCACAACAACTTAAATAAATTTATTTATTTAATTGAGCAATTATCCTCAAACTTCAACCAATTTTCATAAATGAAGATAAATGTCATGTTTGTCTCCATTTTTGAATGAGGATGGTCTTGTGGGTTCAAAAAATTCTTCCACTTTCCTCTCAACCTTCCACCTTTCTCTCAACCTCTTCATCTCTTACCGTTCATCTTCACAAGTTTGAATTTCAATCGTCGATCTCCGCCAACTGGATTCTTGCCTTTCAAAAATCTATAAATATAGTCATTTGGTAAGTAGATTTCATCCTAGATTTCATGTGTAGTTACTATAGTTGCATTAGAACCAGTATATCATCATTATAGCAATAATCATAGCATTAGCATCTTAAGTTCATTTCATAGCTTAAATCATTAGCAATGGACATGCATTTTCAATCAATCTCATTCTCCTAAGTTGTCATTTCAACAAGCTGCTGCATACACAACTGAGAGCCAGCATCTTTAATCAAATCCTTGGAGATAGAGGACAATGGGATGAATTTGAAGAAGTTGTTGTTATTAGAGTTTTCATTTATGTTCTCTAATTAGTATTCTTTCAATCTAATGTCTCATTTGTGTGTTAGTTTACATTTCAATTGATCCACTTATTCTAACAACACACAATGAACAAGTAGTGTTACGACATTTAGTGTGATAATACTTATTGATTTTTACATCACTGTTGTAAATCAAAAATTGATTGGACGATTTCTTGAAGAGGTGAAAGCATTAACTACAAGGCTCAATTCAGTGGTTGACAGAATCTGATTATGGAAAATAGAAGTAAATGTTGGGTAGTTTGATGTGTGATTGTAGAGTGGTTAGTCAAGGATTGGATTTTCTTGTTAGACAAAGGTGTAATTAAATACACTCGATTGGTTTGTTGATTGAATGATGCATGTAAGACTTGCAATGGTCGAATGTATTTGTAATAGCCACTATGGGGTGATGGTGAGTCTATTTCTATGTATGTTGTAATAGTATTGTAACAGAGAGGGAAGTCTGAGAAAGGTCTATTAACTTTGTATATAAACTTTTTACTGTAATACAAAGTGATTTCTCTTGGTGTGGTGGGTTATTTGCCGAAAGGGTTTTCCCGTGTAAATCTGGTGTGTTCTTTGTTTGTATGTTTTTTTTTATGTTACTCTTGTTATCCTGTATGTGTGCATCTTAAGTTTATGAAAGTTTTAAATGTTGGTTTTTTGCACTTCTCCTCTGAGGTATTGTTGTTAGGAAAGTGTATTTCGCACCTCTACTTTTCCTTTCAAGTGGTATCAGAGCCTCGCCAGTTGTGTTATCCTTGTTAGTAGGGCTTATTTTTTGTGCTAATATTGTTCCAATGGGAGTCTTGCAAAGTTAGAACCGAGTTTTGTTTGAGATGGTGATTACATTAGGTAGAGTAGAAATTGAAAAATTCAATGGCGACAACTTTGAGTTGTGGAAACTCAAAATGGAAGACTTGCTTGTGGATAGAGACCTCTGGGTAACTGTGTCTAGAACTATGCCACAAGGTATGAAGCAAGAAGAATGGGACCTCACAGATAGAAAAGTGAGAGGTCTGATAAAACTTTGTCTAGCCGATTTTGTACTCCTGAACGTCTATGAGGAGAAAATAAGAATGATGTAGCAAAAATTCCTCAAACTCCATAAAAAGAGGAACTACATGGTGTACCTGAAACTGAGGAGAGTTCAAGCAACTCTGAGAGTTTTGAAGATGAAGAACCACAACCTGATAGGTATGGTTTCTCTATGTTGGATTTGAACTATGCCTATGATTTAATTACTAGTACTGATGAGCTTAGGACTATGAAAGAGGCAATTAATATTTCTAATTCAAATTCCTGGTTGGAAGCCATGAATGAAGAAGTGAAATCATTAAAAAAGAATGAAACCTGGGATTTGGTACCTTTTCCTGAAGGGTGAAAACCTATTCGCTGTAAATGGGTATTTAAGAATAAGACTGGTCTAGATGGAAGTGTTTGAAAATATAAGCCAAGGTTGGTTGCAAAGGGATTTTCCCAGATAGAGGGAATTGATTATGGAGAGATATTTTCCCCTATAGAAAATCTGACATCTATCAGATTTCCTTTGTCACTAAAAGCAATGTATGATTTAGAGATTGAACAAATGGATTTGAAAATAGTGTTTCCCCATGGAGAGCTGGAAGAATAAATTTATATGTCCCAGTCTGAGCACTTCATTGAAAAAGGTAAAGAAAGCCTGGTCTACAAATTAAAGAAATCTTTGTATGGTTTGAAACAATCACCTAGAATGTGGTACCAAAATTTTGACACTTTTGTGTTGTCTATGGGATTTGTGACATCAAAATCAAATCATTTTGTGTATTATAAATCTAAAAATGATCATGTTCTTATTATTACCCTGTGCGTGGATGATATGTTGTTCATAGGAAATAGTAAGACTATGATTTCTGATCTTAAGACTCAGTTGTTTGCAAAGTTCGAAATGAAAGATCTAGGTGCAACAAGGTATATTTTGGGGATGGAGATAACCAAGGACAAGAAGAGTAGAAAGCTTTGGGTTAGCTAGATTAAGTATGTTAACACTATTCTTGAGAGATTCGGTATGAATTATTGCAAGCAACTAGTTGTTCCAATTTTGTAGGGAATGAAGCTATATGTTAAAGACTGCTCAAAATCTGCTACTAGGATGGAGGACATGACCAGGGTGCCCTATGCAAGTGTTGTTGGTGGTTTAATGTATGCAATAGTTTGTACAAGGCCAGAAATTTCCCAAGCAGTGGTAGGTCTTAGTCGATTTGTGGAAAATCTAGGAAGGACACAATGGGATGTTGTGAAAAGAGTGTTTAAATATTTAAAGGGGACTTCAGAATATGCTTTGTGTTACCATGGGAATTTGGTTGGATCATAGAGGACTCTCAACATTCATGGATATGTAGATTTTAATTGGGCAGGGGACATTGACAATAGAAGATCCACCAGTGGATATACTTTCATGGTAAATGGTGGTGAAATCAGTTGGATGAGCAAGCAACAGGCTGTAGTCACTTTGTCCACTACAGAGGCAGAATACATGGCAAAAACACATGCCTACAAAGAAGTTGTTTGGCTAATTCATTTGTGTTCTGATATTGGTTTTGATGATGGACAGATTACTATTTGTTGTGACAATCAGAGTGCCATTTGTCTGGTGAAAAATCCAACTTTCCATGCCAAGACAAAGCATATCGATGTGAAGTATCACTTCATGAGATATATTGTGGAGGATGGAAAGGTCTCTTTAGAGAAGTTGGATACTTTGAAGAATGTCGTAGATGCATTGAAAAAGCCTGTGAGAACATACAAGTTCATATGGTGTGCAAGTTCGATGGGCCTTGAGGCCTCTAACCGTCAATAAATTCGAAGTCTAGAGGAAGCCAATAAGTCTTCATCAAGTGGGAGCTTGTTGGAAATAGGTGCCTTAATTTCTAGCTTGGAATCTCTATTTAAGACTTGGTGGATTTCCTTCATCTTTGGCCTCTACCGCTTAGAGCATCTCTTGGAGGCGCGGTTGCATGGTTTACTGCTTTATAGCGAGCCTCTTTCATTCGGTCCGCAGTTGGGCAATTTTACTGCCATACCGCAGAGTCACTTTACTTCACTGATGGTAGCGCAATGGATTGGGCGGCAGCCAAAATGTTTACCTCGGTACCATAAGGGTTGCTTAAAGATGGTGTGTCGATGCGATGAAGGGCGACAGTCAGGAAAATAGATGGCTACCTCCTTACTATGGAGGTCTTGTGGCCATGGCATGGTGGTGCAGTAAACCGTGATGGTCGGTGTTGATGGTTACCTCCTTACCACAAAGGTCTCATGGTCATGGCATGACAGTGCGGTGGGCTTGATGGTCAGTTCAGGTAGGTTACCTCCATGCCATGAACGGATGAGCTAAGCTCAGCGGTGGCACAGTGAAGGTGGTGGATGGGTGGCTGAGTGCTACCACCATACCGTGCTAGTCTCATCGCTCGATCGCAGTGGTGTGGTGTGTATACCACTAGACCACGAAGGCCTTGACTGAGTTGAGCGGTAGCACGCTACACCACACTACCATGAGGGTTGATCTACTAGCATATGGTGGTGTGGTAAATGAAGCTCAGTGCTTGGCTAGAATGTATGAGTCGATGGTTAGAACAATGAACAAGTAGCATTATGACACGTGGCATAATAATACTTGTTGATTTTTGCATCACTATTTTAAATCAACAATTGATTGGATGATTTCTTGAAGAGGTGAAAGCATTAACTGCAAGGCTCGATTTGGTGGTTGACAGAATACGATTATGGAAAATAGAATTAAATGCTAGGCAATCTGATGCGTGATTGTGGGGCGATCGGTCAGGGATCAGATTTTCTTGTTAGAAAGAGGTGTAATTAAATACACCTAATTGGTTGGTTGACTGAATGATGCATGTAATACTTGCAACAGTTGAATGTATTGGTAATAGTCACTAAGGGGTAAGAGTAAGTCTATTTTCTATGTATGTTGTAATAGCATTGTAACAGAGAGAGAAGTCTGAGAGAGGTCTATTAACTTTGTAAGTAAACTTTTTACTGTAATACAAAGTGATTGCTCTTGGTGTGGTGGGTTTTTTTCCGAAAGGGTTTTCCCACGTAAATTTGGTGTGTTCTATGTTTGTATGTTTTATTTATGTTACTCTTCTTATCCTATATGTGTGCATATTAAGTGTATGAAAGTTTTAAATGTTGTTTTTATGTACTTCTCCTCTGAGGTATTGGTGTTAGGAAAGTGTATTCTGCACCTCTGCTTTTCCTTTTACTTTCTCTGTCTCATATTTCTCTCTCCCTCTCACCATCTCTAATTTTCTTTATTTTTCTATCTCTTTTCCTCTCTCTCCATATCCTGATATTTTAAGTACTGGATTTTTCTCATCCCCATCATTCATAGCATGCCATTCATTAATTGGTAATAGAAAACTCTAAAATGATAATTGTGATACCTATGTCAAAGTCTTGTTTGTTGATGACCTTTCTCAATCAATTGCATATTTTAATTATATGATGAACAAGCACTACCTCATTATTGATGAGGGAAAATAATATTTGAAAAATATTATGTTTAAACTAAGCATTTTATATTTAAACTAGATATTTTCTTTTTATAATTTATATAATATATTATTATTTTTATTTTAGATTTTGTTAATTTATAATTTTATATTTATTTACACAATATATATATTTTAATGTATTTAATTCAAAATTATATTGATATTATAATATTTATTATAATTATTTATAATACATATAGTATATTATTTATATTTATTAATAATATATATGATTTATATATTATTAATAACTAATATATAGATATATTTTATATTATAGAGATTAAAAAGTATATTATTCATATTATATATTATAAAATAATATTATTGCAAACATGGGAAAAAATTAAAATTAAAATGGATTCATTGGTAGGGGGTTCGAGCGGATGTCGGCTAAGAGTCTGCTTGAACCAACCTGGGGATAATTTTTTAATATTATCTTGAAGAGGTTTGATCGAGTTAGGGTTTTCTCAAACCCTAATTGAATCCCTATTCGATCATAGGGGTTTTGGGGGGTTTGAACAAACAGTGGCTCACTCGAACCCTCCATTTCCCCCCTTCTCCCCCTTAGGCACCAAAATACTCCAAAAAATTTATCTTTGAAGCTCGAGTTGAGGATGAAAATGGACGATAATTCATAGACCCAACTAAATAATGTTAGTACTCGAAATGAGCTATCCAACAAATATAATTTTAAAATGTTTTGGTTTTATTATGTATTTATCTTTTAGTTTTATTAAACATAGGTTTTTCACTCAAAATCAAGCTCTCTATTCTCACGTGTGGAAAATAGAATATTATCAAATTTTTTTAAAAAAATATGCTTGCACTAGATATTGAAGTCTTTGATCCAACAAAAAAAAAATTGAATTTCGATACATACAATAAAAGTTGTGTTATATGGTCTGTCTATGTCTGAATTGTAATTGGTTTGACTTTAAAAATTGATTATGGAAAAAATATTCAATAAAACACTATAAAACCAATTTAAAGCACTAGATATTGTAGTTACAAATCTAAATTCGAAAAAAATATAATTTTATCCTTCATGGAAAAAAAAGTTATGCATTATACGGTGAGCGTCACTCCTGAAAAATGTTGTTTACTAAAAGAAACAAGTTTTCGAAGGAGATGGAAAAAGAAGTGCAATTTGATGGAAAAAATATATTTAGAATATATAGAAAAAATTTCACAAATCACTAGTTTGCATCATCTTCAAATTCGTCATGGTTTAGCTGTTATGGGTGTTTGAAAGTGAAGATTTAGTTAGAATAAATAAGTTTAGTGTCCAATTTGGCCAAAACATTTAAACTAGTATTGTGGGATCACCAAGGAATATTTTCATCTACTATATGAGAAAGGCTATGCAACAAAAATACCCCTTTTGAATCATTGATTGACTTTTTAAGGTTATCCAAAAGAGGAACCATTTCTCTAGCCAAAGACGTAGGGCTTAAGAATCCGTGAAGTTCTTCTAAATCATTGTGCAATTATTTACGTTTATCTTTAGGGACATGGGAAACAATAAACTCAAAATCCACATAAATGTTAGCTAGTGACGAAGACATAGGTACTATTGGGTTAAGAAGAGAATCAAAGATAGATTGAGTAGATGTAACACCTTGAGTGAAATAGATAAGAATCGGGCTCAACACTAGATGTGATTGTAGCACATGAAGTCATAAGTTTGAAACTACATCTCACATGGGTATTACATATGGGAAACTAGTCCATGAATCTTTTAAATTTATGACATTATTCAAAACAATTGATTGCTCATATAATGAAGAGAGAAAATTAAATCACAATGATAAAAATTGAAACAATTTTCAAGATAGAATATAGATCTACTCAGGAATCATAGAGACAAAATTGTGATCGAAAATTTGCCTAAAATTATTAGGACAAGGGTGCTAGTACCCTAAAATAGAGATGTAATTTTTTTCTAATTTCAAGGTATCTATGATCTAAGCCACACTTTCTCCTATATCAAATTTTAGGAAGGAATAATAAATCACCACAAATACCCACTTCCCTACTAACATCAATGGAAGATCCAAAATGGTGGATCGATTTTTTGGTTTTTTCTTGGGGGAGATTGAAATTGATTAATTTATCACTGATTAACTTGGTATTATCTTACAAACATGTACCTAGTTCAACTAAATGAAGTTACAACAAAGTGATGAGATTACATAAAAGAATAAAACAATAATACATTAAATGAAGTACAAAATAGTAGAGGGAAAAGATAGAGAAACATGGCATATGAAATTGGACTCAAATTGGCTGGATAGGGGTGTTGGCACCCTAGACTTGGAAATGTAGATCTTAAAAATAAAAAACTAGATCTCATATGGTCATAGTTATTATGTTGTTCCTCTCTAGACATAGCTTCAAAACTTCATTTGTTGATGATTAATTTGACTTTCCCTAATTTATTTATGTAGAAGGCTTGAATAGTGGATTTGGCAATTAGGTCTTCAATACTTTCCAAAATTCTCTTCAGATCTATCACCTAAACATAAGAGAGGGGAGAAATTTTTGTGCCATATAGGGGATTTCTTGTTAACCCATATTTTAGTATTTTTACCTCCACAATGCCTATGATGATGTAAAAGAGTGCCTATTCTCAGATAGAAAAAGGAAAAAAGTATTAAATAATGATAAATTGAAATTGAAAAGTGTTGCAGCTTACCACTCATATCTTCATTCCTTTATGGACTAAATTCATTGTACTCATTTGATACAAGGAGAATTGGTTGCTTGATTGCAGGTCCTCAAAGTGTTGATACTAAAAAATAAATGAACATAAACATTAACAAACTTACATATAAACTTGATGAATTGAAAATATGAAGCTTGAATAAAATAATGGTGTACTAATTTTACTTATTATGGTACCTATGTGCACCAATTTGTTACATAATTTAGGTACCAAATTGAAAAAGCATTTAAAAAAAACCTAAAATAAAAGCCAAAAATCGGGTTTCAAACCCTCATTTTTCTTCAACCCACAGCTTGAGGAAGAGGATTTCAAGTCTGCAACTCATGCTCATCAAATCTTGTCAATTGTTTCCATACTTAGCTTTCCATTTTCCATGAGGATTCCACCAACACATCGGAGAGGTCAAAGATTACAAAGAGGTATGTATTTTTATTCTATTTATTTCGAATTTGGTTTAGAATGAAAAATTAAATAGATTTTTATAATGAAAATTTGTTCTAATTCTCAAGGAATGAATCTCCACCTCGAAACATTGAGAATTCACAATCACCCCCTCATGAAGAGCCTCCTATACAAGAACAACCTGAAACCCCTCCATCAATTCATAGGCATCCTCAAGGAACACAAGAAAATATTTAAACTTAAATTGAAAACAATAAAAGAGACATTCAACAATTAATTGAAAGATTAACCGAGCATGTCGAAACCCACCCTTATAGGAGAGGGATTGTTGAATCATTGAATTCAATTGTAACTCATGTAGGATAAATGACTGAGCAAAAGAATTTTTGGTCAAATAAGAGGCATGAGATGAGAAAATTTTATGCTAGTGGTTTGTCATATGCAGATGTCAAAAAACACAAAATTAGCAAAGCCGACTTGTGTGCCCTATTTATAAACCCGAAAACCAATGAACCTTTGTCTCATGCATTTAGGAGGTTCCCCATCCATTGGTGCCACCATGAGTTAATTAAAAATAATAATTGGGAGTGGTGGTAAATGATATTTGACCAACCTCCATGCAATAACCATGAGGTTTCACAATACTTTTTGAGGAAAATCTATTACAAGTTTGTCCTCAATAAAATGCCAAATTATTTTAACATCTTAGACTTTCAGGGTAGAGGTGGGGGCTCCAGACATGATAGACCTATTGCACGACATAATCCACAGTTGGCATCGAGAGCCTTGGGTAGACCCATGGTGGAGCATGTCATTGTTCCTTCCATTGTTAAGGACAGTGTAGAGGTGGACATGCTGAAGTTGATTGAATCTCTCACCCGGACCATTTTACAGTGTGTGAGTCCTCTAGTAGAGCCTGGTGTGGAGGAGACGTGTAGGCCTAGAGCTCCACCCCACTATTGTGGTGCTTGTGGTGTTGTTTGCGCATATGATTATCGGAGTGCTTGTGATGCAACTATGCAGCCTACATCAATTGTAGAGGTGATGGCTTTCATAGATGATATTCTAAATGATACTTTCAGCATGACACTCAAGTAAAATTTAGGAATTTATTTTAATGTTGTTTATTAAATTATATTTTGAAATTTAAGAATAACTAAATTAGTATAATTTTTATATGATTAAATTTTAGGGTTGCACTATTCATGAGGAATGCTCTATTCCTACAAACCCTTATACATTCTCGGCAATGAGTCCACAGGTATGTAACTAGTATTAACGATATTATTATTGCATTTGAACAGTTGAATGTTATATTTGAATGTTTGTCTCATAGCATGCTTTGTATTTCAAATAATTTCTTGGTGCACCTTCTTCCTCCACACCTCGCGATTCATATCCTCAAACAACGTACACTCAGGTAGTAGTTATTCATTAATAGTGTTGTAAATCTATGTTAGCTAGTTTTCATAATTTTGTGTATATACAAATCTATTAAATTGATGAGAAACACAAACATTTCATTCAAGTATTCCTTGATTATGTCACATTATGTTCTCCTAATTCACTTTTTGTTCCTTTATTTCTTCCTAATCCCTTACCATTAACATTTAATAGTTCACCCTATTCTCCATGATCTCCTCCTAGCCCATCCCACTAATATCTTCTAGTCCATGCTATGTGTCGTTATGTCCTTCTAATCCCATCTTATTGTACCCATTATTATTTCACCCTAGATGTTCCATGATCCCCTATGCTCCACCCTATGTCTCTTTATATCATCCTATGTTATACCATATTTATCCACGTTTCATCCTAGATAACTCTTCTCTATTATTGCTACACACAAGTCAAGTTTGCACTTTGTGTACTATAGTCAAACCCTAGACACCTCCTAATTCACCCTTTGTTGCATTATTCCCTAATAATCGCATCCCATTAACCTCTAATTGTCCACCCTATATTTTTTATCCCATCCTAGCCCATCCCATCAATCTATACTAGTCCATCCTATGTTCCATTAATCCCTTTGGTGTAGGGGCACCACTCTTTTCTATGTTTCTTCATTATGTGTCTGATAAGAAAGGTGTTTTAGGATGTTTGAGTTAAGTCCTTGAGTTTTAATAAGGTTCAATGTGACCATTCTATTGTAATTTATCGACCTTGAGGGGCTTTTGTATTCATCTTGTAAGGTTTGCAAATCATGTGGAAGGAATTGTCAAAGTTAACAAGGGGTGTCAAGGTAGATAGGATTATGTTTTCTTGAGTAATTCATGATTTCTTTGTTGAATAAGGTCTCATTACACTATTTGTAATAGTTTAGGTGTTTAAGAGGGTCTAGGAAAATATAAAGCTCGTCAAAACTTGAAAGTGTCAAATTTGTGAGTTGCATAAATGCAACAAATTTGTAATGCAATGGTCCTGAGAGGTTTAAAAAGTAGTTTCAAGGCAATTGGGCATTGTTTTGATGAGGATAAGCCTTTAAAAAGGCATGTCAACTATTTTTGTAACGTTGTCTTGAAGTTTAAAACATTGGCAATAAGAATATCTCTATTTTCATCAAATTTTTGAGTTTTCTTTTCATTTGTAGGCCTGTATAAGCCTGTACAGATTGATTGTGCCATGTAAACCATTTTACTTTGTGGTGGTAGGTGTTAACAATATTTTGGAGCAATTTTGAGGGATATCCATTGTGATTTGTGGTAAATATCCTTGTTTTCCTATGACAGGTCAATGACACACTATTTGAGGGTTTTGTAACCAAAATCATGATTTAAGGGCCCTTACGCTGACTATACCTACTATAACTAGTGTAATGGTCCCTAGGGAGTTTTATTAGGTTGTAGGCTGCATGATTAGAGTTGTGGAGAAGGAACGAAGGAGATAAACCTGTTGTCTTGATGAGTTTTGTGAAGAAAAACACATGAAGATGGAGCCTTGGGTCTAGGGTTTGTGGAAATCAATGAGAGTGTGGAGTTTTTCCCAAATTTTGAGCATATTGGGGTCAAAATATACATGTCTGAGTTGGTGGCATGGTCTGGGAGGTTGTGCAAGTGGTACTTTGAATCAACCCTCTTGACTTGGCATGAAATTGATGGTTTTGGAGTTCGCTATGTTGGATGTGTCAACCCTAGGTGTTGATTGTGGTTTTAGAGGTTTAAGGGCATATGAAATTCTTCCCCAAGGTTTCAAGGATCAATGTTAAGTTTAAAGGTATGTTTCTTTGTAAATATGGCCTAATTCATGGCCTAGGACAATGTTGAGGGTCTAATTTCAAGGGATTGGTTCAAAAGACTTGTATATGGTTAAGAGATATGTTGTATAAATATGAAATGGGTATCTAAATCCATCTTCTAATTGTCAAGTTTTTTGGAAAGCATGGGAATTAAAGGCCAAAAACTTAGTATGCACTATTGTTGGGTTACATGGGTGAAAGTGAGAAGTTAGACTGCCAATTATTGTTAAGCTTTGAGGATTTTTTGGGTTACTCTAATAGGCCATTTTAATCTTGTTATATGCCTCTTGAATGCAATTTTTCAGTTTGAATGAGTTTGAGCCCCCTCTCTACATCACCCTTCTATTCCCATCCCATTACCCTCTCTTATTTCACCTTATGTTCCATTATCCTCTCTTGGTCTTTATATCAACATGATAACTAAGATATTGTTTCATTTGTAGTTGTTTAGAAGATATAGCCCTGGTGATGTTGGTGGCATGATGGGCCATGGAGTTGTTGTAGCAATAGCCAGTTTTGATCCATTGAGAGAGGTATGGAATAGATTAGTCGATTTGAAATTATATTTTCTCTTTTATTGTCTATTATAGAAAAATTTCACGATACTTTTATGTAGTTTAATTTCTATCTTGATGGTTGTTGTAGGTGGTTGTCACTCGAGATCATGGATGTGGTGATGTTGTAAATGTGCATGATGACTATATGTATGCGGTAAGTGATTATATATTCTATTATATGTCATTCCACAATTCAATTTCTATGTTTAAACATCTTTAATTTTTATTGTATCAGTTGAAGGTCCAGAGTGAAGAGAGGAGGACTAGTGATCGTGTTCAAAAGACAAGAGAAGCAACAGTCACTTCATCTAGCCGAATTTTGAAGGCAACCGGGATCTATTTCCTTCCCCTAGAGGGAAATGACTATGTATTAGTGTTGTTTGTTGTATGCCTATGTGGAATTTTGGAAAATATGTTTTTTAATATTGATATATATGTGACATTTTATGTCCATACGACTCCTTTGTACTAAACATGTATGGTTTTTTTTGATATATTGTATATACTTTTATCAATATATATCATTGTATAGCCTTTTGGCTTTTTGATTAAAGAAAATCTTATTTTTCTACTACCATTCTTGAATGATGTTATCATGCATGTCGTGTAAGTTCTATGCTTGAATGTTGTAGGCATGGATTTTTTTTACATCTAATGCTTAATGAATTACCGCCGAATGCTCAATAATCCCCATCTAAAGCGTATTGTGTAAATAAGCTCCATTCGTGGTGGTTTGTATCATTTGGAATGCTTAAATAACTTGTGCCTCACTTATTCACATGTATGCTTCAATTATTCACATGTATACTTCATCTATATTGTGTGTATTCACGTGTATGCTTCATGCTTCCAATGCATAGCAGAAAAAATATTTTGGGGAAAATTTTGACAAACCAAAAGTATAATAGTTTGTGAAAAAATCGAGAAAAATTGTAGAAAAAGAGATAAAAGTTTTTTTTTAAAATTGAAAGTCATTTCCATAGCATATAGAGATATAGAGAGAAAATAAAATAAATATTTTAACTAATGAATTGTAAAAAATGGATTTTTGTAGTTTATATTCATATCGTTCATTACAGTGCATTGCACATCTTTCAAAGTCAAAGAATTACTTCACTTTGCATAACTAATAAGTAGATGCTGATAGATGACAAAATTTCAATTGCAATATAGTTTGTATAAAGTCAACCTAAGTAGTTATGCAATTTCTTCACATTGTGTAACTAATAACTAGGAGTAGCTGCCAATTGCATTTTCTTATCATGGCATTCTATGAGACCAAATTTCTTTGAGGTATTTTTTCAAATAGTTCCCTGCCTTGTCTATGTTACCACATTTTTCATACATGTCTACCAAAGCATTTTGTCAACCAGTTCACTACCTTGTTTCTATGGATAAAAGCCTAAAACAAGTGATTTCGAACAAGCTATGGATGCTTCGAAAAAATATATCGGAAGCATATTAATAAGAAATAGCATACAAAAGGCAGTGACTGTTTGAAAAAATGCATCAAATAAATGTGGTGATGGAATGCCATGACAAGCCATAGACAAGGCAGTGAAATAGTTCAAAATATGCCTCAAATAAATGTGGTATCATGGTGACGGAATGCCATGACAATCAAATTTCTTTTGATTGTCATTGCATTCCAGCACCATGAGACCTCATTTTTTTGAGGCATTTTTTCAAAGAGTTCACTGCCTTTTCTATGCTACCACATATTTCATACATTTCTATCAAAGAATTATATCAAACAATTAATTTCCTTATTTCTATGGATAAAACCCTAAAATGTTGATGCAGTAGGGGAGGTCCTGTAATCTCACTAAACACAATTCCAATCATTAATCATAATCCTCAAGTCACAAATCCTTACAGTTATGGATTGCCATGATATTCCATCACCATGAGACCATGTTTCTTTGAGGCATTTTTTTTAACAATTCACTACCTTGTCTATGCTAGCACATTTTTCGTACATGTTTACCAAAGAATTTTATCAAATATTTCAGTCCCTTGTTGCTATGGCTAAAAGCCTAAAACGGGTGGGTTTATTGAAAATATTATTCCCACAACTCATAAAAAATTTCCAATGCATAAAACATGTTTAAAAGAACCTACACATGCTTAAAATTCCCTCACAAACTGCTGCCCCAAAGGATTTCAACCATTTCCACTCTTAAACCACTAAATTTCACCAAAACTCATCATACTGCCAGCTAGAGCATCGCACCAAACCACTCAACTCACCTCCCCTACTCTAGAAACCATTCACATATGTTCCCTACCCCTAATTATGCCATTCCACCAAGTTATAGTAGGATACAATGGGTGGAATAGCTATAAAGTCATTTTTACACACTCAACTACTTGCATTTGACAACTTTTTCCCAAGCGAGAAATCGCCACCACAGGAAAAGGCCTCCGAGATAGAAAAAATTGAGAGATTTTATTTTAGAGGGGCCCAAAATTATTCCATAGGCTAATACAAGAAGTTTCTAAGTGTCACAGTGTTCGAATACGAGCAAACTGAAGTTCACAGCCATTTTGCACTTTGGACCCTTAAGGGATCAATTCGATTGAACATAGCTCGAAGAGATTTCGTGTGTTTGGGTGTGAAAGAGGACCATTCCTAGTGTAAAAATACCCACCCAGACACGTTGGAACAATCCATTTGGTCACACGAGTTGCAGAACAAAAGTTGCACCACTTTTCAACTTTCAACTACTTGCATTTGACAACTTTTTCCCCAAATGAAAATTCGCCACCATAGGAAAATTTCTTTGAGATAGAAAAAACTAAGAGAGGTTATTATAGAGGGGTGCAATTCAATCTCGTAGGATTAGATGAGAAGTTTCTAAGCATCACGGTATCTGAGTAATAACATACTGAAGTTTGCAGCCATTTTGCACTTTAGACCCTTAAGGGATCAATTCGGTTGAACGTAGCTCAAAGTGATTCCGCATGTTTGGGTGCGTAAGAGGACCATGCATAGCATAAAAATACCTATTCAGATGTGTTGGAATAGGTCGTTTGATCACACAAGTTGCAGAACGAAAGTTGCACCACTTTGCAACTTTCAACTACTTGCATTTAACAACTTTTTCTCCAAGTGAAAATTTGCCACCACAGGAAAATGCCTCCGAGATAGTGAAAACCGAGAGAGGTTATTGTAGAGGGACCCAACACAATCTCATAGGATCAGACATGAAATTTCTAAGCATCACAATATCCAAGTAATAGCATGTTGAAGTTTGCAGCCATTTTGCACTTTACACCCTTAAGGAATCGATCCGGTTAAGCATAGCTCAGAACGAATCCGCATGTTTGGGTGCAAAAGAGGACCATTCCTAGCGTAAAAATACCTATTTGGATGTGTTGGAACAGTTTTTTTGGCCACATGCACTACAAAACAAAATTTGCACCACTTTGCAACTTTTAACTACTTGCATTTGACACTTTTTCCATCAAGTGAAAACTGGACACCACGGGAAAATGCCTCCAAGATAGGAAAAACTGAGATATTTTATTGTAGAGGGGCCCAACATGATCGCATAGGCTTAGATGAGAAGTTTCTTAGAATCACGGTGTCCGAATACGAGCATGTTAAAGTTCGTAGCCATTTTGCTCTTTGGACCCTTAAGGGATCGATCATTTTTAACGTAGCTCAGAGCAATTTCACGTGTTTGGGTGCTAAAGAGGACCATGCCTAGCGTAAATGTACCCACTTAGACACATTGGAATAATATGTTTGGTCACATGAGCTGCAGAACGAAAGTTGCACCACTTTGCAACTTTCAACTACTTGCATTTGACAACTTTTTCTAAAAAGTGAAAATTCACCACCACAGGAAAATGCCTCTGAGATAGAAAAAACTGAGAGAGGTTATTGTAGAGGGGCCCAATACAATCTTGTAGAATCAAATGAGAATTTTTTGAGCATCACAGTATCTGAGTAATAGCATGCTGAAGTTTGCATCCATTTTGTACTTTCGACCCTTAAGGGATCGATCCGGTTGAACATAGCTAAGAGAAAATATTTGTGTTTAGGTGCAAAAGAGGACCATTCTTAGCGTAAACATACCTATCTGGACACATTGGAACGGTCTGTTTGGTCACATGATTTGTAGAATGAAAGCTGCACCACTTTGCAACTTTTAACTACTTGCATTTGACACTTTTTCCATCAAGTGAAAACTAGACACCACAAAAAAATGCCTCTCAGATAGAAAAAACCAAGAGAGTTTATTGTAGATGGGCCCAAATTGAGACCATAGGCTTAGACGAGAAGTTTCTAAGTGTTAGTACATCTAAATAGGAGTATGCTGAAGTTCGCAACCATTTTGCAGTTTGGACCCTTAAGGGATCGATCTGGTTGAACATAGCTCAGAGTGATTTCACATGTTTGGGTCCGAAAGAGGACCATGCCTAGTGTAAATGTACCCACCTAGATGTGTTGGAATAATCTATTTGGTCACACGAGCTACAGAACAAAAGTTGCACCACTTTGCAACTTTCAACTACTTGCATTTGCCAACTTTTTCCCCAAGTGAAAATTTTCCACCACAGGAAAATGCCTCCGAGATAGTGAAAACCGAGAGAGGTTATTGTAGAGGGTCCCAATGCAATCTCGTAGGATCAAACTAGAAGTTTCTAAGTTTCATGGTGTCCGAATATGAGCATGCTGAAGTTCGCAGCCATTTTGCACTTTGGACCCTTAAGGGATCGATCCGGTTAAACGTAGCTCAGAGTGATTTCACATGTCTGGGTGTGAAAGAGGAAAATTCCTAGCGTAAATCTACCCACCCGGATGTGTTGGAACAATTTGTTTGCTCACATGAGCTACAGAACGAAAGTTGCGCCACTTTGCAACTTTTAACTACTTGCATTTGACACTTTTTCCATCAAGTGAAAACTAGACACCACAGGAAAATTCCTCTGAGATAGAAAAATTGAGAATGTTTATTGTAGAGGGTTCCAACATGATCTCATAGGTTCAGACAGAGATTTCGTAATCACCACGGTTTATGAGTAATACCCTGTCAAAGATTGCTACCCTTTTGCACTTTGGACCCTCAAGCGATCGAGTCAGTTGAACGTATCTCAGAGCGATTGTGCTCTCTTTTCGATCGAATTAGGTGGGCAGCAGACTTAACTACATTTTAGAAGCCAATTATTGAGGGTCGGTCTGTATACCCTTTTTTAAGGGTTTTGAGTGCATTAAAATATCATATTAATCCTTCCACCCATTGTATGCTTCTATAACTTGATGGAAAGGCTTAGTTAGGGTTATAAAACATGTGCATAGATTTTTGTGTGCAAGGGAGATGAATAGAGGGATTTTAGGTGATGTCATAGATGTCAAATGGTTCATTTTTTAGTGGAAAATTGTGTTTTAGTGCTAGGGTTTGAAGAAATCTTTGGGGGAAGCAATATCTCTTGGACTTTTAAGCTTGTGCAGACCTTTTTGAAGGTGTTTCAGGCTTTGGTTGGTTGTGGGAAGGTTTGGAGTATGGTTTTTCAATAAACCCTTGCCTACACCTCACCCTCAATATTTGATTATCTGATGGTGAATAGGTTTTTGTGGGTATTTTGCACATGCTTTGCCTTGAATAAGGTCAATTAAGACCATTAGGTATTTTTTAGGATGATTTTTGGATCTAGTGATAAAAAATGTGAAAATTTCAATCTTGCACTAGTAGTTGACTTTGTAGCCTTTAAAGGCAAATTTGTGTATTTGTATATAAGTGTGCAAGAATGGATTTTTTTTTGATGTAATAAGGCTATTTCCAAGCCATTTGTGTGGGTTTAGAGTTCATTAGTTGTAGTCATTAGACTGAAGGAGTCTAAAGTTGCAAATTTGTAAGTTGCTTAAAACAACAAATTTCAAATGCAACGGTTACTTGTTTTGAAAGTTGGTATTTAGTTAGTTGAGGGCATGGATCATTTAGATAAGGGTGTAAAGGACTATGTAAATCCTTTAGAGGATCTAATGGAATTTTTTGTTGAACTTTTGGAGAAGATCTAATAAGAATTATTCACACTTTTCTTTGTTTTTTTGATTTTTTGTGTAAATTTGTTGATCCCATGCTTGGTATGGCCTATAGCTTGTCTGTATGGCTGCAAGGCTGGATTTTTTTGATAGAGGAGTGAGATAGATTCCTTTTGGAAATGGTTTCATCCAATTCCACAAAGAAAAATGGGAGTTATCATCATTCTTCTGGAACTTGTCAAAAACCCTCAAAAACTAGGGTTTGATCACAAGAATGCAAACAACCCACCATTCCCTTTTGGTCAAGGCTTAATTCATGGTGGAATGGAAGAGTTCATCATGTAATTTATGTTTGAAGAGGTTTTGGAGAACGGAAGGGATTTTGGAGTGATTTCTTGGTTACCTTAGGCTTGGCATCCTCATGTGACAAGCCTAATTTTGTGTAAGAAAGTCTAAGTTTGATGAGTTGTGAGTGGAATCTATTGAGAGGGGTCATTCAAGGGTGTTGAGATGTGTGTATTGATGTTGTAAGAACCATGTTCATGGCTTAGGGGAGTTGGAGTGGTGCAGGGACACCTTGAGTCCAAATGCCTCCATGAGGCTTGAATGAATCTTATTTTGTTTTCCAGGTTTATTTCAATGTAATAAGGTCCTAAGGATCATCTTCAATGTTTGTAATAAGCTTTTAATCTTAGTGTTGAGTTTTGATGTTTGTACTAGGTCTCCTTCTCACCATGTAGCCTTGGTGCATCTAGGCCAACTAATGAATCATGGTGCCATGATGCAACCAGGAATTTAAGGGGAGTCACCTTGGTCATTTGTTATGTTTTGAAGAGCCTTTAACACCTTTTGAGTGTTCTACCTAGTCGGGTTCTTGTTGTAGTGTTAATTTCCTTAATTAGGCAATTAGATTTCTAAATAAGAGTTAGTTGGTTTCAAACGTCCCTCCAATTCAAAATGCAGTTAACGGACACTGGAGGGAGTTCTTAGAGTCTAAATATGCCTCTTGGTCGAGGCAAGGTTGTCGATGAAGAAAGAAAGAAGATTCAATAAAAGGTTTCCTTTGTTTTCTGATTTCCTGAGCAAGAATTGTCGATCTCATACTTGGTACGGTCTGTAGGTTTGTTGTAAGACTCCAAGGCTATAATGGTTTGAAAGGGGGTTGAGTTTTCTCTCTTTTTGTGTTGGTGTAGAGTAATTTTATTGAGGGACAAGGGAGATATTCATATTTATCTATCGAGTGGTCTGAAACCCTCCAAAATTAGGGTTTTGACTAAATTTTGCTTATATCTTCCATTCCCACCATGCATTAAGGCCATGACTGGGTGGAATGGGAGAGTACCATATGTAATTTGATCTTATAATTGTTTCAGAGAGTGGCATGCAAGTTTGGGAAGGATCTTTGAAGATCTAGTCCTGGCATCATCATGTGACAGGCCTAGAATCAAGGGGGAATAAAATATGCCTTTCTATAATTATATTAGACATTATTTCATTCTTACTCAAAAATTCACATGTTTTTTCCTTGAAGAAAAATTTAAATGTAAACCATGAAGCATTACAACAAATTTTATATGTAATATACACATTTAATTGAGGCATATATTAAGGAATATACGCATTTGCATGTATTAATTTCTCATAATTTTTGCATGTCAAAAAATATACTAAGTCAATGAAAAATATTACAATAGTGATAGAAGAAAATCTTGAAAATCTTCCCATTTCTCAGTTCTTGTAGCAATACATGCAGGGAAATAATCCTCCCATTTGCAGCATAGGTCATGAAATATATTGTACTTGAGAAGAAACAAAAGGAGCTGCTGCACAATTTTGTTTCTCTATTCCACCTCAGCTGGCCCAGTTATTTTCATTCCAAAATGGTTTAAAAAATGTACATCCCCTACTCCCTACGAAACACATGGGTAGTAGCCTCTCTATGGTTTTCTAGTATCATAGGAATTTGGTCCACAAAAATCCTGCAAAATCCTATCAATCTTAGACATGGACTCACATAAAAATCATTAAAAGTGCAATAACTAAATAATTTCAATCATATAGCTGATGAGACCTACTATCACCTTCATGCATGCTAGATAAGGAGATCGATTGAAGGTCCTACAATGATGATGTTCCCCTTCACTACTTTATCATCTATCGATGATCCTACATATAAATTTCACATATATCACTGACATAATTAACATAAAACATGTAGTATATAAGAATCCGATAAATCTATGAGATGGAAAAGAAAGAGAAGATTGACAACTAGAAAATGCACCAACAACTGATGTTTCTCATACCATTGAACACTTGAACCACCAATTGATGTTGTTCTCTTATTATATACTTTGACAAAATTCAGTATTAACTATAGTTACAATCAAAAAAGGATCAATGACAGGCGTAATTGCATATGAAATCAAACACTAATGGTGAAAAATCCTAATTGCAAGGTGTTGGTCCAAAAGAGTGATCAATAACATGACTTTACAAACTCAATGTGCATACTTACAAATCAATCCAAGGAACCATCCAGGTCTACTCTACTCTTTATTGTGTCAAGTATTGCCTCATGGACAGAATCACACACTTTCCACAAAATCTTGTTTGTAGGTTTGCCCTTATACTTGATCAAATGAACGTTGGTGATGATGGCAAGGTTTGAGTAGTGAAGAATTTTCTGATGCGTGTCAAAGTCCTCAAACAACCAAACTACAACATTCTTAATTGGATACCTTGGAAGCCATGTTCTAGTAACAACCACAGAACCTGTAGGATATTTTATGTTTTCTCTGTCTATAACTCAAGCCTTCAATTTCTTTTTGGCTTTGATACAACCGCATGGGTAATAATATGTACCCTCTTCATTTTCTTCATATGCAATCACCACATAAATGTGCCCTGCATTGATATGGTCATCTTGTTAGATGTATTTACTGAGAAACATAATAAAACATGTAAGTAAGGTATATTACCTAGTTCTAGTAGGTCCGATACATGATCAAAGTCAATGGATGATTGGATTTTCATGATTTGTAGAGTCGTCGAGAGTTGATAAGTGTCAAGTGGGGTTATACTTCTTATAGACCATTCATCAACCCACTATGTTGAATCGCAATCATTATATTCTTGAAGTGTACATGCATAACAAAAGCATGCCATCTTCCATGTATGGATAGTCCATGTAATTTCATTGGAGCTTCTAAAAGAGTGTAGCTCGCTCAATCCTGTTAGTGTACAACAATCCTCATATTTTGCAAAGTTAGTATCATCTGCTAAATGAAAAAATCTATGAACTAAAGAATTACCTTCACTACCTGGACCCATTGCACCATTGCACCACTGGACAATTGATCTTGCATCTGTCAGCTTTACACTGTTTGTGTACTTTAACTCTTCTCGTGCTAGGGCACTTTTGATACGTGCACCTACTCCATCATGCTCCCCCTTTCCATGTCTGGCCTCTGAGAAGTTCCACATATGTTGAACACCACTGATGCTATGCATCCTATTCAGCTAGTAAAACATTTTGGTATTCTTGAATTATGATGTACAATTATCTGACCATATGATATGCTGACTAAATGATATGCCCTTGCTAGCTAGATCGACATAGAACATATGAAAGCAACCTTGCACACATTTTGTAGAATGTGTGCGATCATCACTGATGTAAAAGTGATACTCCCTCAATACTTTCTTATTTTCCTTTGTACTATAATTTGCATAAATGAATGCTATGTGCACAAATATAGCAACTTGCATGGAGTTGTAGTACTATGATTACACCTCATTCTGTGGTTGTAGTGTGTAGTTCTCAGCGAATTTGACAACTGAAATGATATGACGAAGTGGAAATGTGTCCTTGCATAACATGAACTGTGAGTCCAACCATTGGGCTCTATGTGTATGCCTTGCATATTCATAGACCACGTGATCATGGAAAATGCCAATAAATTGATACATTGGAATCTTATCACTGACCAATTCACACTTCTTTGCTTCTTTCCCATCTTTTAGATTGTATGCCACTGTCTTATATTTGCCAAATTCAATAATTTTGTCTTCAATTGTGTGTGTACTAGCCATGTGTTGGAAAATTGGAAAATGTTTTATGCCACCACAATGATCACATGTGCCATCCAAACATGATTATCTATAAAAAATTTGATCATCCTCTCTTTCACATAAAATGGAAGACAAAAAATTCCTTGACGATTTAGGTGGAGGCATTATGTTACATTCCTACAAAATATTGTCAGTATGAATATCTACACATATACATCGATAAACATCATAATGGTTAGAAAACTCAATATGAACCCTACAACAACAAGTAGTGCGTGTGTGATTTATTTTGACATAAAAAGGCTTTAGCATTTAAAAATACCTTTGACATATTTTAATTTTAGGAAACTTTTGTACAAAATCAGCAAAAAATTGGGTTTGAGTGGTATCCAAATATTGCATTGGATATGGCTCATGGTTTTTACTACCAATTCTCATTCTTACAACATCTCTTTTATTAGGAGAGGTCCTTGTGTTATCCTTCCAATAATTCACAATTAAACATCTCAAGCCTTGAGCAATTCTCATATCTTTCCATGGCACTCTACCCGAGAATGCCCATAACTCATTGCTATTTGGATCCTCCATTCTTTCACACCTTCCTTTGGCTCTCATTAGAGATGATCTACTTATTTTCAAAGATGTACTTGCCTTTGTAAGGTTCACCTTGTTCTTTGTTTGACTGCTTATTAATGTTGTTGTCATCACATGTCCTATGGCACAACTATCCTTCATGCGTGAGGTGGAACCCACACTCTTGTATGCACTCATCAAGTTCTTTATAATAGAATTTTCACTTGAGTCATTTGAAACTCTTAACCCATGAGCCTTCATGGTGGGCCTAAATTTGAGTTGCCTCATCATTTCAACAAATAGTTGGCATCTTCCACCCTCAATTAACTTCGCAAAAAACAAACTCCATATCGTTGACATGTATGTTTTGGAATCTTATTAGGCATCCATTTCAAAACATTGGAATCAATATCAATCAAAAATGTAGGTTTTCTATGCAAAACTCTAGGAGGAGTTCTCAAATGTAAATTTGTGTCAACATTGGGAAGGTCAACAACATCGGGGATAGATTGTGTACCTTCAATCAGAGGTGCAATTGATGACATACCTAGAGATTGACATGTAAACGATGTTGTAATTACAACTTGAGATATCATTTGTGGAGTTCCTTTAAAATAGAGATGTGTTTGTTGATGTACTTTCAAAATGCAATGTTGTTGACGGTGTGTCTTCAATTGGAGATGTGATTTATGATGTACCTAGAAAACCACATGTTGTTACTGATGTGTCTTCAACTGGAGATGTGCATTGAGCCTCACCTATGGTTGATGATGTGCCCCCAACTTCGGTATCCATTCTTGTCCTTCCACGAACTTTCCTCATTCGTGCCATTTGTTTTGCCAATTTGACATCTCTCTTAGATTGCATGAGAATTTTTGGCTGTATGGACTACAATTCCTTTGCTTCACGAGCTACATTTTTTGATTCTCTTCTCCTTGCATTTTTAACTGCACATTCTTCCGGTGTTAGAGGCTTCGGTCATTTCCTCAGCATGACCTTGAATGCTAAATGTTCACAAACACACATAGAACAAAAGTAAGTAACGCATTTTACGAAAATATTGATATCGCTGAGTACATTGCATTAAATATGAAACACACCAAGGAATTTTATGAAAGAGGGCAATGAGTTGTTTGAAATTATCAAACATTTCTATACTAGACAACATTTTTCGTACATGATGGAGTTAGATGTCTGTAGGGTTAGATACTAGAGTAGGGATTTTGAGTGTGTTTGAATAGTTGGAAAAGCAATTAGAGGCTGATGTAGTACATGTAGGTATCCACAATGAACTTGTTCAAAGATTTAGAGGAAGGCTCTTCATAGACTTAGACACAACTTGATCATTTAAATTACCAAGAAACACCATTTTTTATGCATAGAGGGGTGGAAACCATTCAATACAGTAAATCAATGAGAATCAATCAGATTCCAAAGAAAAATCAGATGTTCAAATGAAAATCCCAACTTCTACCAAGCTTTCCCTTGTCGCATAGGTAACTCGGTTCAAGGGCCTTTTCACAAGGATTTTCCAAAACACTTGAAAAATGCAAGGATGATTAAGATACTCATTTGCAAGTTATAAAACATAGGTAAACCCCAACATCAACTTCTTTGGACCAACATTGACTTCCAATAGACCCACCTTGGAAAAGGCTATTCAATTGGCCTAATTTACATAGAGAGTACCTTTTAAACACTAGATATTCACTCAAACTCCTCAAATAGTCATATTTTATGTGTCAAAACCTCCAATATCCTGATTTATTTCTAGGTCCAAGATATCTAGACCCCTAATACACCAAACCCTCAATTTCAAGCAAAATACTTGGGGTTTTAATGAAACTCCTATCTCCCGGACCTACCAGACCCATACAAAGCACAAAAAACACTTACCAGACCCTAAACATGGTGAATAATACATTACATGGATAGTCCCTCCCACATTGTGTCAAAACACCACTTGAAGCCTTCATTTTCACCATGAAAAGACCCTACTACAGTCCTAGAACATCATCCCAAACACCCAACCTTGACCCCACAACATTATAAATAGGTTAGGAATGTATTGTAAAAGTTAGAGGACCCATTCCACAAGTTATAGTAGGCACAAAAAATGGAATGGGTCAAATTACATCATGAAACCCTTCAATCCAAGAACACTATGAAAGTAGGTAGCAATAGTAAAAACAAGATAACTTTCGCTATACAAATATTTAGAACCTCTAAATAGGTGAAAATGAAAGATAATTCATTAATATAAAACATCCAACCAGTTTCATATCATCTTAGAATCCGTACAGGCCATAAAACAACAAGAAAAGTGAGAGAAACTAGTAAATTTCTAGAAAATAACGTTCTTCTTGATAAAAAATGGGGTACAGATCAACCAACAACATCTCCTTAGAGTAATTGAAGATTATTATACACATTTTTATTTCAATCCAACTGCCTTCAATTCCCATAAATGATTTTTAATCATTAAGACCTTCTAATCTTCATTAAGTTGCATTTTAGACCTTTTACACATGACAACATTACATGAATTTTATAATTTTTTAAGTTTGACACCTAAGAACTCCTAAATCACTCAAAAAAATTTAATTCACCCTATTACAACCTTTTAGACCTCATTATTGCACATTTACACCCAAATTCAAGGATTTGCCTTTAAAAGGCTACAAATTCAAATATTGACAATTCTGTAGCAAGAATGCATTTGTTTTGCACATTTGACCACCAAGACTTAAAACTCAACCTAATCAAGAAAATTCAACCTAGTCTATTATACCTTACAAGAATCCATTTTCTTTCAATACAAGGTGTAGGTTCCCCTACACCAATTTTGTATCACTCCCTCCTTAACCACTTACAAACTAGTAATCCTTCTTCATAGGTCAATCACTCATATCTAATGAACCAGGTAGCTTATGAAGACTGCAACATTTTTTAGATACCCTTTTCCATGGCCTAAAACATATCTCAAAACTACAAAACTACTATAAACTCTTTTGGATAGAATACCTCAAACTAGCCCTGTTCCACTCAAGCAACTAGGCCAATAAGGCCACTCTTACAAAGAGACACTCCTTTAAACACCTTCAAATATCTTGATCTCCATGGAAATTATTTTTTTAGGTTGTAAAACCTCAGATTCCACCTATTTTAGGGACTAGAATGTTCAATAGGGTACCAACCTTCAAACCCTCACTCTAAGCTATTTCAAACTAGGTCTCCCCTAGGGGTTTATTGAAACCTAGACATCCTCAACACAAAACACCCAACCAATACTTGGAAAAATTTAAAAATAGCCTGCCCATGCTCTAAAAACTTAACCCCAACCTTTAGCACTGTTATTTCCTCAAACCCTTACTTGAAACCTCGATTTTTGGTCAAGACACACAAGAAATCAACTAGGACAACAACTCACAAAACACTTCCATCAACTCTTCAACTATTGAATCCTTATTGAACATGGAAAACAACTTATCAGACTTCATTTCACTAATTTCTAGATGTATCCACCGAAGGAAAATTTCATACATGTGTGCATTCTTTAGTGTTCAAAACCCCAAAACAGGGTTTCATACCCATTAGCACCAAAATGATCATAAAACTCACAAAACTCCATGAGATTCAATAAAAAAACTACAAATGAAAGGTAATACATGCCTTTAATGTTTCTGATAGCTTTTACACCATGAACCACTTGTATGGGGCCGTACAATGGTTTGAGACATAGATTTACCAGTCAAAACTCAAAATTTTACACTAAAAGGAATACTTCTTGATCTTCTTCATTTTTTCCATACTCGCACCCCTTCCTCGAGGTTCTCCTCAAATTGATAGAATCATGACAACATAAAGTAATTCCTAGAACTGACATTCTACTTACCTAACCTTGCATGCACCTAACTCTGTAACTTTTGCATCTTTTAGCAACTTTTCTAACCACATTTAGCCAAATTGCAAGCTATGATACAACTGGACTCCCTTAGCTCCAAATACATTATAAAATGGTCTAATTGACCTTACTGGACACAAAATAATTAACATTAACTAAAATCCTAGCATTTGACCATGCTCACTAAAGATGACCTTTTCGACAAAATTGACCTTACAAGGTGCTCCTGCACCAGAGGACTAGAACGTTGATTTTGAATAAACCCTCCTTGTTTGAAGAATAGAAAGGCCTAAAGAAAGGGTTTAGTGTTTATATTCATTAGAGAGGGTTCTAGTGACTAATATATGATAAGATATGAACAATTTTTTGTGTTGTGAATGCTACAAGGAAGTGAATGTGAATTGGTCAGTTCAACATTGAATTGAGGTTTTTGAGATTGAAGATTGTTTGAAACTGATCTAATTATGATTGTTGAAGGTTTTTTCTCCTTGCTCTGCATCACAAACTTAGGGTATAATTTTTTGCCACCTAAATGAAAACTAGAGAATCTTATGTTTATTTTTCTCAAAACCAAGTTTTGGATTGTCAACAAAGTCATGAAGAATATGAATTCAAAGAATGGTTTGTGATGCTATATCTTATAATTATTCACTATTTATTTGGCAATGACGTAACTTAGAAAGACAATAAGAATTCTCAATTGCACAAAATTTCCCATTTTTTAATTAATTAGAAAGGTAAATGGTATGAATGAATGGAAACTTGCATTAACAACTATCTCAACTCACTTGAATTTATCTAAGCACATGTGATGAAGGTGAATTTTTTATGGAACAAAAAAATTAATAGACACTTGCATTAACATTGATGAAAGCTATTAGGTTTTCCAACCTAGTTGAAAATAAAAAATTTCCAAATTAATTGAAAATAAAATGAAATAGAGTGAATTCCACTAGCCATGCTAGAAATGGACTACTATAAGCAATGCAAATAGAATTCATAAGTAAATTTATGTTAAGTAAATGTCATGTTTTTCATTATTTTGTTCTTCAAACTCATAAAAATTGAACTTTTTTATGCAAATCCCATCTAATTCAATGATGAATTCTATGTGCAACTGTTATGATTAATAAAAGGGCATGTGCAGGATCATCATGGAAAAAACAAGCCCTTAAGTGGCAATAAAATTCAGAAAAATCAAAGCTAGGCAACTTGACATAAGAATTTGAATAAGTTAACTATATTATTTCAAAAATATGTAAAAACAGAATCTATTGCAAATTGAATGTATTTTCTAAACTACTAAATTTATTTTTATTTTTAAATAATTTATTTGGTGAAAATTTGAAATTTCAATGCAGTAGTACTTAAATTTCAAGAAAAGAATAAGAAGTAGGTATCTGTCTGACCACCATAACCACAATAAAATGATAATATTTTTTTTATAAGATTTTAGATATAAGTAGAAGAACCATGTCCCGATGTGATGCATATTTTTTGTAATTTTTTTCCAAGTAAATAATGAATTATGATTTTTTTATTACAAATTTTAAAAATTATAAAAAATCGTACATATGACCACCTTAATTTGGCCAAAACTTCATGAAATTCTTTAATCCTATAGTATGTGAAGCATAGAATGTGACGCTCTCTTTTGATTCAAAAAATATGATACCCTTTGAAATCTATAGATATTTTTCAATCATCCTATCAATCAAGACTTTAGTCGTAATTCAAATAGAAAATGAATAATAATTATTTATTAAATTGAAAGTAAAGAATAATTTATATTGGTGGAAAGCTAAGAATCTCCTTTAAAAACCCTTTTTGTTTCATAAATTTTGGATTAAAAAAAAGTCGTCAGCCACATGGGCCATCATATCACTTACATATCACCACTTTTTGGCCCATCATGATCCTGCACATACCCAAAATCATTAAAGAAATTTAATTTATATTGTCAAAAACAAACAAATATACTAAATATAAACATTTCAATATTACCAAAATGAAAATATTACCTCAAATAATGTAAAATGATGTAGAAACTTCGAAATGTCTTCTTCTACATTGTCTACTATGCAGATTGGTGGTAAAAAGGTGATGGATCAAGCATAGATTAGTACAATCTGAAGTCAACTACCTAAAAAAGGTGTTTCTGACTCGGATAAAGCATTGATCCAGACAAATACAAAAGAATGTGGGCCTAAATCGAAGGGTCAACCCCTAATTTACCGTTTCAAGGTAAAACACATTTGGTGCTCACCAAATTTGGTGCACGTGGCCAAATTTGGTGAGCGCTAAATGTGTCATTTTGAAAAGGAGAGACCTGAGAGAGAGGGAGAGAGACAAAGTGGGAGAGAGGTAGAGGGAGTGAGAGAGAGAGAGAGAGAGAGAGGGAGTGGGGGTGGGAGGGAGAAACCTGAGAGAGAGGGAGAGGAGAGAGGGTGGGAGGAGAGACCCGAGGGAGATGGAGAGAGATAGTGGGAGGGAGAGAGGGGAGGGAGAGAGAGAGAGAGGGGGAAGGGGTGAGATGGAGAAACCTAAGAGAGAGGGAGAGGGAGAGAGGGTGGGAGGGAGAAACCTAAGAGAAGGAGAGGGAGATAAATTGGGAGAGAGGGGGTGGGAAGGAGAGACCTAAGAGAGTGGGAGATGGAGGTAGTGGGGGATAGAGGGATGGGAGAGATACAAGGAGTGTGAGAGAGAGACTTGAGAGATGGAGAGGGGGTGGGAGGGAGAGGAAATACTCGGGGGAGAGGGAGTACTCAAGATAGAGGGATTGGAGAGAGATGCAGGGAGTGAGAGAGAGATAGAGAGAGAGAGATATGGGTGGGGGGAGATACCTAAGAGAGGGAGAGAGTGAGTGGGAGGGGGTGAGTGGGAGATACCTGAGAGAGGGAGAGAGAGGGAGAGAGATAAAGGGAGGAAGAGAGAGAGAGAGGATGTGGGAGAGAGATAGAGGGAGTGAGTGAGAGAGACAAAGAGAGACCTGATAGAGGGAGAGGAGGTAGGAGGGAGAGATTTGAGAGAGAGAGGGAGGGAGAAGGGGTAGGAGGGAGAGACTTGAGAGAGAGGGAGAGGGAGAGATAGTGGGAGAGATAGAGGGCTTGAGAGAGAGAGGGACTTGAGAGAAAGAGGAGAGGTGGTGGGAGGGAGATACTTGAGAGAGATGGAGAGGTAGAGGGAGAGAGATAGAGGGAGTGAGATAGTGAGGGAGTGGAAGAGAGATAGTGAGGGAGTGGAAGGGAGTGGAGGAGAGACTTGAGAGAGAGGGAGAGGGAGAGATAGTGGGAGAGAGATAGAGGGCTTGAGAGAGAGGGACTTGAGAGAAAGAGGAGAGGTGGTGGGAGGGAGATACTTGAGAGAGATGGAGAGGTAGAGGGAGAGAGATAGAGGGAGTGAGATAGTGAGGGAGTGATTGTGAGAGGGAGAGGGGGTAGGAGGGGGAGACTTGACAAAGAGAAAGAGGGAGAGGGGGTAGGAAGGAGATAATTGAGAGAGAGAGAGGGAGAGGGGGTGGGAGGGAGAGACCTGCAAGAGAGGGAGAGACAAAGTGGGAGAGAGTGGGAAAGATATAGAGGGAGTGAGAGAGAGGGACTGGGAGAGAGAGAGGGAGTGTGTGTGTGTGTGTGAGAGAGAGAGAGAGGGGGGGATGGAGATACCCGAGAGAGACTGATAGAGAGAGGGAGAGAGATAGAGTGAGTGAGAGAGATAGAATGGGAGAGAGATAGAGGGAGTGAGTGACAGACCTAAGAGAGGGAGAGGGGGTAGGAGGGAGAGACTTGAGAGAGAGAGATAAAGAGAGAAAGATAACAACCTAAGAGAGGGAGATGGAGTGAGATAGACAAAAAGACCAAAGAAGGAGAGAGAGAGAGAGGGAGAGTGAGAAAGGGGGTTGGAGTGAGATAAATTTATTTAGGTACCTATGTGGGAGGGAAAGAGACTTGAGAGAGGGGATTGGACTTAGAGAGTAATCTAGGTCACGTGGGAGGGACTGAGACTTGAGAGAGAGAGACTTCAGAGGGATAAAGAGTTATCCAATTAGGGTAACGAGTTAGAGAGTGTATGAAAGGTAAGACCTCAACTATCCATCTACGATCATAAATTGTGCACTCAAAGCATTATCAAAGTTGTCGACCAAAGAGGGGAAATTCAAGTTTTGTGCAAAGCAGGTAATTTAGCGAGTGCCAAATGACCTGCTTTGGATGTGTTAATTGACAAGATTTGCCAAATTTACTCATATTTTTGTCTGTGCGCC
The DNA here is from genome assembly GCA_007115665.2 of Sequoiadendron giganteum. Lineage (NCBI taxonomy): Eukaryota > Viridiplantae > Streptophyta > Pinopsida > Cupressales > Cupressaceae > Sequoiadendron > Sequoiadendron giganteum. The sequence goes on from CM021105.1 coordinate 153,785,235, forward strand.
CCCTCTCATTTTCACGTCTTTCAATGCAACTATATTAAAAAAAACATGATAGTGTTAACCTCTCTCTTGGCTATCTAAATCTATAATTATTTTTTCATTTTGATTTAGTTAAGGTTTTGATCCATGAATCCTTTTGTAAATGCCTCTGTTTTTGTCAAAAACCAACATGTGCTAGTTTTAGGATACATTTTTACTCATTCATCGAAACGTGAAAGAAATTACATTTTTTGAAACTAGACTCCATTCCACACATGATGAAAAAAAAAATCAATTTTCGATTAGTTTTCAAAAAAAATTAGGGGGGAGCACGCTCAAATTTCAACTTTTCGGGATGTGTCCACTTTGAAAATTCATAAAATATTATATATTCATTAAAAAAATTATCTGAAAGAATGAGGATAAAATACATGGTATTAGCTAATTTCTCACCATTGGGATTTTTGAAATTCTAAAAAAATGTTTATCAAAAAGGGGGGGCCCTTAGGTGCTATGCTATTTTTTTATAAAAACAAGACCTGTTTCCCACCCCCCCCCTTTTTGAGACCCTTAATCTTCATTAATTTAAAAAAAAAGTAGTCTCTTAGAAACTAGACTCGGACCATTTCAACTTTTGTTCTTGTTGCATCTTGAAATTTTGAGTGTAACTATCTTCATTTTCTCATGCAAATCAGATTTTGTTGATTTCAAAAAAAATAAAGTGGCATCTTAAGAGCCAAAATTATGTCACAGATTGGCACACTTACCCTTATACTCTTGACTACTTCTTAGGATGCTCAATTTTGATTTCAAAATTAATAGGATTCATTAGAATTTCAAATGGTGAAAATTATATGAAATTAATTTTGTGTTCCTACAAAATTAATTATCAAAAGGTGACAAATGAATTTAAATGTTTAAATATTAAAATGTCAAAAATAACATATTTAAATTAGGGCCACCATATGTTGTTCAAGGGCAGTGGAACCCTAGACCAAACCTATTTTGGGTCTTTGAATTTCATGAAATAAATATTAAATATTAATTCCTAATTTAATATAGAATTTATGAAGATAATCATAAAAAGGTAAATTTAAGAGCACAATTGGGTCTAGACACATAGGGGGGCTAAACCTAGTGTGAAATTGTCAAGGGTGACAATTTACAACACTACATATCTATCTAAATATTAGACAGGTAAGATAACACTAAATCTAGATGATGTGCTAGCTCACATGCTCAAGATCCTATGAAATTAACAACGTAAAAATAAAGGAACATACACACACACACATGAGGTGAAATGTACCATGGAAAACATGAAGCATACACAATGGAAACACAAAGCCAATATAATAAAAACAAGAGGCATACAAGAAGACATAGACAACATACACAAGGCATACACAAAGTAAACACCTAAAAACCATGAATAAAGCACACCAAAAGATATGAAGGAAACACACATAAGGCACAAGGAAAACATAAATCAAAAATCCCAAAACACAAGGTTAGTATGGTAAAAAGTATTAGAGTTAGTAAGGTACAAAGACGTCAATCTTTTTTTTTGTCTCAAATAGAAAATTTCATTCATAGAAAGTGTTAGACATGATAGTGCTATCATAGGAACAAAAAGTTGTGTTATGCTAAATCACTCATGATCTGCATATATCTATTGGCTAGCAATATGTGTTTTGATAGGTGTCCATGCAATATAATGGATCTCACAAGGCTAGAAAGTTGTCTTGTGCTAGGTGCCTCATGAAACACATGGCTATGAGAAAGCAAGTTTTGTTATGCTAGGTGGCCATGTAAAAATTTTTAGGTTCATATGCTAGCAAGCTTTGTTATGTTAGATCCTTGCAAATCATGCTTCATGGAGTGCATAAAAGTTTAACATCGTGGGGTACCATTTAAAGTCATAGATAATGAATCACCTCAAGGATTTTACAAAAGTTTAACATCATAGGGAGATGAATTACCTCATAGGGTTTACAAAGTTTAGCATCATAGGGGATGGATTATCAACCATGCCTTATGGGGTGTTATAAATAACACCACCACTATAAAGGGAGTATGCAAATAAGTTGATAACCACACTTCAAGGAGTGTTACACAATACTACCACTAAAGAGGGGCATATGAAAGAAAATGAAAAAAAACCACATCTTTGGATTATGCATAATACCACCACTAAAGGGGCACAAATATGACATGAGGGGCAACACTTTAGGGGTATTATGCATAATACCACCACTAAAAGGGAAAAAATGTGGAATGAAAATTCACACCTTGGGGGTGTATCATTCCTAACACAACCACTAAAAGTGGTGCAAACATGACATGACATGCCACAAATTAGATGGTATCATGTATGAAACCACCACTAAAGGGGAACAAACGTAGAATGAAACCTCACAAGATGCCAAAGATAAGATAATGAATGTGGGAATATGCCCCCTTCAAATAATTGTGCTAACATTTTAGGGGAACACGAGATGAAGAGGTGATCTATAAGAATGATACACACCTCAAAAATATTGATCACCCTTGCCCCCATGTGTATGGACAAGGAAAATCATGCTAGTGCATTTCCCCCCATTGATGAGATATGGTTGCACAGAAGAATGTACTACCATGAATGACAATGAGAAATCATGTGGTGCTATAAATGGCACATGATGGGGGACAACATGATAATAACTAACATCACTCATCAGTAGAATGACCAATCATTTTATAATTTATTTCATGTGAGGGAAGAAGGGTGATTATTCCCATCTCAAGGAATGTACATAATGTATGTTTTGTCTTAGATAATGGATTTGGAATGAGAAGTAAGCCTTTTATTTGTGAGCAATGATGTGGTGGTGGTGTAGAGGCTAGAATGAATGTCTCATGCAAAGGTGAAGGGAGAGGTTATTAATAACCTATTCCTATTGTGAAAAGGTGTGGTGTTGGTTCTAGGGAGTTTGAATTCCATAATCATTATTTTCATCAAAACCTTGATTATACAAGATCCTAAATCCATGGCCATAATGTGTCTCCAAATTAAAGGCTATATTATTATTTATTTTCATATAATATAGACGAGAACTCTGTGGCATGTTGTAGTCGTTATTGGTATGGGAAGGAAAATTATCATGAATTCAAATAGAACAATATTTATGTATATACAATGGACAAGTAATGAATTATAAAGGAGTCTCTTTGTGCAAGGAAAAAATTAAGTCAATTGATGGTATAATAGGTCTAGTGGATTCTTGGTGGAGGTTGAGGCATATAGTTTATGTGAGGTGGATTGTATCTTGTAGGTAATGTGGGTTCTTCACACATAAGTGTTATGTTGGCAAGAGGATTGTTTGATTGGAGGGTAGGTGAAGTAGTGTTTAGGAAGCTTTCAATGATTTCTTATTCTTGTGCCAAGATATCCTTGTTAGTAGGAAATAAATTGGGAGAAGAGAGAACATGAGCTTCATCCTTTGTTGGAGGAATAGTATTGAAGGCACCAAACGAAACATCAACTAAGGATTTCAAAGAATACATTACCTCTCCAAAACACTCAGATATTTTGAAATCTCTTTTAGAATAAAAATAATTATAAATGTTGAACAAAATATGACTATTATAGAGCAATTCAATATAAACTCATAGGAGATCTAGACAAAAATATGAGAGAGAATATTCTCATTGAAACCTGGTCAAAAATAGCCTCAATAGGGGCATGGGCACCCTAGACTAGCAATGCAGGATTTTTTTTAAAATAAAAATATAAAATGGAGTACTATGTTCAATGCTTATAAATTATGTAGGTGTGGGTCTAACAATAAGCAGGTTTCTAGAAAAGTATAAAAAGATGAACTTCCCTATGTGAATCATGTGCATGCATAAAATTTTGTGTTTGTAGAATAACTCACTATATCCAAATGATAATTTACAGTATTTAGAATACTGTAACTAATAGAATTAATCTTGAAAATATAGAAAATCAACACTTTTTTAACTTTTCAAATGATAGACAATATGCAAATTTTTCTTTTGTCAATTATTTTCCCTAAAATGTGCATGCACTTTGATTAATGATTACAACCTAAGACTGCAATCATATTTCAAAATGAAATCTATATAATTTCAAAAGCTTTCTAAATGTGAAAAGCATCAGATTCACTAAAATATGATGGGAAAAAGGGGATCTAGGGTCTAAATCACACCTTAGCCCATATAATATTTAGAGACACAAAAATGATCATAAAAGATCACTTGGCTACTATCATTTATGGAAGAGCCATAATGGTTAATCAAGGTTTTGGTTCCTTTTTTTGGTAGTGGGATTAGATCTAATTTATATGTGGTGTGTGATTTAATAGTGATCTAGTCTAATGATGCATCTACGATAAATTGATGGAATTAAAAAAAAATAGAACTAAGGAACATAAACATATTAAAGAGAAGTAGAGTGTAAAGACAAAAGAACCCGACATTCAAATTTGAGTTGAATCTAGCTAGTCAAGGGTGTGGACACCTTAAACTAGAAATGTTATTTATTTCGAATCTCTAAACATGTTTCAACGGGTTATAGTTTGTAGGTCCTTTCTTCCCCATTTCAACTTCAAAACTTTGTATATCGATAAATAATTCACCTTACCCTAATTTGTTGAAATAGTATGCTTGAATGCTTGACCTTGCAATTAGATCTTGAATCTCTTTCCAAATTTTCTTCATATTTGTTACCTGCACACAAGAAAGGAGTGAAAGGGTTGTGTCATATAGGGGCTCACTCGAGTCAAACCCCATTTTGGTATCCCCACCTTCACAATGGCTCTAATGATGTAAAGAGTTCTTAACCTAGGTTGAACAAAGGAACAATAGATAAAACACAAGATAAATTGACAAGTGCTACAACTTACCACTTCAAATTGGAGTTACTTGATGAACTACGATCATGTCACATGTCATGCAAGGAGAATTGGAGTCTCGATTAAAGGTCCTACAAGTATTAATACTTACAAAATAAATGAACATAAAACTTTAACAAAGTTACTTATAATTTTGGTTCATCAATAAATAATTGACCTTTCCCTCATTTATTGAAATAGGAGGCTTGAATGTTTGATCTTACAATTAGACCTTGAATCTCTTTCCAAATTTTCTTCAAATTTGTTACCTATACACAAGAAAGAAGAGAAAGGGTTGTGTTATATAGGGGCTTTCTTGAGTCAAACCTTGTTGCGTTATCCCCACCTTCAGAGTGGATCTGATGATATAAAGAGTTCGTAATCTAGGTTAGACAAAGGAAAAATAGATAAAACAAGTGTTAAATTGACAAGTGCTACAACTTAACACTTCAAGTATGAGTTACTTGATGAGCTAAAGTCATGTCACATGTCATGTAAGGAGAATTGGATTCTTGATTAAAGGTCCTACAAGTATTAGTACACACAAAAAAAATGAACTTAAACAAAGTTAGTTATAAATTTGATGCATTGCTAATGAAGCTCTTGGTTGTAATAACGTTGTAATAGTTATGCTTATTTTGCTCTTCACTATTTTTTAAGATGGTCAATTGCTTAAATTTTTGTTAGGTGTTTAAATAGTGGAAAAGACTTGTATTTATATGCATTTATTCATTTTCCACAAAATTAATTGTAAAGAATTGACATATAAATTTAAACTTATAAATATAAAAATATCGATAATAAAATATTTAAATTTGGGCCAAAGTACATTGGTCAAGGGCATGGGCACCCTAGACAAGAGCTATTTTGGGGATTTTGATGTGGTTAAATTAGTATTTAATATTAATATCCAATTCTATTATTATTTTCCATAAACCACATTAAAACGGGCAAATTATAAGCCCAATTAGGTTTGGGCACGTAAGGGGGAGCTATTTACCTAGTGTGAAATTGTTAGGGTAGACAATTTACGATGCTGCAATAACTAAAAAGGTCTTTAAGGATTTTGCAAGGTATGTGTTAGTACTCTATTTCTTATCATGTCAATTTTGTAAAGGGCCAACACCTAATGGATATTCATATATTCATATTAGATAGGACATATCAATAGCAAAAGATCAACTAGTGGATATGTCTTTTAGCTTTTTTGGTAATGTTAATTGTTAGATTATTGAATGGCAGATTTTGGTTGCTTTTTCCACTATAGAGACTCAGTACATGGTAGCTAATCGTTTCTATAAGGAGGCTATTTCATTTAAGATGCATTTAGATGTGTAGAAAGTTAGTAAGCTATTACAGTCCTTTGTGATTGCTAGAGTTTCATATGCTTGGTAATCAACCCAACCATTCTTGTGAGAATAAAACACATAGATGTCTAGTACCATTTTATTTGAAACATGGTAGAGGGTGGAAGAGGTGATACTAGAAAAAGTTGAGACTTTACAAAATGTTATAGATGCATTGACAAAGCTAGTGAGCACATATAAGTTGAAGTGGTGCAATGAGTCCATTGGCCTGAGAGTGATCATAGAAAATAAATGATCAATAATCGAAAGACGATGTAAACTAATGATTTGTGAAATTTTCTATATAGATTCAAGTTACAATTTTGATTAATATTTTAAAAAATATTTATATTAATTTTATTTTTTTTAAGCAAAAGGGAGAGGGCCTATAGATATATTAATAATAATAAAATTTACAATAGATAATAGCTTATGTGATTCCAAAAATGCCATTACAATGATAAACTATCTGCCAGCCCTAATTTACTACTGAAGATAAACTGATTACACAAAATATCCAGAAAAACAAAACTTGTTTTTAGGCTCAAACTTAGATATTAATTTTTTTAATATCTTCCTCAAAACAAAATTATTAATAATGTAAGTAAATTGATGGTTTGGTATGGACTTTTATAAAATAGTCTTACACAAGTCTACTGCAACATGTTTGTGACGTATATTCATGTTTTGGGGTGACTCCGTACATGGTAGCTACTAAAAGGAACATGCCAAAGTAAACTGGACCTTCCAGATTACGATTCAATGTGAATCTGACAGGTGGAATCCACTAAAAGGAACATGACTCTGATGTTTTCTAAATACAGTATCTCGTGACTAGTATATTCTTTATCAATTAATATGTTGGGAAATATGTAAACGAGCTATTGATGAGTTCAAGATTTTTATTTTTTTTCCATAATTTTTTGGAATGTTCTCTCTGTAATTTCCATTTGGAATTTTTCTACACAATCTTCAGGGTATCAGGGTCGATTGCTACAGTCGGGTACTATGCAAGTGGACATGATTGTTGGAATTTACTTTATTGCTGATTTATCTTAAGAGTGTTGTTAATTTTTAGAAGAAAAATTTAGTTGTCTATATATTACTTAGTTTACACTACTCTCATATAACCATTTGTTTCTCCTTCTCTAACGCCCCTTGTGGATTTGAGATTATCCTTCTGGTAGTATAACGGTATTGGATTTTCTAATAGAGAAGTTCCTAAGCTTCATTTTGCTATGGAAAACAATAGGAGAATAGAAAGTAAGAGCTCCATTAATGAAATATTTGATCAGAGCTCTTGTGCAAGTCATCCTTCTTCTGAGATCAAAGAGGTATCTATTCAATCGATTTTATGTTTCCACACATCAGTACGGTCAAATATATTTGTGTATTGTATAGTATATTTGAGCATTTGTGCAATATAATAGAATAAGAGTTTGTTCACATTACAGTGGAATTAGGTGTGACATTAACTATCCCCTCACCCTATTATGGAAGGTTTAAAGTTGGCATGTTTTTTCAATATTTACTGACCATACCCATCTACTTGACGTTCAACAAATGCAGATCTACTCTTTCCTTTGTCAGATATTACAGTGCCTAGTCACCCAAAAATAAAAATGCTAGTGTTATTTGCCTGCTGCTAAACAAATACTATTATTGATTTTTTGTTTAAGTTTCTGGATTAGATTTTATACATGTTTTTATATCATTTTTGATTATATTCCATTATACATTATCTGGATGTAGGGAGTCAGAGAAGAGGAAAAATTGTTGTATTATCAAGACCGCCATTTCCTCTTCTCGGAATCCCTAAGTCTTCAGGATAGATCACAGAATATGATTGAAATTTTGATGAAAATTAAACCATAGAATATGATTATTTTTGATGAAAAATAATCTAATTAAATACAGAAACTTTCAAAAAAATTCAATATCATAGATTGGAAATATGATGTCTCTACGTACTATTATTTTCCGCTCTATCTATTTTCATCTGAAATATCTATCCAAATCTACGTTTTTGTATCAGGTCAATATGGTCTAGTTTTTGTATTCAATAAGGTTTCAGCAGCTATATTCAATAAGTTCCATATGTTTTTATTCTTAAGATCTTTCGTTGTTTTCTCATTTTAAATGATTCATGCTTGCACAGCAGAGTACACTGTATTCAACTACCTGTGAAGCTTCGAGGAAACAAAAGCATATACTCAGTAAAGAAACCCATGAGACCCAATGGATTCCTGAATGTGTCAAAGGTATTATCCTGCAATAAAATTACTTTCTCAGTGTTGCTCTTTCTTCTTGGGATGTCTATACTGAAAGCTAAAGATCTCAAGGACACACGTTCTTTGTTTTCTTTCTATGCTGGCATTCGGATATGATTTTGTGTCAAAAGAATTATTATGTAGTATTTAAAAGATTGTTTTTCTATATGGTTTTTGGATCCATGTTTCAGATCAAATTCAATTGATTTTAAAAACAATCATTTGAATCCTCTTTGAATCTTTTTTTAACCATTTTTTCTTATGCTTCTGAACAAATCGAATTGCTATAGATTTACGACGCTTCTTAATATTAACTGTAATACTGAATCTAATAGTGCTCTAGAATAGAAAATTACCAAATTTTGTTCATTTAATTTTGAGTATCATTAGCTTATTACTAATTTATTTAAGAAATTTTGGGTCACTTTTAAATTTAGATAAAGAATTCATTTACGATTAAACTATTGAATTGTTTAAAAAATATATATATAGAGAAATAAAATTGCTACATAATTTTAAAATAATATAAGATCAACCCCTGAAATCTTTAGGAACTCGGTCTCCCCCTCGATCATCTAAGTAGACAACAGAATTATGAGCTGTTACAGATGCATTCAATTGGCAGGACAGCTAGGAGGACGGGTACTACCTGAATTATGGCTGGTTGTAAATCTTTCACTAGCTCGATGAGAAATGGATGCCAGTTGTATACTAACAAGTCAACCTCGAGAACTGGCGATTTGTGCTTTTCCAGTTAAAAGTGGTCCTGCTAATGTTTTGTGTTTGTTTTTTTCAAAATGTAACCCAAGCCACAATTAAACTGCAACAGTTGATTAGATTGCATTGATACAGATAAAACAAGTTGGTACTTGGGTAAGGCCAGACTGTATATTTATTCAATTCGACTGGACAGCTGCCAGTGCTACAAACCCTAGCTTTAAGAATGATCGAGTACGAAAACGATTCCTTCAAAATACCATCTATGTTATTTCATTCATAAAAGAGTTATAACAATGACACATCATCTACACAGGACTGTCTGTATAGTTAGTCAATCTCATTTGGACAGCTGAAGTCTTAAAACACCTCACATTAATGTACGATTGAATTGTCTATTCATAATTTATTCTTTTCAAAGTAATGGTTTGCCTGTTCAGGAAACATTAGAATAGAAGAAAAGCAATCAAATGAATGGATGGATTTTAATCACGTCCACGAGATCATCAGTGTATGGGACCCGGTGTTGGAAATTTAACCATTTTCAAGTTCTTTTCCATGTCCGCCCTCCTATTAAAGATCTTGACTAGGAAGCCAACAGTTTTGAGGAGCCTAGCCTCCTTAAAGAGCTCATTTAGATTGTGCACCTTCAAATTGTCTTCATACTGGATACAGATATCAGCATAAGCAACACACTCAATGATGAAGTGCCATTCAGTCTCCACGACCCCTTTGCTGCAAAAAATACAAGTTCTTTGTCCCCAGGCTTCCTTGGGGACAACCCACCTACCAGCTTCACATCGAAGATGGTGCGACCCAGTTATCATTTGAGCGATCAAAAACCTAGCCTTGCCTTTAATTGTGACCTTTACGTAGTCTTTCTCATCGTGCTCCCACGCGAGGTTGACCTCTTGGATATAACGTTTTATGACCAACTTGCTTAGTCCACATAGTAAACCTAAACTTTTCTAGCACATACTTTTTTATCTCAATATTCGTGCTGGGGCACTCATGCAGCTTAATGTTCCATTTGCTCAACCATTTGCTATTTTGCTTCATCCAAGTCTTCTTTCTACAATTTAGCTCCTCCCCAACCACCATTTTGGACTAGCGATGTGTCTCCATGTTCTCAACTTTTTTTAAGTAATTTATTAACGGAATGATTGTGGATGCCTCCAAGGGGAACACGCCAGTTTCAGCCAAGAGAATCTCGTACGGAATCGAGGATTTGACTTTGATGCTAGTAGTGATCAAATGCTTTTGAATTCTTTCAACTTGCCTCCACTTGTGATTCGACATGCTACCCCGCAAACCTCACACCCAGAAAGGACAACCGATGCCACCAACAAACCAAAAAGGGTTTTCTTTGTTTTCCAATCCCATAACTCTACTGCTCTACATCTATTCTGCAGTAAATAGGATGCCCTCCAACCACCTTGAATCCTTTTCGCTTTGCAAGTCTCCCAACTGAGCCTATTATGAAAAACAATACCCAAATACTTGTATTCTCCCACCACCTCTAAAGAGCTACCTTCAAAAATGAAATTAAATTGTTGTTTCTTCCTTTTCAAAGAAAAGATCATGATTTTGGTTTTGCTGGTGTTAAATTGCATTCCAACCTCTTGGCAAAAGAGTTTGAGAGCCTTTAAATGCTCTCTCAAACCAAAGCAAATTTTGCAATTAATATAAGATCATCCGTGTATACAAGTAACTTCACCAAAAAGATGTGACAATAAAGATTTCCATAAAGCGTACAGCCCAGAACATTGCTTTGTAGGCTCTTCTGTATATTACGGAGGACCTGACGAGCCATATGAGGTCTTCAACAAGAAAAACGAGGATCGAAATGAGGTACACACTTAGCACTCTTCTCGTTAAAAATTATGTTAGTAACATGATTTACTACAACTCTGAGTCAATTTTCTCTATGGGAAAAAAAGGCAGTAAGGCAACTGGAACAAGCCATGGACCCATCTCATCTCGAATATATAACCAAAGGAAATTGGTGGGAAGGTCGGTTAGGTTTTTCCTATAACTAATTTAGATGTCAAGTTGTATTTAATTAATAGTTATATGATATGTATAAATAGAAATAAAATTTCATTTTATTATAAAATAATATAATTTTATTGTGTAAATTTCTTATAGGTTCTTTCAAGTACTGAAAAATTAAGAATCCCTAACATTGAAGTACAAAGAAATGGAGTAAAAGTGGAACTCCTTTAATTACATTATTGATTGAAATCATGTAAGTTGAGTATAAATTAAATAGTGTCTTCGAAGTTCTACTACTATTAAACTTTTAGAGAATTTAATTTAGATTACTATTTCTTTATCTCTTCTAAAGAGTACTATGCTATAGTCATATATATTCAACAACTATTTAATATGATTGTAGTTTGACTTATTTATACATTTGCAAAGATAAATGAGAATGTTTGATTTTTCATGTATGAAAGAGGGTAATCCATTATTTTATAACAAGAATTATATGCATATGGTTTATTTATTAAGGTTGTGCATATACACACACATACATGTATGTGTGCACACAAAAAACTATTTACATACATACATATACATATACATATATATTAAAAAAGTAATTTAATTAAAATTAAAAAAATTGTTTTAGGAAAAATAAATACACCTTATAATAAATTTAGAAGTTTGATTGGTTAGAGAATAATAATTTAAATAGGAGCATTATTTAATAGGATTGTTGAGAATGAAATAATTTGAAAATATAGTAAGTTAGTGGCATGGGTAAATTAAAATGTTTTGACATGAAATTAGTGCTTATTTAGAAGTTGGTGTGGTGTTCTAATTATTTTATGTGATATGATAAGACATTGAGATCAAGATCTAGAAACTAAACATGTAATTAGGTTTATTAAAAAATTACTTATGATCAATAATTCTAATTCACATAGTGTTTCAACACTACATCCATAATCTCACCCTTAGATGATTTTGCATGTCACAATTTCTCTTCAATTCTTGTAGAGCATATCCATGAATCGTTGTTTCTTCTTTTAAAATAGTAGGTTATTTTTAGTATCTTCAAGATGTACCATATACAAAAAATGAATGCTTGTCTTTTCCTTAAAGAAATTTATACCTCAAGAATAATAAAAAAAATGAAATCATGATAAACTATAAATGTTGAGTATAGGGTAGATTAAAAATAATTAAGTTGAGACTATGTTGCGGCTTATTGAATTAATAATATGGATGTCTAATTATATGATGATATTTTCGTAATAAAAATGAGATAAAAAGGTGTATTTAGCTAAAATCCTCATACACATAATACTAAAATTTGAGCATTGACAAGAAGTGATTTAAATTTTCCTTCTAAAAAACAAATACGTATAATTCTAATGAGAGGAAATGACCACATGTGTTGCCTAATTTGTAGCATGTTAAACTATATATTTGGAGAAATATAATCTAAATCAATATATTCTAGATAGTTGAGTGTTAGATTTATTATTATAGGTAATGAGAACTACAATAAAAACAAGATGGATGCTAAAATGATATGTTCATGATACATACACAAAATTATGTCAAAAAGAGAGGTCGAAGTGTAAAGTATATATATATTTCATGAAATTATGCCTCCAATTTTTCACGGATGCAACTCTAGATGAGTAGACATGCCAAAACATAAATAAAAATCCTATAAAAGATTTAATATTTTTGGAAGTTAGAAATATGGGTATCTACAAAAAGGTGGACTCAATTTCCTCTTATTAGAGACACTAGTAGACTAGATTTCATAACATAAAAGGGAAAAAAAAAATAGACATAAAATTGGAATTGATTTAATAATAGTATCCATTTGAATTAAATGTATAATGAATGTGTCACTATAAATGTAGAAGGAAATGAATAAAATCTAAAAATTTATGAATTAAAAATTCACCATGGACTCTAAAATAATTAATATGATTGATAAAGGAATCTAGGTATTTTGTACATATGAAGTTATGCACAGATTGCATACATGAGATATGGTTATTTATGGTGCTGATAAAAGTGCATTGTAAAATATGTGTCAATGATTCCTCATTTATATCCTACTAAGACCAACTATTAGTGTGTAGAAATTATAGAAAAAATAACATTATGATTAATCCAAGTGGCAAGGTAAAATAAAAAGTGTGGAAAATAAAAAGAAAATATAATTTTAAATATAATGTTAAAACATGTTAAATAGAAAGTGTGAGTCCAAGGTCATGATAGGTAAAACAAAATATTAAGTGACATTGAAAATATTTAAAAAAATCTTAAGTAATTTCACTTAACAAATGGAAGGACTTATTTCCAAAAATAAAAAATGTGTATGGATAGAAATTAAAGAAAATTGAGTATATTTAATGGAATACATAGATTTTAACTAATTTGGTGAAAAATTCATATTTCAGAGGTCCACTACTAAATTTTTTAAAAAAAAATGATGTATGTGTCATTCTAACAAACTTAATTCGATTTATTATCTCCATTTATCTCTATTATCTTTATTTATCTCTACTTAATCTGATGTCATTGCTAACTAGCAATTTTTAGTATGACTAATCATTTAGATGCAAATCGATAGATGTTACATAAATTAGCTAGTCATTCTATGGTTGTATCATTAATAACAAACTGGTTGTGGAGTACTCCATAGGTGAGCCGACATGTGTCAAAAAAAGGTAATAAAGCCCTTTAAAATTATTAAAGCAAAGTTGTGTCACAATTTCACTCAACTTATTAGCACAAGTGACATTAAGTATTTCTAACTAAAAATATATCTTGGCCAAACATATGATCTTGTAAGATTTATTCTAGCTAAGTTAGATATATCCACAAAATTTCCAACAAAACTTGTTGGCTAAATGCATATGTAGCACCACTTTGAGGCCAATTTAAATTAAAAAAAAAGATTTATTTGAGAAAATTGTTGTTTTAACAATTTCTACTCATGTAAATAACATTTAAAAATAAATAAAAAATAGACTAACACTTGTATGGGCCAAATGCGATGGGAGTTGTTCTGCAACCGTTGCGTCTGGGCGGGAACGAGCACAAATGAGGAAACTTGAATTCATTTGAATTAGGCAATGATGGGGAGGATGATCCAGATGGGAATGAGCTTTCTATGTGTTTCTCCTCTATGTTGGTTACTCATGTGTGGGGTTTGGTTCATATTGTTGGCATTTGTTGTGGGGGACGTTGGTTGTTACATGATGTTTCTTCCCACTTTCCTGCCCTGGCTGTTGCGTTTGTGGTCGATGGTAGTGTGGTGGTTGTTATTAGGATCTCTTGCCATGGTGGTGACATCATTGGTCTTGTCTGGGTTTTTTCCGCTTTTATGAACTTTTTTTCTTGGACAGAGGCTTTCCTTCTTGGCCGCCTTTGGGCTTGTGTTCTTGTTGGCTCCACTATTGAGGTGGGCCTTGCTGTTAAGTTGGACATCCAACCTAAGAATTCATTTGTCCTCTTCTAGGGTGGGAAGGGGGTTGTGTTTTTGCGTTGTGGTAGTCTTCCCTGTAGAGTGGTGGCTTGCATTGGCAGGAAGTGGTGCTTCACTAGGTTTTTTTCTTGTTGGCTTGGTGTTGAGTGCATGGTATGCATGAAATGTGCTTTGGAGCCTTTGCAACTTGGTTGCAGGGGTTTCTTGGATTTGTGGAGGGTGGTGTTGGTGGCCCCTATTCTTTCAAGGCTCTCTGACGACCTGGTGGTGCCTATGTTGGCTCTTGTTTTCTTTAAGAAGGGCGGTGGCGCTAGTTTGGTTTCTAAAAATGGTGTGGTCCGTTTGATGATGGTTTAGTGGCTTCTTCAGTGTTTGTTGTGGGGGTTGAGGCTCTTCCAAACAATGATGGTTGTGTTATGTGGTGCTATGCTAGTTTGGTGGGTTTTGGCTAGCTTTGGGGAATGATGTTTGGTGTTCTCTTTAGCGGTTCTTATATTGTTCTACTACAAAGTTCTCTTTTGCAATGTGTTGGTTTTGGGTCTTGTGGTTGTTAGAGTGGAAATGGTTGCTCTACTTGTTCCTATTTTGGGGATGATTCATCTACGGAATTGTTTGGTGGTTCTGGTGTCCCTTCTCTGTTATGCTTTGGGGAGGTTAGTGTTGTGTGAAGGTTGCCTGGTTGGTGGTTGTGGTTGTTCTTCTCCCTTCGAGTCCTCAATTTTTGGCTCCTTTAGAGGTGGAGTTTGCTCCTATTTGGGGTGGTGGTTGTGGACTTGTATGGGGGATTCAACCCCTTCTTTGTTGGGTTGGCCTAGAGATAGAGGGTACTTTAGCTATTGATGGAGCAGTTGATCATATGGAGTTTTGGATTGATTATATTGAAGGTTGAAAAGATTTTTCTATTCTTCTTGTTGGTTCTTCCTCCTGGATGCCTAGGGAGGAGTTGTGGGCTTGTTCTACTGACATTCCTTCTTGCTTCCTATCTCTACAATCGTAGTATTCTATTAAGGTGAATACTGCTCCTATTGCGGTGGAGCTGGTGATTGTTGGTTTGGTGGGAAGTAGATTCTTATTGAGGTGGATTGTGTTGGCTCGGGTGGATGGTCCTATTGGTAGGATTGGTCCCCACCTCTTCCTCTCCTATTGAGGGGAGCACCAACCTATTGAGGTGGTCTTGGGGTTGGTGTCTGGGTGGTTGGTGCTTCTAGAAGAAAGTCCCTCTGTTGCAAATGTTTTTTCTTACCCCTTTATGGTTGAGTTTACGTTTGGCTCTGGTCCAACTTTCTTGAGTGGAAGATCTGTTGTAGGTCTATTGTTGGAGATGGTTTGTGGCCTTATGAGTGGATGTTTTGTTATTGTCTTGCTGATGTAGGGTGTTGGTTTTATGTGGTTGATTGCTCCTAGTTTCATGCCAGGAATGAGTTGTAAGTCTTTTGTTGGTCTGGGCTGCTTTGGCTCCTTTGTTTCCTATCACTCTTGATCATCTTTGACCAGGTGTTGTTTGTTTCTCTGTTATTGTTGCAGTGTTCATCCGTTGCTGATGGCCCGTAGGGCCTTGTTCTAAGGGTCCGCACCCTTGTTTTATTTCTCTTCTCATTTTCTTTGGCCCACTGGGCTTTGTTCTAAAGAGATGTCACTATTATTTGCCACTTTTAATTTCAAAAAGATTTAAAAAAAATATAAAATAACCCTTTTGTAGATCCATAAGTCTAGTTTTCAATAATATATAGTTTAATAATTAAATTATTATTTATATTTTTTATTATATTTTTACTAAAATTAGGTTATCAACACAAAATATTAGGTTGATTTAATGACAAGGAAAAATAGTAAAACCAATTTCAAAAATAAAAAAAATATGATGCACTAGATAAAAGAAACTATATCAAGAGGGTATATTTTTTTCCATAATTTTAGATAAATAGATAATATGAAAGTTGGCATCCAATGAAAATAGTTATATTTTAATACATGCACATTTTAATATTTATTTAAAAATATGTATTTATCAAAATTGGAAAAAAATATATCCATATACTAAAGTTTCAAGTTATAAATAGATAGATCAAAAATTGAAGGAGAAAAAAAAAAAAAATACTATATAAAGGTTGACATCTCATGTGACTTCATTTTTCATCATTTTGTTAGCAACTAAATTATAGTGCCAATTTATAAAAAATTATATTAAAATATTTTTAATATTTTTTTTTAAATACAAGTAGAAAATATACTAAAAAATAAATTTTTCATTAGTTTACATCATTTCAATATTAAAAACATATATGTCACTTTTTAGTGATTCAAGTTTAAAAGTTGGATCATTATTAGTCATTTCCTTTAAAAAGTGTAACACAACTTTGTGCTTTTACCCTAAAGTTCCTTGTTTGTCGAGAAATATTTTAGAAATATATTTCCTCTCGCTTGAAGCATGGGAGGTCGAGAAATATTTCTCTATTTAAATTAGCGAGGTTATACCTTTTTTTATCCCTTTTCAAATAATTGTCTGGTGTGCATGGTGAGCATGGACATCCTATCCATCTCAAATGCTTGTGTCACTAGATGGCCTTTGTAGGAGCTATAGCTATTGAACACTCAAAATATAGAGAGGGAGGGGGTGAATTAGTATTCTTTTAAACCACTTAATAATTTAAAAATATAATACTATTAGAATTCTCAATTTTTAGTAATGTAGGAAAGCATGCAAACATCTAACAACATCACATAACACGTGAACACCTAGATTTTTAAGTGGAAAACCCAAAATGGGAAAAACCATAGTGAGAATTAGCTAAAAATATATTATAACCGGTTATAGTATATAACAAGAGTGCTCACTATATGTGGACTCACAATCCAAGTAGACTCACTACCTAGTGAGAGATAAAAGAGATAGAAGAGATTGTGGCTCATAGCTAGATTTGAGTTGTTACAATTACATCTAACACATGCATGAAATATAGTTCCAATGAAGCTCAAAATATAGACTCAAAAATCTTCATATTGATCTAAAATATCTCTTTTCTCTAATCTTCATTCACTCTATATTAATACAATTGGCATCCAAAAACTCTTATCAAATATCACCATACATTAAATACCAAAAAAGATCTAACTTACATATTTGCTTCACCCAAAACATCAATTAGGTCGGCCTAATTAGATGCAATAAACAAAATGTAGCTTGTCAACTCAAAATCTATGCACACAAACTTCACACCAAGAATCAAACCTTATAACAATTTGAAATAGGTTGGCATGGACCTAAAGTAGTACCCACATAATAGTTCAAGACATTTTCAATCTTTGTAATACACCCAACTCATTTTGTCAGCACCAGTAATAACCTAATTATGAGATTCACCAACTATACAACCATATTCAAGCATGTGAGCCTCCAAAATTTATGCCAACTAGAGTATAGACTAATTTAACATCTATCAATATCTCCAAAAACTTGCAAAGCTAAAAACTAATTTGTCGAAAAGTGCAAACTCATCAACACATACATGCACTGAATTAGAATCACCTGAAATGACTAAGCCAAAATTTTGATACTCATAACTCCAAAACTAGAAACCAAAATAGGATGAAACTATAGAATTAGTATCTTCTATCATCCAAGAAAATTATGTTAGAAACATAGAGAAAATACTTCATCAGTGGAGCAACACATACCCAAATATCAGATTTCCTATATGTAGAATCACTTGAATTGACACTTAATAAATTTCTTCATTAATTTTCTTCACTAGATCAAACCTTCTTGTAAAATTATCTTTCACAATCATCTTCAACCATGCTCATGAAACCAAAACAAATTTGTACCATAATCTTCATACCAAGATACAATGTTGCCATCAATGACAACACTATAATGCATATTTGTCTAACTTGTACTAATTCTGCATGCCCATGTTTCCAATAGGTTCATCAATCACATCTTATTCTTCCAACAATCTCCCCATTTTTTATTGATTTCAACATGCCCAAATTATCTCAAAAACATTTTCCCCATTTGACATCAAGGGAAAAGGGGATATACAACATTTTTCTTACATAACAGATCTCCCCCTAACAAATATATCCATATGTATAAAGTGAAAAATGAACTAAATCCCCTTAAGAGAGCTATACATCATAACCAAATCAAAATTTGTACTTGAACTCACTATACACCATCCACATATGTACATTGGAGTTTGAAATAATAAATTGAAAATGCATAAGAAAATATAAATATTATCAATTGAAGGTAGTTTAGTCTTGGACATTCCCAACATGGTCTTGCCACTCTTGTTTTCCCTCTTCCTAGATCCTCTTGGCTATGCCAAGAATTATACATTATGCCTCCAATTCCATTAGGCATTCTTCACCTTCTTCTAGAGTGTTGGGTATTGAATTGATTTTTGTAGCCTTCTTAGAATTCTTAAAAGCACTAGAAACATATGTTAACTTTGAGTTTACTATGTCCTTGAGGTTTCAAAACTTCATAATAATAATCTCTTTTTGTCCTTGCAATTGGAATATTTTTCTCCTATTGATCCTCAACTATTGACCTAGTGCTTCTATCTAGATCTTGTACGGGATCATATGCATTGGAAGCTCTATCTATTTGTGACAATCAAGTCCATTTTGAATCTTTGATGCTATTTTTTGATCTAGGTCACTTCATATAGAATTGGAACAAGGATTTGGCCTCAACCACACAAGATTGTGCACCCTTGAAACTATCTTAAAATTTGTTGTGTGCTTGTGCACACTTCTCCATAATTTGCATTAGCCTCTTTTCATCCCTCTATTTATCAATTTTTTTTCAAGTTTCTCTTCCAAACCAAAGGCATATTCTTAAAATGAATCAATAAAAAATATAATATTTTCCATACCATATAGATATTTATCAATTGTAGCTCCAGGTATGGCCTCTTGTACATTTTTCACTGCCTCCTCGATCAACTCTTCGCTCTTCTGATGTGTTTCAATAATTTCCTTTCGGGAAAATGAATGGAAAAAATCTCCCAACTGAAGCTTATGGAGGGGTGATATCTTTGCAAGATCCACATTTCCTTGCTACATGGTAAATTATAGCAATTGAGTTGATACAATGAATTAAAATTGTAGTTGCATGTTCAATAAATTCTAAATAGAATCTCTAGATGTTCCAAATGATTCACCAATTTCCTAACTCATCCTCTACAATATTTTCTTTCAACTAATTCTCCTTCTTATTGTCACCTATATTAACCAGTGTCTCTTTTTTTTTCCCTTTACCATCTTTGGAGGCATCTTCACCTTTCTACTCATCTCCCTTTCCTATGTCTTCATTGGTAACCTATTTTGTATTATCCAAAGCTCGATAGTTGTATCTTGTTTGTCTTTAGTACTTTCAATAAGTGTCTCAGTTATCAGAGGAGGAATTCAAATAATTGTCCTTGAGAGTTTCCTCCTTTGCACTCTTATTACTAGTACCAACAACATTCTCCTCAACATCAACATTCTCTTCTGCTATCTCCACAACATCCAAAGGAATATTTTCCCAGGTGGTCTCTTCTCCTATTTCATTCTCATGTTGAGCATAAATATTATACATGTATTCTTTTGTGTTCACCTCTAGAGTAGACATATACTCATACATTTATTCCTTTCTTTCCAGAGTCATTCCTAGCCTAAGTTGTGCTAGGTCTGCAACCTTATCGATTGTCTCCTTCTGTAGCCAATTGAGATCATTTTGATCTCTACTTATTAGATTTTTCACCCTTTGTTTTTTTCTCAACTCTCTAGTGTACAATTTGGGCAATGTGGCCTTTTTATCATCGGACATTGGAGCATTGGTATTCTTCAATTTATAGGCCTTCAATGTGGCTTCTTCTTCTATAGCTTCTTGTCTCCTTTCTATAAAAATATTCCACAACTCTACAGGTAGTTTTCCCCCCATGTTCTGCATACCTACCTCAAGCACTATAATATATTTTACAATGGCCTCAACTATGGTGGACACTATCTGGAAACCCCTAGATCATGGATTACATAAACTCAATTTTGATGGATCTGCCAAAGGAAACCCGGGTAGGGCGAAGCTTGGGGGTATTATCATGGACTGTATGGGAAGCTTTGTGGCTGTTTACTTGGGGGTATAAGGATTCAAACCTCCATGACTATGGAAGCTACGGTGTTGCTAAAGGGTTTCCAGTTAGATGTTACTATGGGGTAAAGAAACTGCACATAGAAGGGAATTCTAAGAAGATGGTTGATTCTGTTAAATTGGGCAGATTCTTGGGATGTATGATGCAGAGCAAGAGGATTCACAACTCAACATTCCATTTAATTCACAAATTTCATAAATTTATTCATCTCAAAGAATTATTAAGTGCATTCTAGACCACATGAGAAACATAACCATGGTAGCCCACAATTTAATGCAATGAACAGTCATTAATAACTTCCACAAAAAAAAATCATAAATCCAATCAATTCGGTGAGATTTAAGATACCATAATAACAGATCTTCCTTCCAATTTTTTATGAAGATCCAATGGTGGAAAATAAAGTTATTGCATTTTCCCCAAAACTGCAAACCCTAGGCAGTGTTCAAAACTGCCATCACCAAAATTGTCATAACTTATTCAATTTTTAATTAAATTTGATGAGAGTTGAATCAAATGAAACAAGATTCACATATCTGACATTTCCAAAAGGTTTTACATCATTATTTTATCTTCACAATATGTACCATTCTTTGTAACAGCTTGCAACTTTTAGAGAAAACAATCCCAAAGGGTTGCCAATGGTAAAATGATCATAACTTTCTCCAAACTCAATAAAAAACCACCAAACCAATTGAAAATTAAATCTAGTTCATTCCTATACTAATAAAAATCAATTTTATATCTGTAAAACTTCATACAAAACTGTACCATATAAAATAACAGGAAAGAACATTGAAAATTGCAGAAAAATTCATGCCTTCCTTCATAAATCCTTGTTCAAAACTATATTCTACTCACCTATTTCGACTTGGAGGCCCATTTTTATACTTGAACGATCAAGTTATTTTCAAACCAACCTAAAAATACCATTTAACAACTTTTAACAAACTTTTAAAAAGTTGTCATTTAACAAGAAAAGTTGTTATGACATCATTTGACAACTTTTGACAACTTTTGACAATGTTTTCATTTTTTCAACCAAATGACACCAAACCTTCATCAATGACTCCAAATGACTTAAAACATATATAAAATGGATCATTCAACCTTATTACATGATTAAAACACCTAATTTAATAAATTTATACAATATGGCCTCATGGAGGCTTGAAGGAAAATAGGTGCTCCTGCACCAATGTAGTACCAGTGATATCTTGTTAGAAATAAATCATCTAGTTTCAATGCTAGATATGAATATTGTAACTCAAATTTATAGGGAGGGTAATCAAGTTGTTGATGCCCTTGATAATTTAGGCTCTCATTGGAGAGACTCTAAGTGTTGGAGGAATATGGGGAACCTATCATCGGGTATTCAATATTTAATCATCAAGGAGCACGACACATCTGTTTATCATGATGATAGATAAATTTATGTTTTTCATGGCTTGCTAGGTGGTCCACATATTATATTTTTGGGTGATGTGGATAGATATTGATGCTGAGGTGTCTAATTTGTGGCATAATTTGAATTACGGGGAGAAGTTAGATATTATGGAGCTAATTATGAGGAGTAGTGGGAAGTACACTAGGGTAATGACCAAGTTGGGTAAGGCCTTACACAATATTTATTTGAGGTCTTCTCTCAACCTTCACATATCCTTATAGATTTCAAAATTCATATTCAATGTGACTGATAATTATGGTGTAAAGTGCTTGCTTTGTCTTATTAATTCTGCTAAAAAGTTTCTAAGGCTAAAGGAAGATATTTAGGGAAGCCTAATTTTGGCCGTGCAACCAACTACCATTGGTACTTGTGCAATGGCCATGTGGAAGGAAAACCTTCCATTTTGATCATTTTCCATAAACCTGGCCGCAGGTGTTTAAAGATTTTTATTAATGGGATCGCGAAGATTACCTTTTTGATTTTACTCCTTAATCGTGTGTCATGCATACCATCTTGATTTCCTAGAGCCTTCTTGGTTGGATTAAAAGAAGAAGTGTTTGGACAAATTCTCCCATTAACAAAAATTATAATATTTTTTTCTCACAAGTTTCTTGGTTTTGCAAGTTGAAGAGTGGAGAAATGGGTGGTGATAGGGTGAGGATGGAACCATACAACTGTGGGGAATTCCGCAAGGACTCATTTGTTCAGCACATTTGTGTCAAAGGAGGGTTGACACCTTTAATGGAATGCTTGGTTGGTCATGATATGAGGATGTTGGTGCAATTCACAAGCTCCTAGAAAGAAAGAAGGGTTACCATGGGTGGTATCTCCTTCAAAGTCAATAAGGAGGTGATAACTTAGTCGATGGGACTCTCTTGAACCAAGAAGAAGTATCCTAAGCACACCAAGGCTCAAGACAATGAAATCCTTAATTCCTTCTTTATTGAAAATGAAAAACTTGTTCTCTCCAAGTCTGGCTTTGAAAGAGAAGCTCTCCCATAGCCTTGGGACCAGGTCTATCTTGCTCTCATTAAGTATGTCACTTTAGAGGGTAGATATAAAGCTTTATATTACTATCATTTACCTCTTTAAATAACCTCCACCATAAAATGTTGTTGAGGTTCCCATTTTCCTTACTTTTTGATTTAGAAAGTTTCATTGAGAAATGCCTTGATGTTTCTGCCCAAAACACCGAGGATTCTCCTCACCTACCACTCCACCAAGGCCTCATCTTGAAGTTTTATCATTTTTAACTCGCGCTCTGCCCACCCAAACCCATTTCCACTGTTTGTATTGATGAATTCAAACCCCCTTCTCATACAAATATCTCTCTGACTGAGTGTAAGGGCCCCAAAAGAAAAACCCCTCAAGGAAATACTAAAACCCCTAGGCCTAAAACATCAACTAGAAAGAAAAAGGGGGGTGCGGGGCTTGCCTAGTCGAATGCTACGACTGGGCTCTGTGAGCTCAAATCCACCCCTGATAATATTAACAACAAACTAGTAGCTAAGAAAAAAGTTAAAGAAGAGGGGAAAGGTCAAGTGGAGCTACTAACAATGACATGAAGGATGTAGTGGGGAGATACTCCAGGGGGGATACTATGGTTGCTTCTATGGTGGAGACTAGGGTTGAAAATACCAGAATTAGGAGATCATGCATGCTTGTAAAAAATAACAAGAGAGTGTAGATTAATGGAATTTCTATTGATGAGGAGTGGTCTACTAGCAAGGGCAACAAGAATGAGGAAGAAATTGAGGAAGAGGAGGAGGAATTTGTTAAAGTTCCTAGCCACTTTTCCAACCTCAGTAAAATGCTAAAGGAGAATTTGAATTCCTAGTCCTCTGACCCTCAAGCTATGGAGCATGAAGACATTGAGAATACTGAAAACAAAGGAGAGGATCATCGCAAGGTGTTGGAGTAGGTGGAGAAGCTTGAGAAGAAGTTCACTGGTCTAGCTCGGTTCACTTTCAAGATGGTCCATCATGCGGTTGACTCCCTCTCTACTATTTTGAAGGAGGAGATGGATAAAAATGATACTCAGGAAGACCCCAACTAGGTTGGGGAGGATGTTGTTTGCCTCCTCTATCAGAATTGGGAGAATGCTAGTTAATCTATTGTTGTTGTGTCTAGTCCTCTAGGTCATTTTACTATCATTTATTAGTCCATTGTTATTGTGTTTTGTTTTGGTGGTTTTTTATCATGTTTTATGGAACTGATCTTTTTTGGCCCTTGAGGCTCGATATGAAAGGGTACAACACCTTGTAAATTCTTCTTATCGTATCAAAAACTATGGTGGCCTTATCCACCTCATTAGCCTTGTCATTCTACACAGTCTCATTAAATAGTGTATCTAATTTCATTGGGTTGTGTTCTCTTTGTTACTACTTTCTTCTTCTTTTTTCGGTGACATTTTCTTGGTGGCTTATTCCTTCTTTTCTTGCATATGGATGAAAAATTGTTTCTTTTCCTTCTCTATTTCTTCTTTCTCATCGGTATCCATAATATGGGCCTTTTGCTTCACCTTTTCTCTTCTAGACCAATTGAGGTACTTCTTCATCCTCTTCTTCTTCTTGAACATTCACACCTAAGTATAGTTCTTTGGTGTCCTTTTCCTTTACCCTTCTTTTCATCAGACCATTTTGATGCGCTACTAGAGTACCCTTTTCTTTCTCAGACCTCCTTTCTTTTTTTATCAGAGAGGTTTTCTCCATTATCAAAGCATTGGCTTGCTTTATAGTAATACAAGTCTCCTTCATCTTTGTTCCACTTGATAAGCGAGAAGTCCTGAAGGACTTCTGAGCAGGTGGATGAGTGGTAGCTATTCTACATAATATTTTGATGCTTGATGACCCTCTTGGAGAGCCAACCATTTCTCTTGCTTGTTCCACTTTCTCTTTTGTGAGGCCCATAGAATCAACAAATTGTGCAGTCATCTTTTCAAAATTATTCTTTATTTGTGGTTTCCTTTTCTCCATATCCACCTCCATTAATTTTTTTCCTTAGGTTCCATACCTCTCTTGATTTGTGTCCTTAGGACTCTTCAAAAGGATATCATCTAAGCTAGTTATTTCATCTAGAGAGACCTCATATCCCAATTCTAGGATCCACACTATTCTGGGCTCTATAGCCTCCCTTGTACACTCATATTTTGTCAAAAAGGTGATGTCCTTTTGATACCTCTCCACTAGTTGCTTAGGTATCCTATGCCTTACTTGCATCTCCTTGTCAACCTCCTACAATGATTTAATAACTAAGACCTTACAGTCGTGATTCAGAGATTGGACATCTAACATGAATATCCATCTTTACCATCATGAAGGTGGATTTAAATTGTCAACCCAGGGACGTGAACTTGAAATGGGTTAGAATAGCATGTGCACTAGGAACTCAAAGTAGTCATCTTCATTATACAACTAAGAAATATTCAATACCAAAAGTAAATTGCATGGAAAGGAACAAAGTAAATGTTGAACATCACTCAACAATTAAACTAAGTTGAACATGCATGACAAGAATTAAAATCTAAGGAAAAAACATGGAACTACTCTGTCTGCTTTGGCTGCAGGAAAAATCACAAAATGGAATTTTAGTGGCTATAGGAATATAGTCAGTGCCACATTCTTAACTAAGTACTAAACATAAAATAATAACTAATCTAGCTAAACTAAAGGACAGATTACTCACCCAGTGGGCCCCCCTTGGATGAGTATCCTCTAAAACTAATATAAACTCAAATTCTCAACTCAGAATTTCATCTTATTCATTGGGAAATGCAAATACAAAAGAGTAGCATGTCTGGAAATCCTATTATACTATCAGATTGTACAACATAAATAATTTAGCAACTCAAAAACTCCTGAAGAAGGAGTATCCAAACCTTATTTATACTACCAACTAAACAAGGAATTCAACTCCCACTAACTAAGAGGATGCCATTTAGGGAAAATAGGGAAAAGAATAGAGGGGTGGCTACACATGCAGAGAATCCGGTCAAACATGCATGTCCAAATGCACTAAACGCTATAGTAATTCCTGCAACTATTCAACATCGTGAAATACCAATACAAGGTGGTTACATGTAGCTGACATGGACAATCTCCTGTCGTCGTCCTTCAGTTGACCCTTGAACGATTCCTCTGCATGACTAGCTGACGACTGCATTTCTCAATTTAGTATCCTCAAGTATGTCTACATGGCAATGTTAGCACACATAATAATTGCACATCTATAACCACCTTAAAGAAAATTCATTAACAACACGAAAATTTAATATAGATAGTCCACATAATAGGCTAATGTCATTAAAACTGACAAAAATAGGATTAAACCCAATTTTTCTGGTTTGAGGGAAACTCTATAAAAATATAAAGATTTAATATCAAATTCCATGTCAACTTCATCAAATAAACTATATATTCTACCCAAATTTGGACCAAAAACTAGGCTCATCACTCCCCCCAACCTAACATTTTGCGGCTCCTCTAGCAGGGGAAGAGTCATTTTTCCATCTAGTCAAAGCTTTGAAATTTGCAATTGATAATTGTCCAATATCAGTGTCCCAATTTGTACCAATTTGTCAAGTCTTCTCCATATTTGACTTTCTTCACCAATGTCATAGCGGTAGAATCTAAAATTTTGAACATGCCACATGAGGATAGATGGATGAAAAGTGAAGGGAAGCCATTGTAATCCCTTTATTCTTCCAAGCTGAATGTACCTTTCAATCCTTTTTATTATTGTAGGATAGTTCTGGATGGAATGAGGTTCAGCCTGTTTCAACTCATCAGTTAAAGTGTTCCATATCTATGATAGACATCCTTTCATGGTGTCCTATTTTTCTGCCATATTTACCTCTTATTCACTATAAACTGCCTCAATCCAAGGCATAATTATGTTACTATAACTACACCTGAAAATAAATTAGTTCCATTCTTTGTAAATATTCTTGGGGTTTCTCGATTCAACTCTAATGGCTAACGGGATATTGGATTCCCTCTTCCTATAATAATTATATTTTTCTCCCCAACTAATCTCATTTTGTACCCAAGACATGAATGCTCTTAGTTGGATATCTCCAACATATAGCAGCAGGTTCCAGTCTTGGTATTGAGTTACAGAAAAATTATTTAAGTAAAACTCACATAACAAATTCTTCATTTTAGGGGAGGCAATCCTATAAGCATTAAAAATTTAGTGGGAGTCTCAATAGAGGGATTCAAACCTGAGATATTTCTTGACAGTTTAAAGGAGATATATTTTTCCTTCAGGTGTAGAGAATAAACTCTTGGAGGGGTTCTGCATTCCAAAATCTATGGCACTAGGGTTGAAATGTTGTCCACCCTCTCCTTTAAAGAGGCAATATCCTTATTATTTTCTTCAATAATTTCATCCCTCTCTTGAATTTCCTTTTTCAATCGTTTCTTTTTATTTTTCCATTCTTCCTCCCGCCTTTGTATCTCTTTCCATAAATTCAAAATTTCTTCATGTACTATAAAATTAGGAGGGTTATGAATTCCTATAGGGATTTTTGTCGATGGTTGCTCCCCATATAGTACCATTTACATAGATTCAGGTTGTCCAACTGGCTCAGGCTGTGGAGGTACAATTTCTTCTCCCACTTCTTACTACAGGGCCTCTGGTTCTTGTTCTTGTAGTTTTTGTAGGAAATACTAATCTAATTCTTGGTCTTGTTGCAAGAACTTTGGATTTTCTTCATGCTCTCAAATTTGAACTTCCTCTACAAGGACAACAAGATCTGCCAGGGTCACTTTTGTTGCCTCTTCTAATATATTATTTTATTTAACATTTTCCTACCCCATTGGGGCTTTTGTGCTCTTATGTGATGTCCCTCCATGCTTAGGGTCCTCCAATGAAGGCATACCAACAACTGGTTTTGATTTCTTAAGAGGGCTCTTACATTTTCCTTTAGTTATAGGATGAATAGTGTCAGCCTTTCTCTTCTTAGGACTTGTCACTTCTTTTTCCACAAGCTATGTTTTGGCTTTTCCTTTTCCTACCTCTACATTCTTCTTTTGTGCCCTTGTTCTCATTAGTGGAACATCATCATCATCATCAGAATCTGATGAAGAACTTTCTTTTTCAGAGTGCTTTGTTTCAGAGGAACTAATTTCTATGGTCCCTTTGGCTACACGAGGATTGATACTAGAGCCAACACTAGAGGTTGAAGCACCATGGGTGGCTTCAGTCATGCTTAATCTCCTACTAGACCTACGTGGTTGAGGTAAAGCCCTAGATTGCAGCTTCTCAGGTCTAAATTGTTCAACATTTATGAATTCCTCTTAGGTCATTTTAGGTGCTACATCATGCAAGGATTTTTCAACCAACAATTTAATGAGGAAATTGTGTGAGACAAAATTGTCCCTACCTTTTTGAGTTTGAGCCACCATGATGGAGAGAAGGTTGTATAAGATGTTAGGCACATTCATCCTCCTCCCATGCCTCATGTGACTCAAAAGTTTGAAATGTACTTAATGTAGGTTTGATAATCGACCTTCACAAGTGATGTACCTAATAATGTGGACGATTCCCTACTTCCATGGCTGAGGTAGAGAGGTTCTTTTGGTACCCTGTTTCTCTATATTGATTGGAGGGTCACCATGTATTGTGAATATGGCCCTAGCTGACCTGACATCTCTAGAAATAGCGTAATGTGAACTCTAGTGCAATGCCTTCATGAAAACCGTCTAGCTTTAGGAAGTAGTCCAACCAGGCAAACTTTCTAAATTCAGGTAGGCACTATACATCCTACAATAAGGCATCATGAACCAAAGGCTCATTTCGAATGATTCTAGCCCCCATTGTATGCAATCAACTATCACTCTGCAAAATTATCTTCCTGTAATTCTTGTCTGAAAACAAATTCTTTTCTCCAACACTTCCTAGCTGAATTGTCTTGCACCAATGTTGACTGAATTTTCCTTCTCTCTTTTTTACCTTTTACCACTTGCAATTTGAGATTATGATGGGGTAATAAAAGAGAGTTACGATGAAAAGAAATGGTGGAAAAAATTTAGTGTTACATCATAGATGTGAGCCATCCTTCACTTCAAATTTTAAATTGACTCAGGTAGATTTTCTAGCACAGACAAGTCATGGATTGACATGTGGGAAATGTAGCTAGATATTTCCTTCCCCCCCCCCCCCACAACCTAAATTTGGACATGTGTCCACACATGCAAGATGGTAGTAGTGATTTGATAGGGAGGTATGAAAATTATGTGAACGTCCATACTAATCATACAATGATTAAATGAATGCACTAAAAAGATAATTAAGAGAGAAATTAATGTGCACATACTTAAATGTATGGAGGATATGTTGCAAAGATCATGGATAAATTACCATTCACCTTTTTAGGAAATAAATTGAGCAATTAATTATGATGAAGTAGAATGATGTGAGGTGGAATGAAGTGATGGAAGAGAGAGAAAGGTGGTGACAAATGGGTGGATGGTCAGATGGGTGAAGAAATGGACTTCTATAAAAGTAGAAGTCTTTATTATGACAAGTACGTACCTTAATTATCTAGAAGGAGGGACGCTAGGTCCATTTCCTTCGACTGTAGGAAGCTCGAATGCTGCATGTTGGATGAATTGTTGTAGGAACTTCTTTCGAAGCTAGCTTGTGATACAATCTGAGATGATGACCATTGAATAGTAACTTGAATCTGATAGGGGCAATTGTGGTGAGCTGAACAACTCCATTGGGAAAGATCTCAACAACTTCATATGGTCCTATTCACCTTGTTTGCAATTTTCTTGCATTGTCCTAATATCGTGAGTCATAAAGGATTGCCTAGTCACTTGGCTCAAATTTCTTCTCTTTGATAAAATTTTCATGCCATTTGATTCTTTGATTTTGTAAGACCTCAGTGTGGTGCAAGGGAGTCTTCCTCATCTCATCTAAAGCACTCGGCTACATGATTCTTTCTTTTTGTGCCTTAGAAATATCCATCCCTAGGTCTACTGCAGTTCTAAGAGTCTTATGCTCAAATTCAATGGGAATCACAGTTGTCTTCCCATATAGTAGCTCAAATGTCAACCTCCTATAATGATTTAATAACTAAGCCTTTACAATTGTGATTCAAATATTGGAAATCTAACCTGAATAGCCATCTTAACCATCATGAAGGTGCATTTAAATTGTTAACCCAAGGATGTGAACTTGAAATAGGTCAGCACATTATGTTCACTAAGAACTCAAAGTAGTCATCTTCATTCTATAGCTAAGAAAGATTCAAGATTGAAAGAAAATTGCATGGAAAGGAACAAATTAAATGTTGAACATCACTCAACAATTAAACTAATCTGAACATGCATTACAGGAATGAAAATCTAAGCAACAAACAAGAAACTACTCTATCCACTTTGGCTACAGGAGTAGTCATAGAATGGAATTCCAATGGCTATAGGAACAATCAATGCCAAATTCTTGACTAAGTACTAAATAGAAACTAATAACTAATCTAGCTAAACTAAAGGATGGATTACTCACCAAGTGGGCCCCCTTGGATGAGTATCCTCAAAAACTAATATAAACTAAAATGCTCAATTCAAAATTTCATCTGATTCATTGGGAAATGTAATTACAAAAGAATAGCATGTTTGGAAATGCTATTATACTATCGGATCATACAACATCAATAACTCAGCAACTTGACAAATCTTGAAGAAGGAGGATCTGAACCTTATTTATACTACCAACGAAACAAGATAGTCAACTCCCACTAACTGAGAGGACGCCATTTAGGGAAAATAGGGAAAATAATAGAGGGGCGGTTACACATGCAAGGAATACGATTAGGCATGCATGTCCAAACACAGACTCAACACTGTTGTAACGCCCACAACTGCTCAACATCGTGAAAGACCAATACAATGTGGTTCCATGCGGCTGACATGGAGAATATCCTACCCTTGAATGATTCCTCTGCAAGACCAGGTGGCTGTTGTATTTCTCAATTTAATATCCTTAAGTATGTCTGCATGGGAATATTGGTACACATAATAATTGCACATCTATAACCACCTTAAAAAACATTCATTAACCAAATGCAAAATTAATATAGATAGTCCACATAATAGGCTAATTTCATTAAAACTGGTAGAAATAGTATTAAACCCAATGTTTATGGTTTGAGGGAAACTCTATAAAAATATCAACATTTAATATCAAAGTCTATGCCAACTTCAGCAAATAAACTATAGATTCTACCCAAATTTGGACCAAAAACTAGGCTCATCACTTCTCGTGATTTTTTTTGAAAAACATCTAGAGGGAATTCTTATAAGTATCTGCATATCCCAAACCAGACAAATAATCTATGATTTGGTGGGCTATAGGTATGTTTGGTAGCCACATTGCATTCTTCGTTCTAGGAACTTCATTAAAAAATTAAAATAAAAAACAAATTATTAGAGTACCAAACCTGAAAGAATGCTTGGATTCCTTGGTTTTTTGTAGATTCTCCAAAAACTATAGTCTTACCAATTCACACAAACCATAGTTTTCACCTTTCTCCACTATCTCAGAAGTTGTGTTGATGATGGTGCCTGACACATAGTTCTCCCCATTGGTGAAATACAACTTGTAACCTATCATCATGGAGGCATACTTCACAATAGGATTCCTTAAGTCTTTAATAGCTAAAGCCCTCCTATCATACTTTTATTCTATACATTCCATTACAATCTTGGTCTTTATAGATTTGAGTACTTGGTACTAGTCAGGTTGAGTATAGACTAGTCAAAACCCTAATTGCCTCTTTGTTGATTAAGAGTGGAATGTCCAACCAAAGGAACTTGTTATGGATCCTAGTTAGGGTGTACCTCACCCACCAATCCACATAGAAAAAGATGGGAAAGTAACTCCTAACATCAAGATTATTTTCCACCAATGACCCAAACTCTGGTTTAATTCAAAATATTCTCTAGTGAGTTCATTGAACCAAACTTCATTCAACTTCCTATGGTTGTATTCTTACATTTTGACATGGATGTAAGCCCCAACATCCTCTATGTGTAAAAATCCATATGATATATGTGAAAACAAACCATCTAGATCATCCATCAATGATTTTTTGGGATGTCTCATGAACTTAGGTCTTAGATGTTCTGAGACTTCTACCAGTTGGAGCATATACATCTTTGCAATTAGTTGAAATCTCTTTCAAAAACTAGGGTAAATAGAAACTAAGAATACCTTCAAACACTTTTCGGCTAGGGTTTCACTTGTACTCCAACTCAATCACCTTGGTCACTCTAATTCGCTTCTTCACAACTTTTCTCTTCTTAAATGCTAGATGCAAATGAATTTGATTAGGTAAAATTATTTATAATCCATTCGAATTTGACCCAATTTTACATAAATGCTTCATCTTGAATAAAGTTGTCAAAAAATTTAATGTATGCATAGCCATATTCAAATGCTCTATACATTTTCACATTATGTTATTTTCTACTACGATATTTTCCAACAGATCAACCACATTAATTTACACCTCATATCCACATGTTGAAGCATCAACACCATTTCTTTGGTAGGGGATGCAATATTTCCATCAAAGCTCCCCCGAAGCCAAAGCTCTGAACTTAGTTTATAGAGGAAAAAATTGCACAAGATTCTTGTATAGATTCATCCTTAACCTTGGTATCTTCCTTCTTTTTATAATTGTTTTCTCTCTCCTTCCTTGTCTATACTAGATCAATCTTTTGTACTGAATGATTCTTCTTTACCATATTATCCTTCTTCATATTTTTTCTTCTGTAAAACTTAGAAATGTGTCCAGGC
Source organism: Sequoiadendron giganteum (assembly GCA_007115665.2). NCBI lineage: Eukaryota > Viridiplantae > Streptophyta > Pinopsida > Cupressales > Cupressaceae > Sequoiadendron > Sequoiadendron giganteum. Next base: position 153,818,299 of record CM021105.1, read on the forward strand.
CTATTGTAATTTTAGCATATGACATTATTTTGAGCAATCTTACTTCCATTCACTATATATATTCATTGATAATTAACTTTATTCCCAAATCCATTGCATGTATAACAATAGCCATTGAAATATTGAACCTAAATACAAGGAAATAGGGTTCCACCTTTTGGGAGAAGTAACTAACGGACCTATTTCACTCTCAACTCATTAAAGGAAACCAAGATCACTCAACTAAGAGACTCAATTAAGGGAAGGGTGTATAAAGGGAGGTTTCCTTAGGTGTGATTAAATGGATTTCACCACTACATAGAAAGAAGGAAATGAATGCAATATGCAAATCTAGCTACGTAACCTAAGAAATGGAACTTGAAATCAGAATAAAAAATTGATGCTAAACAAAGAAGTACTTGGAGAATTGAATATTCCTAAAACAAGGTTTGTAATCCTAAAATGTTGAATTTTGATGTGAACTAGGACTCATATGCCAAACTGGGCGATTTAGTCCTAGTTTAGGGTTTCTGCAACTAGTAAACCAAGATCTACAGGAAATGATTGAAAAGTGGTATACTAGGACTTATACACCCAAGGTGTCAATTTAGTCCTAGTATCATGGTTTTTTCATAATTTTGATATCCTTAATTGATATTGTGTAGATTCTCTCATGTTCGATCTACGAGTTTGAATGTTTGAATTTTTCCCTATAGGTGAGATTCTGTGAAGATGCCAACTTCTTGAAAACTTTGACAACTTTTATCAATCTTGTAACTTAGTCTTCAAAGGATCTTCAAGTCTTGAATCACCTAAATTTGCAATCACACATGTAGAGAGAGAAAATTGTTGATTTGTTAGTGGATAGGGGTTTTCCCTAGTCAAATCCCATTTTGGTAATCAAACCTTGAAATGAAATCAAATAATATGAAGGAATGCTGAATGAATAATATGTAGTATCTCAACTCACCAAACCCTTGATATGAAGGCTTGAATCTTATGTGAAATGGCTAGCATGAATGTAGATCTTGAATCTTGATTGTTGATATGAGATAATGTCTTTAAATGCTTGCTTGAATCATGAAAATCTACATCATAAATATTAGCTCAAAGAACACACATGATGCATGATGACTTTGACATGATTCATGAATCTTGAATTCTCTTGAATGCTCATAAACTTGCTATTGGAATGCTTGAATAAAAACTTCTAGGATAAAATATGTGAAATAACCTTGTATTTATGCTTTTTTATGGTAGATTTCTCAAAATTACAACACTACAAGCTGGTATAAGATCTAGGAGAATAAAATAACACCAAGAATTGAATTCAAAATAGGTCTAAGGTAAAGTGGGACTCATATACCACTTGGGGTGTATGAGTCCTAGTAGCCTAAGTTGGGACACACATTTCAAGAAATGTTAATTTCTATGCAATATTCAGGACAAGGCCCCAAAACCTAGTTAGGATCCATATGCCCAAGGTGATGTATGAGTCCTAGATCACTAGATCTGAAACACACAACTAAAAAACATGAATTATGATTTGTGTTTTAATAAATGTCAGTATTATCCTCAGAATTATGAATTAAATAAGGCTTGTGCCTGCAAAATAGGACCAAATAAGGCATAAAGAAGCCTAGTTTTAGTAGGGAGGGCCCAAACAAGTGCAAAAATGTAAAGGGATACATTTTTCTACACTACAAAAACATTCTACAATTATTATAACCATTCATCATTTGAATTCTACATTCACTTACTCTATGACCAAAAATCTTGCATGTAAAACATTGACCAACAAAATATGGAACATTTTGATTCATTCTACTTCTATATTCCATAGCCTTATGTCCAAATTATTACAAGAATAAAAAAACCATTAAAAGATGGGTACCTTTTTGTATTTGGTTATCTAACCAGTGGTTTTCTAGCTTCATTCCTTTGATTCTAGATCTGCCTCCCATTGTTCTTCTTGTCTTCAAACTTCTTTTGTTCATTAGTATTCTTATCAACATTAGGTGTATGATCTACTTTTGAACTTTCACCTTTTTCAAATCCCAAACCTTCTTTAACTTTGGACCCTTTCTTATTTGCAATCATTTCATTAAGATTTATAGAACTCATCTTCAATTTGTCTTCATGACTCCTTGCTTTTGTAGATATGATCTCAAATTCACAACTTCTTGTTCAAGCTTTGTATATTCTTCAGATTTTCTTTTCACCATTGCATTCAAACATTCTTTATAACTCTTTTCCTTTCTTCAACTTGCACTTTCAAACTGGTAATTATTTCATTTGCTTGCTTCAATTGCTCACTGACCTCCTTATGCCTTTCTTCGAATTTTTTGATACATTCATCTACTTCTTTGATATTTTCTTTGATATTTTTTCTTTCACATTTAGTTCTTTCTAGATATTCAAGAGCAACTATGAGTTCTCCATAAATATGTCAAATAGTCAATCTTCCTTTATAGATCCAATAGTAGGAATCTCTTCTAGATGAGTAGGTAACCTTCAAATAGCCATGTGTTCAACCTCCAAGATCTTCACCAAGCGGTTATGATCCTTCTAAGGAACCAAGATCTGATACCAATTGTTGAACACCCAGAATACTAAGAGGGGGGAGTGAATCAATATTCTTTTAAACCACTTAATGATTTAAACATCTAGTAGTGAAAATATTCAATTTATAATAATGATGGAAAGCATGCAAACATCCAAAAACATCACATAACACATGAACGTGCTAATATTTTTACGTGAAAAAACCCAAAATGGGAAAAAACACGATGAGGATTAGCTCAAAATATATTATAGCTGGATATAGTATATAACATAAGTGCTCACTATAGGTGGAGTCACTATCTAAGTGGACTCACTACCCACTAAGATATAAAAAAGATTGAAGATATTGTGGCTCAAAGCCATTTTTGAACTATTATAATTTCATCTAACACATGCATTAAATACAATTCTAATGAAGGTCAAAATGAAAAATCAAAACTCTTCATTATGATCTAAAATGTCACTTTTCTATTCTCTACATTGGCTCTATATTAGCACAATTCACATCGAAAAACTATTATCAAATTTCACCATACACAAAATACTAAAAAAGATCTAACTTATATATCTGCTTCACCCAAAACATCAATTAGGTCGGCCTAATTAGATGTAATAAACAAAATGTAGCTTTTTGGTTCAATATCTATCCACACATGCTTCATGCCAAGAATCAAACATTATAAAAATTTGAAATAGGTTAGCATGGAGCTAAATTAGTGCCCACATAATAGACCAAAATATATTTAATGTTGGCAATACACCCAACTCATTAGGTCGGCACTAGTAATGACCTAATTACAAAATTTTCCAACTGTACAACCATATTGGGACATGTGAACCTCCAATATTTATGCCAAATAGATTAAAAAATAATTTGACACTTTTCAACATCTCCAAAAATATGAAAATCCAAAAATCAATCCATGAAAAAGTGCGAACTCATCAACACATATGCAATGAAATGGAAATTCTTGAAACTGCCAAGTCAAAATTTTTTTACTCATAACCCCAGAACAAAAAAAAGCAAAACAAGATGAAAATTTGGAATTAGTATCTTCTATCAACCAAGAAAATTATGTTAGAAGCATAGGGAAAAACTTCATCAGCGAACCAATACACACCCAAATACTGGATCCCTTGTATGCAGAATTAACTTAATGGACACTTAGTTACTTACTTCAATAATTGTCTTAACCGAATTAAATCTTCTTGCAAAATTGTCTTTCACAATCATCTTCAACCATGCTCATGACACCCAAATTGATCTGCACCATAGTCTTCATACCATTATACAATGTTGATATCAATGACAACATTGTAATCCATATATGTCCAACTTGTGCTAATTTTGCATGTTGATGTTGCCAATAAGTTCACCAATGACATCTCCTTATTTTTCCAACAATAGAAGACCAATGCTTGAAGGTTATGAAACACCCATTGGTAGGGACTTAAAAGTGGTGAAGATTTTCCTAGGTTATGTTTTCTGTAAGAGCTAGGAGGTTATGGAGATCTGAGAAAAAAACACAATGAATAATGTTAAATATTGTATTGAGATGACCTAGATTACAATGAGTACAAAGCCTTACCTATATAGGGAAGGAAGAGGTAATCCACCTATGATGTGAATTGACAAGTTTCCCATGAAGTGGCACAAATGAGTAGACAAGTGTCCTATAAGTGTGATCCTTACGATCACTTGGAGTGTGCAAACCAACAACCTATTTGACCAAGTCATCGACCTTGATAACAAGTGTTGAGTGACCTTTGAGGTGAGATGGAAAGTATTCCAACCTCAAAAAGGTAGCACATGACATTTACCAGATAACCTGGTAGCCTGTATAGGTCTAAAAGGTTACACATTATGTTAGACAAGATTTTGTCTAACCTCATCAACCTAAGTACACTTAAGTATAGTGAATAGATAAATTATTCACTATAACACCCAGGTATGTGTAGGATCATCATGGAAAATATAGGCCCTTAAGTGGCAGTAAAAAGATAGAAAATCAAAGTTAGACAACTTGACATAAAAATTTGAATAAGTTATCTATATTATTGTTGAGAAATTATGTCTCAACTTCTAGCTTGAAGTCCTCGTTTTCATGCCTTGGTGATTTTGTGTTGTTTGCAAAGTTTGGGCGGAGGTGGAACCAGGATGGAACTTGGCATTGTTTGGTTTGCCTAAGTTCTGGGTCTTTGGCAGAGGCGGAACCGGGATGGAACTTGGCATTGTTCTGTTTGCCTAAGTTCTAGGTTTTGGTTCTCGTTCCTACTTCAAATCCACTTCCTAATGTCTATTGTTTCTTGCTTCGTAGGTTCTGGAGGAGGCAGAACCAGTTTTGGAAGTTGGCAATGTCCATTTGCTAGGTTCCTGTTTCAGTTTTTGTTCTGACTCCAGGTCCGACTCCTGCTTTTGTGATCTGGTTCTTCTGGATGTTTGGATTCTCCTTGGGGTGTTTTCCTTCACCTTGTCCTAGTTCTGGATTGTTGTTTCTTGTAGTTGGCGGAGGCGGAACCGGAACTGGATTGGTTCCTGATCTTGGACATTTTTGGTGAAGTCCTATTTCTGTTCCTGTTCCGACTCTGACTCCGACTCCGGTCTTTTGTGTTCCCGTCTTGGTTTGACCCTGGGTTGACTTTACCCAGTCAGAAATATTTCCGATGAGTTCCTCTTTGTCATGGGCGGACACAAAACCGAAATGGTTCTTGAACCTGTATATTCGGTTGAGTCATGTTTCGACTCTAGTTCCATCTTCGACTCTGACTCCGACTCCGGCAGTGTGTATTTTCGGTGGAGTCCTATTTCGACTCCTATTCCGACTCCAACTCCGGCAGTGTTAGAAATGACTTGAAGTCTTGGTCGCGCCCGATGTCTGTTTGACCGTTTTGGTTGCTCTATCAGCTACGATTGCTGATGGGTCTTGGATGCGTGGCACCTGGTTGAATAGTTATTGGATGGATACCAAGATAGTTATTGTGGTAGTTGCATTTGTCAACGAAGGGTGGCGAGCTCAACCGTTTTGGTGATGGCATTGAATGCATGGACGACTCATTGCAGGGAGCTCTGTCAGACCCGACTAGATGCGTGATTTGAGGATGGACATCATTGCTCTTCTTAGTCGGTTACATATGGATGAGAGATATGCTATTTCTCATAAGTTAGACAAGTCAATAGTTGAGTCGTAAGTTGTAGAGCAAGTTTGAAGTTGCGAGCTGAAGAACAAAAGGACGTGAGTTCTTGAGGAGGGTTTTGAACTATACATTGTAAAAACATTGTAACAGTGAATCTAAAACTCTCTGGGTGATTGTGAGCTAAACTAAGAAGTCTGGTTATTGTATGTAATCGATTCATTACTATAATACAATAGATTTGACTTTGTGTGGTGGGTTTTTTACCTAAAAGGGTTTTCCCACGTAAATACTGTGTCATCTTTGTTTGCTTATCTTTCTGGTTTCTCATTGCCATGGTTGTATGCATCTCTATAAGTTTTAGAAACTGTTAGTTTTTCGTTTTTGCTTCTCTCCCCTGTTGTAAAGGTGTTAAGGGAATGTATTCCGCACTGTTGGGTCAGTAGATCCGCATTCTTTTCCCTTCAATTATTTCTAAAAAATGTAAAAATAGAATCTGTAGAAAATTGAATGTAGTTTCTAAACTACTAGACCTTTATTTTTATTTTTAAATCTATTTGGTGAAAATTTGAAATTTTAATGTAGTAGTATTTAAAATTCAGGGTAAAAATAAGAAGTAGGTGTTTGTCTGACCACCCTAAACACAATAAACTGATAATATTTTTTTATAATATTTTAGATATAAGTAGAGGACTCACGTCCCGATGTGATGCATATTTTTTTATAATTGTTTTCCAAGTAAATAATTAATTATGATTTTTTTGTTACAACTTAAAAAATATACAAAAGCTCGTATGTCTAACCACCTTAACTTGGTCAAAAATTCATGAAATTCAATTTTTTTTTTTTTTAATCCTATAGTATGAAAAGCATAGAATATGACACATGTTTCAGATTCAAAAAATGTGACATTGTCTGAAAGTTATAGATATTTTTCAATCAGCCTATCAATCAGGACTTTATTCGTAATTCTAATAGAAAATGAATAATAATTAATTATCAAATTCAAAGTAAAGCATAATTTATATTGGTGGAAAGCTGAGAATCTCCTCTAAAAACCTTTTTCATTTCATCAATTTTGGGTAAAAAAAAATTCGTTAGCCACATGGGCCATCATATGGCTTACATATCGCCACTTTTTGGCCCATCATGATCCTGCACATACCCAACCCCCTTAAGTGATAATTGTGTTAGAACCCAAAATTTCCATAAAAAACCCTAAGGTTTTCCCTTTTGAATTTTATATTTTCCATCAAAATCCTATGGCTTTTTATTCATTTATACCCATCATTTTCCTATATTTTCATAAAAAATAGTTCATTTTATTCCTCGTCCACTTTATCATACACATTTAACCCTTACCGCTCCCTTAATATTAATTTTCTATATCTTTACCGCTTTACCACGACCTCCCATAATGAGCTCACGGTATAGCAGTAGTGGTGAGTGATAGTCAAAGTAACCCTTACCAGTACACCACGAAGGGTCATCTCAGGGCCCGCGATGCTGCGGTAAAGGGTTAGCAGGCAGCGAGCCAATGGTTACCGCTACACCATGGCCAGTTTGAAAGCACACCGTGATGGCACAGTAAACAATCAACAGTTGAAGTGGCCGATAGAGGGGTCACCGCAGTACCACTGGCGGTCAATCTAGACACCACGGTGACCGCGGTAACATTTAACAGACAGTCACCGCGATACTGCGGGGGCTCCAAAAAGAACCACGGTAACATGGTGGCGGTGAAGGAAGCAACATATAGAAGACCCACCGTGGTACCGCTGGCATTTAGAAGGGAGACCATAGTGGTGTGGTAGATGGTGGTTGATAGTTGAAGATGACAATTAATGCTAGTACTGCCATACTGCCATGAGTTGAAACAAAGACCATGGTAGGGCGATAAACAGTGAATGATAACATTAGATACCACATACTGCTATACCACGAGTTGAAGAATATGAGGCCGTGGTTGGGTGGTAAGGTAAGAGATAACCATGGGATGAAAAAAGAAGACCGCGGTAAAGCAGTAAGGAGAAGGGGAACCAGGCTATGGAAAAGTCAAAATACCACTATACCGTCAGGTGCAGACAGTTTGACTGTGGTAGAGTGGTAGGAATAAAAGAAGACTTTGCAGAAATATTTTAAATGAAATAGAAGACGGGAAAAGTAATAAAGTGAAAAAATCAAAGAAATGACTATAGTTTTAAATATTTGATTTTCTGATAAGGCAACTTAATCAAATATTTTAATATCTGCTAAATATTTTCAAACTGGTGTAACAAAAAAATGAAGAGTTGTGACGTTTGAGATTTGATGTATAAATATTTTGTAAAATCTGTAGAAAAGGGGTAGTAGATTTTAGGTAGTTGGACAAGGTGAGAAGTTCTTGAAAATAATGATGATGTATATTATAAAATCTTTTCAAATTATATAATGGAGAAGAGTGCATAAATCTGGTGATTCAATTATGGTGTCAGTTGTTTATTGAATCTATCAAAAATATTATTTGGTTTTCTCCAAGGTTGTCATTTCTTTATTATTTAAATTGATATATCAAGGATATGTTTAGTTTGTTAAAGCACATTTTCTACTCTTGTGTGGTTCAGTTAATTGGCTCCTTCAAGGAAGGCTTAAACTCATTTAATTAATCACAGTAATTTGGAAAAGGACATTTGGATCAATAAGAAGAACTTGATAATTGCATCCTTGCACGTTTATGTCAGGCATAAACTCATAAAAGTGCTAAACAATTAGAATTGTATCTAGAAATAGGATTCACATATCATTTACATCTTGACTCCATTTATCCAACAAAAGTAGGCACTAGTCATACCAATTCCATTTTAGGATCTCACAAAATCTTATCTATATATTCATATTTCAAACATCATTAGAAGTAGAAGTAATTATTGAGCTTTCATTTATCCCTCACAGTTTGCCATTAGGGATAGATCACATAGGTAGGAATCATATAAAATCTACATCACTTTTATAGGTACACCCGCCTAGGTTTAGCCGAGCCTGAAGAGTAGAAGGTTCAATTATATCAATTGGCCTTGTACATTGGCCAAAAGCGTTGTGAGAGCTTGACAACCTCTCATGGTTCAAACCTATGTTTTTGAGACCCAACAACTTGGGGAGATAAAAAAAGTGGAAATATATAGAAATGGCTCTCGACTACTAGGCCATGTTAGGTACCCATGTACAATGCATTCTCTCACAAGCGGAGAAAAAGGAGAAAACCCACTGGGAAAAAAACTTCTCTCTAAAAAAAAGAATTAGAAGGATTTAAGAACTTCTGAAAAGATGCCCCTTGATGATAAGAACATGATGAAGAACTCCTAAAGCATGAAGAAGTTGTAAGCTCTGTCGATGATGAACTAGTGTCTATTGAAATCAATGAATCTTCAAGATATGTAGATCAAGTTAAGAGATACAAAACACTACATGAGTGTACATTGGAACACTACTCAACCATGTACACAAAGTCAATCAAATTCTATAAAGCTGAAAATAGAGATAGTATTGTGATTAGGAGTACTTGAATCTCAAAATATGATCCATTGAAATAATCCTCCATATGAGAGATCAACATAGAAGTTTCATGAGACATCCCAAAGAGAAAATTCCTCCATTGCTTCATTGAAAGAAGCATTAGCATTACATTGTCATAGCCCCCTCTTAATGCTAAGAGAATAAGTCGACCAACTTAAATTAGGCACAAGAATGTGCAAGGAAAGTAGAGATATACAAGAAATTGAAAAAGGGTGTGCATCAAGGTACACATGAATGAGGTGAGAATCATGAGTAGAAATTGCTGTGATAGCAAAGCAAGGAAACAAACACCATAGGGAAAGAATCATGATGATCCACAACTGTGATGTCAAATCAAGGCTATGCACAACCCCCCATTACACTTTATAATTTAGTGTAAGTACAAAATTTCCAAAATTCTCTCCATATGGAACACACAGTCAGTTTTTATGGCACTTTATATGAATGCATTTACAAGCCTTTTTGTTGTTACAAGTTCTTCAAAATTTATGTCATGAGGTAGATTAAGAGGACCTTAGAAAACTCAAAAAATGACAAAAACTTAAAATGAAACCCGCTTCCGTTTGGAAGTTATTACAAAACGAAAAAAGAAAAACCACTTTGCCAAATTCGTTGCAAAAGAAAAAATTGACTCCTCTTTTACAGATTTTTAACTATGGCAAAAAATTTCACCCCCTATTAACACTTTCCCTTTGCCAAATTCATTGCAAAAAAAAAAATTGACTCCTCTTTCACAAATCTTTAACTATGACAAAAAAAAATTTCACCTCCTAAAAACAGTGATGAAATTAGTTAGCATAAATTATTAACCAATAAGATTTACATGCTATATTCAAATGCTAACTATTTGAATTAAATGCTTAACAACAAATGTAGCAATAGAATAACAAAATACTAAATCATAGTGTTGTGTTGAGATTGATGACTGATTCAAAGGAAGTGGAGGTTGATGGAGGAGTCCTGTTGGACTTGGTTGAGGTGCAAGTGATACGGATCCATTGTCTCATGGCTCATTTACCTTTCATTTACCGACACACCTCTACTTCAGAAATACTTCACGCCTCCTCCCAAATATTCACACCCCTAATTGTCAATCACCACCTTCATATTTGGGTGCTTGTTTTCTGATCGCTGATTCCAGCAGCATCAGTGACAAAGGGGCCGCGTGAGAGCTGTGGAAAGGCACACGATGTGTAGAGGTGGATATAGGTTGTGTGTGGGTAGGCCAATAATGTGGAGCCATGGAAAAAGCTATGCCTCAATAGATATCACTTGCATATCATAACCAGGTACAGATGACACCCAAAAGGAGTTTTCCAAATGCTTGAAATTGTCCTTGTGGCAGAGCAGAGAATTTTTGGTACTTGAGTTATAAGAGATGCAGGTTGAAAGACTTAGCCTGCAATGCTAGTCGACGTCTCTGTGGAGGATGTGGCCAGAAAATGCAACGTGGTTCTTAAAAAAACTGGCAAATAACCAACTGTAGCCTCTCAATTCTTAATCATGCGACCCTCTAAATACCACGTGGCCCTATGAATGCTTAATCACACCTTATGGTTGGGCGCAGCCACACTAGAGAGCTTTCAAACTCGACAAAGTAAAGATTAAATGAGCCTTCACATGAAGAATGCCATGAATGCCACATAAAGATTAAGAAAATCCACGCAAAACAAATCAATTCAAATCTTTTGCAAAAATGCACCAAATGATTGTGTGCTTAGTATTTGATCTTCTTAAAATGAGGCGCCAGCTTGTGCAGAGTGATTACAATCCAATGACGCCAGATAGAATGTGCAGGTGGAATTCTCAACACAGCATTAAATGAAATCTTCACTCAAAAAGAAAAATGATGTACAAAATCCCAAGTTCTTGCTGCTCAAATTTGGGGCCTAACGAGTTTCCTGCAAGTTATTAACAAACAACAATGAAACAATCATATTGGTTCGCATATGGCCTAAAACTATTTCCCATATAAGAGGAGATTATGGAGATGAGAAACAAGTACAATGAACAGTATTCAATATTATATTTAGATGAGCCAAATTACAATGAGTACAAAGACTTGCATATATAGGCAAGAAAGAGGTAATCCACCTATAATGTCGATTGACAAATGCTCCATGAAGTGACACAAAAGAGTAGACGAGTGTCCTATAGGTGTCATCCTTAAGATCACTTGGAGTGTACAAACCAACAACCTATTTGACCATGTCATCAACCTTGATGACAAGTGTTGAGTGATCTTTGAGGTGAGAAGAAAAGTCTTCCAACCTTAAAAAAGTAGCACATGAGGTTTACAAAATAACTAGGTAACCTGTAGAAGTCTAAAAGGTTGCACATTCAGTTAGACAAGATGTTGTCTAATCTCATCAACCTAAGTACACTTAAGTATAGTGAATAGATAAATTAATCACTCTAACAATTTTATTAGGATTGTTGAGAGACACAAAGTAAACAGTGATATTACTTCATGCTTTTTGGCTTCCCTGCTTGACCTTGGTGAGCAAAAGGAAATGGTGAAGAAACTGGCCTCTAAATTGTTTAAAAAGAAAAACCTTGAAGGGTTGGCATAAATTTTGGCTTTGATAAGGCTTGGAGTTGGTCTCCTGAGGCTATGGGCTTTCCAGCATGGGTGTGTGGCGGCCAACGATATTGATTGGATTCCTTTCCTTGACAACTTTCGCATAGTCACATTGGCACAACATAGAGCAACACCGCACATGGGGTGTGTTTCCTTAAAGAAAGTTAACAACCTTGATCCAATGTCTAATTTCTAGTGGATAATGAGCTTTGAGGTCTCCTGTAATGTTGTGTGGCTATTTCACCCAAGCTCTTGTTCAAATTTTCCATTTTTTTGTTTATTGTTTTTCTCTTTACTCTCCATCTTGATGCTTATGCTTTATTTTGGCCTCTCTGCTTTTTTGTATAGATACATGGGACATTTTTTCTTGTTTTCGGTCCCTTTGCAAGACTTAATTTGTAAGCTTATATGGTACTCTTATATATTGTTACTTTGTATTAATATTAATAGTTCAAGCTTTTTACCTTTTATCTAAAACAAAAACTTAATTATTGGAGAAGTTGTCATAATTTTTGTATCTTCTTTTTCTTGTTTAATTTTAATTTTAATTTATTTATTATTACTTTTTACATGAGAAATGGGACATCTGACTTTGATGGCCAATAGTGACATGTAATATAGTATATGATGGGTGTAAGAAGTTAAAATAACATTTAAATTCATAGAGCTATATAAGAGTATCCTATCAAATTTTATTATATGAGAGAGAACCTATTATGATTCTATGATGTGTGTAATACCATGTTAGAGAGGAGTTACTTTTCTATCTTGACTCGTTAACAAACTTATGATGCATCATAAATATATTTTAATATAGATAATGGATACAAGGTGGAAAATACATGGGGAGTGTATTATTATAAAGTTATGAAAATTATAATAGTATACAAGGATCTTCAAAAAATAGCAAGTAGAATCCTTTACACATGGGCAATGGAATTTGAGAGTTTTTTTCTCATAATTATTGGGTCATGGGATTGGCTCATGGCTTATAATTTACTCTCCTTCTATTTATTGTGTACTTCAAATCAAAGTTTCATAGTTACATTGCAAGGTACCATCATGTTATTAGAGCATTTCTAAAACTATGTTAGTATAATATTTTGTGTACAATTTAATGTAGACTTAGTTTTTAATATTATTGGAATTATAAACAAATTAATCTCTTCAAACTTAGAGGTTCTAAATTTTTCGAAAAGTCATTTTTTAAGTAAATATTATGATATTTATGAATAATTTGCATGAAAAATTTTATTCCTTACATACTTTGATCATATTTTCTATATCATATCATCATTTTAAATTAGTTCAAGAAGTGTTCCAATATTTAATTCCCCTTTTAGTTTTTTAATAGTGAGACAAATAAAATAGTGGGGGATTTTTCTTCACTTCTAGGGTTTTGGACCTAAAAGGAGAGAGGCTATTTTCCCTATTTCACTCAAGAACAACCCTTGAGATTCCAATGCAAAGGAGATTGAAATCTGAAAAAGGGTGTGTTCTAGGGGATGGAATGATGCAAAATGAGGGGTTCACCACCAAGTGTAAACTTGGAAAAAAACATGCTTGAAAACACAGTGTTGTATGCAAGATGAGTTAGAAATACAAACAAATAGCAATAGAAAACTATGAAATTGGAGATGTGCACCTAGGAAACTAGAATCTAAGGAAGAATGGAGGTCTAAAATCTTGGAAAATTCACTATTGAATCCAACTAGGACTCATTCGCAAAGCTAGGAAAATCAGTCTAGTTTCAGGAAAACTATGTCAGAACAGGTTTCAGACTAATGGGTACTCAAATTGGAAAAAATCTATGAAAAATAGGTACAGTGGGACTCATTCGCCAATAGTAGAAAATTATTCCACTTTTGGATTTTTGGAAATTCAAAGTTGGATTTTGTAGCTCTTAGTCTATTTTGTTGTTCCTGATTCAGATCTAGGTCTGAAACTACTAAATTCAACCTATAGGTCTTCTCCATGATCTTCCAAGGCTTGTTCACAATCTTGAAATATTTTATTTTCTTCAACAAGTTGATGAAAACTTTCCCAATCTTTCTCTTTGATAAATCTGTAACCTAGAACTGCAAATCACATGCAAAGAGGGGGAAAAATGGTTGTCGGGTTAAAGAATAGGGGTTTAGCTTGGTCAAACCCCTTGTTGTTAATTAAACCTTTAAATAAAAATAAAATGTAAAGGAGAGTGATGAATGCACAAAGGGTGATGTTTCAACTCACCAAACCCTCACAATAAAGTGTTGCAATTATAATTGAAATGGCTACAATGGATGTGGTTCTTGATTGTTGCTTGATGGAGATAGATCTTGAATGATGAATTCTACACCACAATTTTAAGCACAATAAAAAACATGAAGAATGTGATCTTTGACATGATGTTTGATGCTTGAAGAATGCTCTTGAAAGCTTGATAATTTGCCCTTGAAAGCCTTGAATGCTCTTTCTCAAATTCTCTTGTGAACTTAATTTGCCATTAGGATGAGTACTTAAATGCTTGGGGGGGTAAAACGAGAGAGAGAACCTTGTATTTATACCCAATTATGAAAGAATTCTTGAAATTACAACACTACAAGCTGACATTGGATCTTGGAGAATAAAATCTCACCAAATATTTCTATTAAATTTGATTTTTGAGTTAAGGGGGACTCATTTTCCACCTTGGGAGAATGGATCCCACGTAAGGGGACACATTCACGTAGAATGGTAAATGAATCCCACCTTAGGAATTTGAGGTGGGTTTTTCAGGGATTTGATGTTTTAAATGCCATTTGTTAGGATTATCCTAAATAATACACACAAACAAGGCTTCTGGATGTAAAAAGGGGCCAATTAAAGGATAAGAGAGCCCAATTATTAATGACAAGACTAGATGAATGTGAAAGTGCATTACAAAAATTGACAACACACCAAATAAGGGAAGGCTAAGAGAAATTGTGATAGAAATAATGCTTAGAAATCTTAGAAAAGTGTGAAAGAGTGTTACAACACCTTTGCAAGGAATCATTAAAATACATTAGTTCACAAGGGCCCAAGACCTAATGCGAATGTGTTATCTTCATTACAATATTAAATCAAGACCAACTAAGCCAAATTCCACAAGGAGCTAAACAATCATGAAAAAGGCTAAGAACCCCTTTTTTAATGTTACATTTAGCCCCCACTTTTGTGAGAGGATGAACCTACTTCAAACTCACACTAAAGTAGACAAACACACATCAAGGGGGGTTCTAATGTACCAATGCTAGAAAGATGAGATGACAATGATTAGGAGGGATGAACATGCCCCCAAGATTGAGATCCCATGGCAAACCAACATGAGTAAAAAGGAAAACACATGAAAATGATACAGAGAAAAATGACAAGGAAAATCATACAATGCCAAATAAAATAAATAAATAAAGGAGAAATTTGGAACAAGCTTCAATCATTTGTCCAACATGATGTGGATCAGATCTAGGTCATTTTCCTAAGAAAAATGAAAACTCCCTCAGAGGGAATGGAACTCATGGCTATCTACCAAGTGAGAAGTCCAAAAAGGGTGAGAAACATACACTCATGGCTGGTATGTACTCACACACACACAAATGGCTATGGGAAAAATCATGCATCGAAATTGGCTTTCCGCTCAACCATACCAAAGTTATACCTCCTGATAACTTTAATAAGGCACCACACAAAATTGGCTTAGGTTTTTGAGCTTCATGAGACAAGAAAATTTTTGTATACCTGGAGCTCTGAACAAACAAGATGGATCCATAGGCATGCAATATGTGTTATGCAAGGTTTCCATATAAAAAAGTGCAACAAAGGAAATTTTCAAAGGAGTCTTTCTTAGTTCATGTGAGGTCTTTACTTAGGGAACATTGTTCCTAATGTCTCCAAGAGAGGACCAATCAAAGAATAAAAAAATCACAACTTAGAGGATGTACTGCATCACATCAAGCCACTAATAAGAATGTAATATATGCTAAGATAGATAACTCTCATGAAGGACATCACACCCAATGTCATCCAGAAAGTGAAAAATGCATCAAATGAAGCAAGAGGACATCACTAAGAACCATGAAAAGGAAAAGTGAAAATAGAAATAATGCCAATGTATTCCCCCACTTAGAAGAAATTCCTAAACACCATGTTATGATAAATTACTTTAAAGTAGCAAATTAAAAATGCTAACAAGAGGAATACATGAGAGCCAAATTGGAAAGCCCTATGCCAAGTCATATGTTTCCGAGTAAGGCTACGTCATGTGAGAAAAAAGAAAAGAGAGGGGTTACCCCCAATTTGACAGCACAAAACACATAAGGGATCTATGGATTTGGGGACAATATGTTTTTGCTTTAATGATTTTAAGGAGCTTGGAACTGTCATCATTCCGCCAAATACACATAGAACTAGAAGAATGATACAAAGAGAGTGAAAAGAAAAGGAAAACCTCTTGGGTCAACATGGAAGAGACATAGGGTGTATCAATGCCTTGCGTCATCCCCAAAAGGAAAACAAAAGAAAGAGATAAAGACGAAATGAAAAAAGAAAAAGAAAAAGAAATCCTTTTGGGCCAACATGAAGGAGACATGAATGTCTCAATGCCTTACGTTATCCCCAAAAGTAAAACACAAGAAAGAGATAAAGATGCAATGAAAAAGGAAAAAGAAAAAGAAATCCTTTTGGGTCAACATGGAGACAAGAATGTCTCAATGCCTTGTGTCATCCACAAAAGGAAAAAACAAGAAAAAGATAAAGTGAAAATGATGCACGAAATACAAAAGAATGAAGGTACAAATAGAGGAATGTCACAAAGAGATAGAAAACAAAACCTTACGAGGGATCACATTACACACATGCAATCACACAAAAGAAAGTGAAAAATAAATAATGCAAAATACTAGTAAGGAAAATGCAAGTCATCTGCTTCCCAATCATGTTCTATGTATATCAAAGGCGGGTGACTAGCTAGAAGGACAAGAGAAAGTGTCGAACTAGGAGAAGCACCAAGTTCAAAAGATTTGTCTTTTAAGCTTATGGAAGAGGAAAACAATGCGTTCAATTCATGATGCACCTCTTCATCAATTTTTGCATCCTCGTCATCATCATCTATGTTGATCACAATAGGAGGTCAAAGGATAATATCCATAGAAGAGTTCAAATCTTGTTGTGTAGGATGCATGTAAATTTCTTGCTATGACTGGCGAGGGAGAGTGTCATGCATTGCTTCAGTTAAGTTTGGATCTTGATTTTATTTTAACTCATCACATGGAATTTATGAGCAAGGGAATGATGTCTATGCCTATGCTCCCAAGCACCTCTATTTCTTTTCTTTTTTTTCCAAGCTGCATAGGAGTGGGTTGATCAACCACAGGTTGCTTTTCTTCCCTAGGGGAGGAATGAAAACAACCATGGGGGGTTGTTCTACCTCTTTCTCTTTGAATTTGTAAACTTGTTTTATTCTTGGAGGTGTGGTGGGCTTGGTTTCATTATTTATTGGTTTCTTGTAAGTGGTAGATAATATTTCAAGTTTAGGTTGGTCTTGTTTGTTTTGGTCTTGTTTTAGTTTAAGCATGGTTTCATCAAGGATGGTAGGCTCAGCGGTGGACAGGGACATGTTTCGAAGAGATACCTTTGTTATCTTCTTTGCTTTAAACTTTTGGTAGCACAAGAAAAATAAGTCTTCTCTTGGTTTGATAGGTTCCATGGGCTCAGGCCAATAGGTATCTAAGGAAAAGTTTCCTTTAGATGACAAGGGGTTAAAGCCACTATGGTGAATAGTGAATATCTCATTGCAAATGAAATTTTTTAAGCATTTGTGCAAATCTTTAGAAATCATATTCCCTCAGCCACTAGTTGTCCTTTTCCCGCAAACAATGTTTCAAGCCAAGGAAGAACTCAAATTCCTCCTCCCACAACAATACCCTCAATCCCTACCTACACCCCTCCTTAAGTCACAACAGTGCAACAAGTAAGTAATGCAATTCCTTCCCTGGGTATTATAGCTAGCATACGTAGTTCCTATGTGGCATCACATCTTATAGCTCCTACTTCCTTACCACCTATAAGATTTCCATTCACTTGTCCCACAAATACATACACTCCATAACCACTTTCATTTCTATCTCATAACACAAGCAATGATCCTCTCATACATCAATTTTTCCAAACCATTTCATCCCTTCAATTGTAGGAATTGCAGTGGTTGGAATGTTTTCAAGGCTAATTTGATGTTGTAAGTTCACTAGGTCCTCATGAATGTGAATTATGTTTTCTTGCAAAATGTTATCATTCTTTGGTTGAACTTGCATGATACTTGAAGGAAAAGAGTTACCTAGGGTGTTATCCATGCCTAGTGTACTAGTGTCAATACTAGGAGTGGAAGCTCTAGATAACCCAAGATCGACAATGATTGTGCTATCGAGGGATGACATGAATCTCAAACTTCTTCTTGCTATGGTATTAGCAATAGGACACAAAACACTCATGCAAAAGCTACTAAATTCAAGGTGGGTGCAATGTAAACTAGGAAGAATGAAATTCTTATAACTTAAATTTTGCAAATTAAAATTGAAATGTAGAAGCAACAAACAAAACTTAGAAAATGAATTGTAAATGCCAAAAAATGCAATACAAAATATGCAAAGGAGATGATTCGCCCAAGGTGGCGAATGAGTCTAGCTATGGATTTTTTAGAATTTTTGAATTGAATTTTATGATTTTTATATGTTTTGATACAAATATAAGATGCAAATGCAAAATTTTACTCATTTTTGGATATGTGCAGGATCATGATGGGCCAAAAAGTGGCAATATGTAAGTGATATGATGGCCCATGTGGCTAATAGCCTTTTTTTCACCCAAAATTGAAAAAATGAAAAGGGTTTTTAAAGGAGATTATCAACTTTCCACCAATATAAATTATGCTTTACTTTGAATTTAACAAATAAATATTATTCATTTTCTATTTGAATTATGAGTAAAGTCTTGATTGATAGGTTGATTGAAAAACATCTATAGCTTTCAAACGATATCACATTTTTTGACTCTAAAACATGTGTCACATTTTATGCTTCACATACTATAGGATTAGAAAAATAAAAAATCAATTTCATGAAGTTTTCACAAAGTTAAGGTGGTCAATTATGTTCACTAACATGTTCTTGGGATAATCTAGTTACGGTTATTTATAGGATTGTCATTAAGTTGATTCCTAAAGTAGGTGATGTTCTCTTATTTCAAAACTATTGAAATTAATGGCTATATAATGTTCCAAATATGACTTGGTTTTCTATGGAAGGTCAAAGAAAGAATAAAAAAAAAAATAAGAATAATAAATTTAAACTTATAGGTACATATCTAAATTTCTATTTCATGTCTAAATTAAAATGATAGAATTGTAGTAAGATTTAGTCACTCCAAAAAATATTATTAGACAAAGAAAAGGGGAAAGAGTAAATTTGACCAGAATCCATTTTTTATTTTTTGTTGAGGATGACAATGATGCATTTTATAGCTTTTGGCTATCTATGACTGTGGTAGTCTAGAGTTGATATAGTGTAGAGCATCATTCCAAATGATTCCACATTAGGAGTGACTTTTAAAATATAAATATTCAAAAAATCTTAGCATATCATTATTCATCCTAGGAAAATCAAAATAAAATAATTGAATGGAAGAATAAAAGGAATTTTTGGAATCTTGCACATCCCAAGTTTGTTGTGGAACAACTTCAATATATGTAAAATGAATGATCTACATGTGTAAGTATTCTTTATTAAGGAAGTGGGAAATATTATCCAAATATATAATGTGACTGTAAAGGGTGCTTAGACTAGTACTCTCTTTCAAGACTACATTTTAAGATATGCATTCAATACTTTAGGTCTTTCGTAGATGTTGGGAAGAGATATATATATTGTAGAACTTTTCTTATTGAAAACTTGAGCAAAGGGGTCTCCTATGACCGATTTTTTTATTGTGCACTATTTTCAAACTAATCATGCTCTTACCTCAAAGAGAAAGTTAGCAATGAAAAATAGTATGGCATGGCATAGTGTATGTGTTACATTCGTGAGAAAGGTCTAAGAATCTTGAAAATGAAAAAACATTAGAATAGTCTTGTTGATTGTTCTATTGAATTTAATTATTGTAAGCATTTCATTTATGGAAATAAACATATTTTTTATTTTTACTCAATTTTTAATTAAATTATAATGGAGTTACATTTATACTTTTCATGCTAATATGGTCCATATAAGATCCATGTTCATTGTTAAAAACTATGCATTATTTATCTTCCATAAATTATTTTTCCTAAAGGACAAAGGTCTACATGCATAACCATGCAAGTTGAAAGATCAAGGTTTTGAGGACCAATAATATTGGAGAATTTTGTTTAGTAAACAAAAATAGGTTTTCTAAATAGAAATATTACACAACATAAGGTAACTCCACACACCCTTAAAAAAATACTTATAATAAGGATTAAAATCATATTAATGGAGAGTTATGTGAGTATGCTTAATGAGATTGGATTGTGAATAAATTTTATATGTAGAGGAAATAAAATCATGTTCTATTTGACTAATAAGTCTTGTAATCCTATTATTGTTGATAAAAATGTATGATAGTTTTGATGGGAATGAATCAATTCCTTTATAGTCTTTTATATTTTTATTGATAGAGACATGTTCATTTTCTTATGGATAAGTAGTTAAAGATGGTTTAGAAGCTTCTAAAATCTATATTTTTTGTATAGAAATAGTGTAAAAGGGTACAATATATCGGATCCTATTATTAAGAAAGTATTTTATTACTAAAATGTGACCGAAAAAGAAATAAAAACTTCCCCTATGGCTAATAATATATATGGAAATTGTAAATATAAGTTTTATTGAAATAAAAAGGGTTGATGCAAGAAGTTGGGTCCACAAAAATCTCAAAAAGTGGAAGTGGTTTTGTTGATTTTTAGAATTCTTCACACTTGGAATGAAAGTTTGGGGCACTTACACAATGTATCATAAAAAATTCACTGATATAAAATTTAACATTTTGAATCTAGTTTCTAAATATGTAATTTATTCAAATACTGAGATGATAGAAATTGAATTTTGATAGGGATGTATAGAAACCAGTTTTTCAAAGTCATTTTTTTACCATACCATGCATGTGTACACACACCACTTTTTGACCCAAATAAAATTATTTTGCTAATTCCTTTTGGGGAAATACATATAACAACATGAAGATTGATGAGGATATTTTTTGTTAATTTTTTTTTAAATTTATTTTTTTGAATTTTTATTGGCCTTAATTATTATTTTTAAAAATAAATGAGTACGAACAACATAATTGGACCTAAACTAAAAAAAATGATTTATTTATTTATTGTGTAGATAATTTTTTGAGGACTGATGCCATATAATTTTAAAAAATAAAAAATAAACCAATAAAGTTATTAAAAATTAGAAAAAGTTTGATATTTCAAGTTTATGGACTAGTTTGCTTAGAAATTCATTAAAAAATAACAAATATAATCCAACATTTAAAAAAATTATACATTTGGAAACTAGACATCGTGTTCTCTAATGGGTTTTAATTTCATAGACTGATTCAGGAAAAATTCCATCAACCATATTGTCAAAGTTGAACATTTCTCTTGAACCTACCTTAGTTTTTTAGTTGCAAGTCAAAAGCTAAGGGTCGGGTTTCCAAGCCTTTCCTGAGCCTAAAATCAAGGCAGCATGGGGGTTGTGATTCAAATTTTTTTAAACGTGTATGTGTTTTGCAAAAACATGTAGCGTTTTGTTCTTTATTTACTTGATTATTTAAAAATTAAATACTTTTTAGAAACACGTACACGTTTTTTATTACAAAATGCATACACGTTTCTAAAAAGCATTTCATTTTTTAAATAAATGACTCGTACATGTTATAAAACGCGTACACATTATATAACACATATGCGTTTTTTAGTGCACATGCATTTTTTAGGCTCAGGTACCCAAAGCATAATGCATACACATTTTTTTAATAATGCATGTATGTGTTTCCTATGAGATTTTTATTTTTTCCAAAACTTCTCCTCTTCATGGACCCAACTTCTTGCTTTTACCCAAAATATGAAGATGATTCCACACAATGATTAATTAAAGGTTCATGGTGTACAAAATGAGGAGGTGGGTACTAGGAGATAATTAAAAACATGAGGAAGAACCACCATATCATATTTTGAGGAGGTCGACATGGAAGATATAGATATTATACAAGTATAGTTTCCTTGATTAGTAATAAATTTTGTATTCAATTATTAATATTAAAAGACATTGAATTAGGAAAAGGTAATGAATATGGATGAAACTAAGTAATTGATGTCAAACATAGATGAAGAGATTGTTTTGTTAAACAAAAATGACAATTGGTACAATGTCCAATTATAAAAAGGGAGAAGTATATATTTTTTAAATGTGTTCTTCAAGAATAAATTCAATTTATTGGTGAGAGAAGGAAATACTATTTATCAAAGGTTATTTCAAGGTTGAGAAGATTGCATGTGGTTAGATATTTTCCTTTTGATAAAATAACACCTATTTGATTATTAGCCCTTATTATAATGAATGTTAAACTTGATAATTTAATAAAATAGATATGAAGATAAATTTCCTGCATGAACTAACATAAGAAATATATATGATATAGCTCAAGAACTATGCTTTAAAAGGTAACAGGTCATTAGTTTCTATATTTTAAAATTATTTGTATAGTCTTATAATGTCATATAAAATGTGGTACTAGATGATTGATGTTGTTTATATTGAAGTTTATCCAATCCAAACTACTTCACTATGTTTATTACAAATAAAATCTAGTGATTGTTTTCTTGTTTTCACTTTATATGTTGATTATACATTTCTTTTTGGTAAATTATGGATTTAATTAGATATTAAAAATCTGAAGAACTATGTTTTAAATTATAAGTAATCAATAGTTTCTAGATTGGAATAAATCCTTTTGTAGTCTGTAAATGTTACATAGAATTTGGTACTAGAATATTGGTTCTATTTATTTGAGATTGAGGTTTATTAGGCCAAAACGAGTTCATTATGTTTACTAAATATACAATGGTATTTTATTGACTTTATATGTTGAATATATAATATGTTTTTTCTAATTTAGTCAAAATTTAATTAGTGAATCCAAATATCAACATTATACATAGTTTAAAATCAAGGATTTGAGGAAAAAAAATCATCTTAGGTATGGATATTAGAAGATATGGAGAAATAATAAAGCTTTGGTTGGAGAAAAGTAAATATATAAATTTTATGTTGTAGTGCTTTAGACGGTAGATACTGGACTAAATAGTCATACTTTTTGGATGAGGATGTAGTTTTTCATTAAGTAGTTTCCATCTTCACCTATTCAAATGGAGAGTATGTCCCATGTTGGTAATGATAACTCTATTATTAAGATTAATATTTTGTTGATAATAAATTCAAATCAAATGTATAGATACATTATATTATAAGGTTAACAATAGAGTGATACTGATGGGACTTTAAAAAAATTATTAGTTCTAGGGTTACTCTCCAAAAATTATGCCATATTTTGATCCTCTGAGTGTTAGGGTTTTGTTTTCAAGTCACTAGGGTTCACTCTTAGGGTTAAAACCCTCTTAAAACCCTTACTTCTGAAAAAGCCCTGATTTTCTTTTAATTCATCATTGACTTAGGTTCACTTTTCCTAGTCACTTAAGTCATGACTTATGTCATTAACAACATTGGTCGGATTCCCCCTATTCCCTAGAAATTTTTTGGTCACATGCATCTTCTTAATTTTTGGCTAATATCCAAAGTCTGAGCGGGTCAAGAATATTAATACCTTTATCTATAATTTAGGGAGGGGTCAAAATATCTTATTAAATTTCCTAAGTCTTATATTATGCACTGACCTAGGTAATGTACCCTTCTTAAGTCGCATCTTATTGCACGCACATCTAAAAACCCTTATTTCATGGTTGGTATGTCCCACAACTTGCATTCTATTGGCTCCCTGCTAGCTCACACCATTAAAATATTTAAATAAAAGGTTATGTGGGGCAATGGGCATGTGCCATATGTCCAATATAGTGATGGGACCTAAAATTCTCAAACACAGTGGTAATTTTAGTCTTGAAGATCCAATGAATCCCATGTAATGTGTTGGTCAAATCTTAGCCATTCTTCACCAGCTTGTGGGGACCCACATGAGGATATTGATTCCTTGCAGGGCAATGAGTAGCTATCACATGGCATAATCTACAATGTTCAAATGGAATATTACAGTGAAGAAATATTTCATTAAAATATTTTTGGGGACTATAAAGGTGATAAAGGGAAAGCTACTTAGGGAACCTATGGTGCATGTGGTCAAAAGGATATCAACATGTCTTAATATAGGTTTTTCATCAGGTAAAAGTGTAAAGCATACAGGCATATCCTTGGAGGCTTAAAGGGTGAGCATGTTAAGGTGTACATGCTTAATCTTGGTTGTTTCCCACCAACCTGTAACCGTCAATTATATCCTAGAAGACCCATGTGGGCTTGTGGGCTGATGACACATGGATATAACTAAAGATCATAAGGTATGGTGGAGCCTACTAGACAATGAGGAAACAACTCCACATGGAGAAATTTTCTAGGATCATTATCATATTTAGTGTAAGTCATGTTTTTAAATGTGTGTGACTCCATCTGAGTTGTTCATCAACCCAACTAGATGAAATATCAATGGTTGACATTCAAATTCACTAAGGGGGTAGATGGAGCCATTCTGGTTCACGTAAGAAAACAATAATGGTATATATGATGCCATAAAACCAATTGAATTGATTTTTCACCATAAAAGTATGATTTCAAGCATGATGTGAAATTGTAGAATTTTTTTAGAGCATTTGAAGATTTTTTCTAGCTTTCTTTGATCTTCGAGTGTCGACAATTAGGGTTAATTAGCATGCAAAAAACTAGTAAGTGATAATTACCCTCTCTATGTTGAATTTTCTTGCAATTTCTATGTAATTGGTTGTTTTGTGAATTGAATTATCAATTAGGGAATCTTTTAAATTTTGAAATTCCTCAACCTAATTTCAATTATTTGAAAATTTCTTTGCTTCTTCACATCAGCCTTAAGCCCTAGTTGCAATCAGTTAAATCCTAGGTTGTGTCAATTTTAAATATAATGGTGCTTCAAAAGCCCAATCTTCTAGTTTTGACCCAAAGCCTAAAGTATGACCTTTGTTTCAATATATATTAGACCAATTGGCCCTTCCACCATTGATAAATGTATAGGTTAGCTTTTGTTTCAATGTCTTGGAATGGGAAATGGCATTGTCGATAAACAATATGTGCATTAAGGATGCCACACTGCTAGTTCTAGATGGACTCTCTTCACCTATTTGTTTGGGAAGAGGATGTATAAGGTCCCAATAAATAATCTATGGAGGTTAGATATGGGAAAATTGGTTTTTCCCAATGTATACCATGATATTGATCTTATAAAGGCCACTAAAACTAAGCATGAACCTGTTGTTGGGGTCATAAGGACACATTCAAGTGTGGAGATGGTTGACATCAACAGGTCAGGTTTTATTGATGTTTTAATTTTAATTATGTGGCCAAGGAGCCAATTGAATTGAAGGCATTGGAGGCAGAATATAAAAAGATAAAAGTAACTTTTAGGGTTACACATTTGACTAATTTCATGGGGAGGGGAAAGAACAAAGTCAAGATCCAACTAAACCCATCAAATAAGGAGCCCTTCCGAATTGATAAGTTTGAGTTCTATTTCTAGAGAAATTTCTATGTCTTGTGCTAGATTTTAGAGCTTCATCCTCCCACATGGATGTCAATAGCCTTCTTGTATATGGTTGCAAATATGCAACATCCAATGGTCAATCAATTGTATGACTTTGCAGTCTACTTATCAAATGAAATCCACAAAGGATTGGAAGCCCTCAAGGTTTGTGAGGGTGGTATTATATTTTGGTGGTACTCATTGTCGATCCATATATTTTTGTATAAGGGAGCTAAGTATTTTGGAGGTTACATGAAGTTAGAAAGATAGGAAGAGAAGGGTAAGGAACTCTCTATCCAAACATGGACTCACCTTCTCGATTTGGATGATCCTAACTCTAGTTTTGTTGTCTTTTTATTTATTTTTGGTTCAAAATTACAAGGATTTTTAGTGATGAATCCACCTAGGATCCCTGAAGATTTGCATGATTTACTAAGACCCAAGGAGGGGAGGCCCAAGACAGATATCGAGCACAACAAGGGAGATATTATTTCCTATCCTAATTGCACAATCCTTCGAGTTTATGGAACTAATGTCACACCTCATGTCTTCCCAAGGGATGTGTTTGGACTGAAAAAATCCCACAAGATTTCATTAGCATTTATCCATTTACCTCCCAATCCTTACAAAGGTTCTCCATATTTAATTTTCATCTGTGTGATAAAATCCATTTTGTAGCTAGCATACCCAAACAGTCACATACATAAATAATTTTAGGTCTGTTTGAAACCATTGGTCGAATAATACCTCATCGGTGGAGTTCCCATCACCACCCCATCGATAGGCTGAAAGAAAGGCATTCATCGGTGAAGAAGTTAGAAATTGGTGGAGAACAAACTGAGGCACCAATGATACAATGATAAATGATTACTACGAGATAATGTGACATCTAATTACATCATCGGGATGTTTAACATAAATTATTCCCCCGATGACAAGACTGATACATGCAACATATTAATGAGCCAGAGTAGAAGTAAATTGTGAAAGAACCTAAGGCCAAGAAGAAAAAAACTACAAAAAAGGAATCTGAACCAAGATTTGATAGACCAGTGCTTGGGGTTGGGACCAAGGCCCAAAATAATTTTTCAAACAAGTAAATTTTTAGACAAACATAAAGGTTTGGGGGAAGTTTTGATGTGACATCGAGGGTATGATATTTTCATGTATCACTGCAAAAATCAATTCCTATTACAACTAGTATGTAACCCATGGAGATTGAACTTAGCAAGACTTGTGGTACCAAATGTATTTATCAATGTATAATTAATGAAGGCTCTTGCTAGTTGGTACAACCCCAAGAAGAGAAACATGTAGTCACTGAATGGGGTCGACATGCTAGATATCCCCCAAGACCTGATTTCCACTATATTTCAGCTAAAATGTCCCATGAATTTACCAGTCACAATTAGAGACCTCTTAATAGAATACCCCTCCATGGATACCAACTAAAAAAGGTGGAAGTTACCTCTCCATAGAAATAAAAATAAGGAGGGACAACTCAAAAGGTTTTCAATCAATGAAAACCCTCCTTTTCATGCATATTTGTTTGAAGAATACTTTCAATATACCTATTACTCAGTTGGTCAAGTCTTGGTAATAGAGGTCCCACCCCTTATGGTCATTTCACCGATGGTTATAATTATGGATATACAAAGCAAGGATGCTAGGTTATTTGATACGCAAGCTACTGGGCTAATGCCCTGAATCAAGGGCTTGAAAGGATTAAAACTAATAATGACTACAAAAAAAATTTGCACTATTCTTTGCCAGTGCATTTACTTTTGTATCAGGGACATGCCAAAAATGTGTGGTGTAAAGAACCAAGGATCAGAGACACAAATGAAAATAGAAACTACAGACTTGTGTAGATGTGGACTTCATTGTGGGATAGTCAATGTGAAAGGTCTCATTTTTTATATTTTGAACAATTCTTTGTTAAACTATTAATGAAGTTACTTGCATATTCGTATGATCACAACTTATCCCTTGAGGTGAATATTTTTCAGACCGAATTAGAATAACCCCAAAGGAAAAGTAAACCATAATTGGGGAGACTAGTATGCTTTCTTCGAATGCACAGTAATAAGAGTTTATGGGTTTGATGGGATTCCACATTTGCTACCCTGAGTAGTTCCTGATAGAGATTCCTATCTAGATAGTGTACGAAAATTAACAAAATTTGATGCTAAGAACCTCAAGAGTCATAGTAAGCAGTCGCTTATGCCCAACACTCTTTTTTTTGGAGATTTTACAGTAGTTACAAATGAGGGATATGAGGAGATTAATGCTAAAATGGCACATTACAAAATTCCTCTTGGGTATGAAAGAAAGAAATTTGACACAAAGGGGTTTATCTATCAAGAAAGATTATCACAAGGGTTGTATGGCTATAAGCATTGGTTTGTAGTCAATGATGTGATCAGGAACCAAGATGAAGTTTCAACAAGTGATAGAATGGCCTCATATAATAAATTTATGCGTGTAGAGGAGTGGAAGAGAAAGAATGTATCATCATATTCTAAAGAATTTAATGATAGATAGGACCCATTGGCCAGGATTGAGCATCTTATAGCTCATGTGGATGAAATAGTGAAAGATGTGCCCTCATATGTTCTCAATACACCATGTGAAATGTATATAGGATTACATGCAAAAAATGTGGAGCTCCTAGATCACATATCCTCGCAACCTACTCCTGATGTATGTTTTTCTAATGATAACAGTGAAGATGAGGAAATTAGCAAAGAAATAGATGAAGAGAGTGGTGGGGATGAGCGACAATTAGAACAAATAGAAGCCCTTGTGATTACACAATACGAGCCTCCTTAGGAACAAAATGTGGTGAGATTTGAAGCATCAGATGAATTATCTGATGATATTAGGATCAAGGTGGGTTAGGAGTTTATTTCTGATGATGACTTTGTTAAAACCTCTGAATTTAAATTGTTTGTTTATGACTATAAGGGAAGGAAAATAAGAAAAAAAAAAAAAACATTACTCCTAAAAAGGAGGTTGCTACCCTAGAGGAATTGAAGAGAGAAATTGACAAGGAGATGCAATCTATTACCCCTGAGAGAGGTAGGGATTTACTTCAAAAATTTGGGGTATTACTTCTACTAGGATGAGAAATTAGCTCAACAATTGTGCTCGATATTTTCAGAAGAAGAGAGGATAAAATAATGGATCTAATAGAGGAGGCTAGTGACAAGGTATACTAAGGGTCTGGATATAATCTAGATGAAGCTACTTCTCTCATTTTGTCACTATACCCATAGGAAAAGAGGCCAACAATAATTGATAATCCAAATCAAGTGTTTGGACATCTTTTGGTCCAAAGAGTTAAGGACACTAATCCCTTGGAAACTGTAGAGGTAAATGTAAATGTGGAAAGATTCACTAGAGCACAAATTGAAAAGATGGTTCAAGAAAATGAAAAATTAAAAGGGAGCTGTCATATCAAAAGGAGAAGTCATCTACCTCTTCTTCTTCCAAATTATATTCCCCATGGCTCAACAAGGATAAGAGAGTGTTAGATGCACTAGATGATGTATCTTATTTGAAAAGTCCCCATTTTGAAAACTCAGGAGAAGTGTAAAGCACTAGAAAAGGAAATGAAAGTCATTAAGTACAATAATTTGTCTAAGATAATCAAAGAAAGGTTCAATAAGGTGATGAGGTAGGTTGATAATTATTGGAGTGTGTGCAAGTAGATACAATAAACAATAGAGAAGCATTTTAAATTGCAAAGGTGAATGATTGATAGGAAAAGGGAACTTATCCATAAACAAATTTTGAAAGGGGAAACACTGCAAAAGTATAACAAATTGGTGAAATCTCACAACCAATATCATTGTAGGCTCAAAATCAGATCTTGGTTGCTTTACTTTAATTCCTTCACTCCATGATGATATAGGGAAACTTCGACAAAAGGATTATTGAAAATTGGAGTTTACAAGGTTTCTAACAAATGCATTGCAAGAAATAAATGTTGAGGATATGGTCCTGCAAAATACCCATAATAAAATTGAAAAATTCGTATACATGGAGTATAATATGAAAGAAGTAATAACCAATGCAGAAACTCATGTAGAATAGGAATATATCAATCACGTTTCATCATTTCATTTGTTTATAAATCATGCAACAAATACTCTAGGAACAAGTAAGCAACAATCAGGATTGGTTGGTGATGACGAAGTGGACCCTACTTTACTATAAAATATTTCGAATAGGTCTTAGATGACCATGGGCTTTTACTTAAAGATTAACGGATTGATACACATGTTATGATTAGTTTTCTTTAGTTATGTTTAATTTCAAAAATATGTTATGTTATAAAAAGACACATCCTTTTGTTTGAAGTTTGTTGCCTCTCATATAAATAAGAGAGACCAAGACCAAAAGGGATCATTAGATGAGATATAGGAGAAAATAATGGGCGAATAGGAATGATATAATGTCTACATTTTAAAAGACCATGATGCATGTATGAAATTTTGGAGAAATCAATGAAGGATCTCTGATTTTGTGGCATCATACTAGTATCAATTGTTTATTGAATTAATTTAAGATATTATCAGGTTGTCTCCAAGGCTGATATTATTTTGTTATTTAAATTGATATATCAAGTATATACTCAATTTCTTAATTCACATTTTTTGTACTTCTGTGATATGATTAAGTGGTTCTTTCAAGTAAAGATTAAATCCTTCTAGTCATCCACAGTATTTTGAAAGTGTCATTTGGATCACTAAGAAGAACCTGGTAATTACACTCTTCCATGTTTATACAAGTTATAAACCAATATTATTATGCCAAATAGTCAGAGTTTCTGCTAAATATCAGCCACTCATCTTTGACTTTCATCTGAATCTGCTTTACTCAACAAGGCACTGGTCTTACCCATTTTTAGTTTTATCATGCCAAATTTAAATTTCACATATTAAATTTTACCTTGATATTTCTTATACAATTTATACCAAATTAGGATTTCATCTTTCCACTCCTAATTTCCATTGTGGATAGATTGCTTGAGTAGGAAACTCACAATCTAAGTTTGCTCCACTTGCATAGGCATACCCACCTAGTTTTGGCAAAGCCTAAAGAGAAGAAGGTTCAAATTCATCATTTGGCCTTGTACGTTAGCCAAAAATGTATCAAGAGATTGGCAACCTCTTGTGGTTTCAAACCAACATTTTTGAGACCTAACAAGATGTGCCACTAAGGATTGGTTTCCTTGAGGTCATGTGGCAATTGGGTAATGTTTAAGATACCCACCTAGTTAGGATGAAGTAGGGAACTTTTTTCCCACTTATATTATTTTCTCTAATTTTTTTATGGTCCAAGATGAATGGAAGAAAATTATTCCTAAGATTAAACATTTTGGAATGAAGTGTTGCAGACATATGAATCATGATCTAGAGGGATTTATGATGTGGTTGAAGGACACGGATTTATACCAAATTAGGATTTCATATTTCCACTCCCAATAGCCATTGTGGATAGATTGCTTAAGTAGGAAACTCACAATCTAAGTCTACTCCACTTGCATAGGTATACCCACCTAGGTCTGGCAAAGCCTGAATAGAAGAAGGTTCAAATTCATCATTTGGCCTTGTACGTTAAAGCCAAAAACATATCAAGAGCTTGGAAACCTCTCGTGGTTTCAAACTAGCATTTTTGAGACCTGACAATTTGGCGAATCTATTGGGGAGTCAAGTCTTAATCCAATCCTTCAGCATAGAGTCAAATACCTTACCTAAGACTCTGCTGGAAACAAGCAATTATAAAAAAAAATCACTTCTCTGAAAGTGAGTGGTGACTTTGAAAGAGATAAGTGCGTTAAGAGTGACAAAATAAAGTATACATCAAAACTCACCTTAGATTTTAGATCATCACAATATTTCACCACATGCAGGGTAGAAGGTCTCTATATAAAGAAGGTCCTAATGATAAATGCAAATGGACACATAAGAATGATAAAGGTAAGAAGATGTCTGATGAAATGTGCTTAACTAATAAATACAAAATATCAAAGCCACACCTTAAGACATATAACCACTATGATAAATTGAAAAATGAGAACAACTCATCTGGAGAGCCTCACACTCTTGAAGAAAAGAGGAATCCTTTTTATTAGCCAGACCCTAAGAAATAGGAGGAATTCATGGCTGGATTGGAGGTTGAAAGAGTTAGGAGACAACATGAACATGATCAAAAAATGGCATCACTCAAAGGGAATCAAAATGGACCTGGTGATGATGTAGCCTCTAAAGTAAACTATGAATACATGAATCGGGAAGAATAAAATACATAGTTGGAGTATGAAAGACAAGAACTAGAAAGAAAGAGGGTAGCATATGAACAAAATCTCCAAGTGATAAAATAACTCTAGGATTTAAAGCTGCACAAAGTCCAATTTGATACTTAGATGGCTAATCTTCCCAAATACACACCAACTCACAAGGAAAAAAATGCTAATGCAGGACCTTCAAATCCACCAAAGGCACCACAAAAGCAATCAAGAAATCAGTATAGACCCTCAAACGCTCCACCTAAAATTTGTCACAACACCGAAATGTTTAGCCACCCAACAATATATGCCACCACCCCACGTACAATATAATAATCCACTATATCAATATCAACATCCTCATAACCCACCTCCTCAACACTACACAACTATGATCAAAAAATTTGACTTAGTAGGACTCCAAATATATCCTTACCCTATGGATAATAATTGGAGAGGTCTTGTCCCGAAATTCACAGGAAGTAATGCTGTCACAGTTGTAGAAAACTTAAGGATTTTTAATGCTTTCATTCAACATCTGGGTATGCAGTATGAAGATGTACAAATGAGGATATTTATGATGTCACTAACTGAAGAAGCTAGAGCTTGGTTTAATAGTTTACCGAAAAAGTTCTATTGATTCTATTCAAGAGTTTCATGATCATTTCCTTGAATAGTATGGGTATCAATGTGCACCAGAATTTTCCTTACATGAATTGATAAGCATCTAGAAGTATTAGAATGAGTCAGTTTATGACTTCAACCAGAGGTTCTCCAAATTTCCTAATAGGATACCTCCTAGATCCAAATTAGCTAACCCTACATCATTAAGTATTTATCTAAAATCTTTTGATCCAAAAACAAGATATGAGATTAGAAATAGGTGCCCTAGAAATTTAGTTGAAGCACAAAAATTAGCACTGAATATTGAAAATAATAGAAAGGATACAAGGATGATTGGTAAGAGAGATAATCCTAGGGCTCCCCAAAATATTAATAACTCTCTGAACAGGCAAGAAAATACATACATAAATGAAAGGCCAAGGTTGCATGATATGCCTTATAATAAAAACTGGAAGGATGAAAGCATGTGATCGATAGGCCTAAAATAAAGGAGATTCCTAATCCTTTAAAGAAGAGAGGATCATATATGGTAAATAATAATCCTTGGTGTCAAATGTGCAACTTGCCACATTCCCCTAACCATTGTATTTTAGCTCAATCGATACAAGAAGAGGAGATACTAGTAGACAATAATGAAGAGGATCATACAATATATTTAACTTCCCACACTCTTCATCCCATTGAGCAAATATATTCATCTTCAGATGAAGGAGGTTATGATTATGATGTTGATAACCAGAGGTACAATGTCCATATGATCGAGCATCAAGTCTTTTCTGATCATGAAGGAAGCAATGATGAGTAATGTTCTCTTAGTGCAGCACCTCATTCAGGTAAATGCAATTTAAGAAGACCAACTGAGGAAGAGATTAAGAAATTAACCATTTTTATAGTAGAACAAGCAAAAAGAAAATATTGGTTGAGAAACAGATCAATAAATGAAGATGGGGGTGTTTCAAGAGGAATATCCATGAAAGATAAAGGAGAAATATAGGGAGCTTCCAAAAAGATAGAAAATAAGCAGCATGATAAGAATGAACAAAAACATGTCCATAAGGAAGAAAACACAGAATTACATAAAGACAAGAAATTTTTTGATGAAACAAATGAAAAAGAGAAATAGGAGAACAAATGAGATTCATTGGAGCAAAGGAAGATAATCAAAATAGAAATTGCCTCTTTTGATTTCACACAAGCTTTATCCCAAGTAAAGATGTCAGTCCCATTACTTGAAATGATGAAAATAAAAGAATATAGGGATAGTAGTATTCAATTGATATCTAATGGAAATGATAAAAGCATAAAATCTAAGAGCAAAGGAACTACCAGGACCAGTAATAATTAGAAGGAAAAGGTTCCTGAAATTTGTCTAAGGGATGCATTGATGAATCCTCCACAATTTGATCCATTCTTTACCACACTACTCATAATTAACAAGTTGGTAAAGAATTGTATGATAGATTCAGGTGTTTCTATCAATGTCATGCCAGTTGGGGTTATGAAACAACCTAGTATATGGGTAGATATTGAGGGTGGTAAGTGCTATGCCATGGATAGTAGACTTGTCCCAATGGTGGGAATTATGAAAGATGTGGAAGTGAAATTATTTGCTTATTCACAAGCGACTTATAATATTGACATAATTGTGATTGATACACCTACTCACTTTGGAATTCTGTTATCAAGGCAATGGACTACAACATTCAAAGGAAATGTACAATTTGACCTATCCTATGCCACAATACTAGTAAATGGTGAAGAGGTCAAGTAATATAGAGAACCAAGGATAAATAAAATTGTGGAATATGTGGCTCAAGATCAGTTGAACGGCTTTTGTGATATAGATTTAGGAAGTTTTAGAATAGAGCCTTCATGCCTTGAACTAGTGAATACTGATCCAATTGATAGACATGTTTCCAAAAATAAGCATGGTGTATGGAAGATGTATTTTGATGGAGCATGCAGTCAGGAAGATAATGGAGCTAGAGTAGTTTTTATTTCACCCAAAGGTACTACATTCAAGTACTCATTTTTTCTAACATTTGAATGTATAAATAATGTAGTAGAGTATGAATCCCTTCTAATTGGTTTGAATATGGATTTCAAACATAAGATTAAGATGCTGATTGTTCTTGGAGATTCTGAGTTGATCATTTCATAGGTCAGATTAAAATATGATGCAAATAAAAGAAGGTTAAAACAATATAGAAACACTGTGTGGGATACAATTGAATTGTTTGATGCCTTTTCTATTGAATGGATAGAGAGGTCCAAAAATTTGATGGTGGATTTTCTAGCTAATGTAGCCCTAAAAAGAGATGATATCACCTTGGCTGGGGTATCTCAGGTTTAATTTTAAAAAAGGCCTACTATCCCTGATAATATTTATAGTTGGAAAGTCTTCAATGATGACACCAATCTCATTAATTTTCTCCATTGCATAGACCAGTATGAAGCCCTAGAAATCAACTTTAATGCATTTGTGGAAGAGGTAGATGGAAAAAAGACTGTGTTCAGAAAATAAGTTTTGTAGATCAAAACAAAAAAAAATCCCTAAAGGACTTGTGGCATTGGAAAGGGTATTTGATGGAAATGATCATTCTCTCATGAAGTAGACACTAGTAAAGAAATATGTTGAAGAAATCAATCTAGGGACTAAGCTAGCACCAAAAAGAGTTTACAATGGAAAGAAGATAAGTCCAACAATCACGAAAATGTTGATTGCATTGTTGAGAAAATACAAGCATGTCTTTGCTTGTTCTTATGAGGATCTTAAATCAGACAAAGATATTTTCCAACATGAGATTTCATTAAAGCTAGGTGCAAAACCATTCAGAAAAAAAATGAGACAGGTATCAACCCAACTTTGGAGTAAAAAATGCAAGAGGAACTAGAAAAACACAGAGATGGGGGTATTATCAAGCTCATTAGACATTCAACATGGGTCTCAAACTTGGTCCCAGTAAGAAATAAAAATGGGGACATTAGACTATGTGTAGATTTCAGAAATTTAAATGTTGCCTCCCTTAAAGATAATTACCTACTCCCAAATATGGAAGCCATATTACATAGGGTAGCAAGATGTGAGTTGTTATCAATGATGGATGGATTTTATGGGTATAATTAGGTTAAAGTTAAAGATATTGAGCAATACAAGATAGCTTTTACTATGCCATGGGGGACATATGTCTATGTGAGAATGTTGTTCAGTCTCACAAATGCAAGGGAAACTTTCCAAAGAGCCATGGATGTGGCATTTGCAAATTTAATTAATTCTATAATGGTAGTGTACCAAGATGACCTCACTGATTATTCCAAAAGGGTAGAAGACCATATAGAACACTTGGAGAAAATATTCATTAGGGATTTGGAATATGGTATTAGTCTCAACCTTAAGAAATGTCATTTTTTTGTCATAGAGGGTAAGCTTTTGGGGCATATTGTATCAAAAGAAGGAGCTAGAATAGATCCTGAAAGAGTAGAAGCCATAGACAAAATCCCCATTCCCAAAACTGTAAAGCCATTTAATCATTTTTTGGACAAATTAACTTTGTTAGGAGATTTGTGTCAAATTTTTTTGAGATCATTAAACCTATATCCAAAATGATGAAGAAAGGAGAAAATATAGATTGGACTGCAGAAGCCTTGGAAGCTTTTCTATCCATCAAGAAATCCATCAAAGAAGCCCCTATTTTAAAATTGCCTAATTTTACCAAACCTTTCAAAATATTTTCATTTGATTCATTCCACACCATTGAAGTTGTTATGTTACAAAAAAGTGATGAAGGGTATGAGGAACCTATATCCTTCTTCAGCAAACCACTGCAAAGGTTAGAAATAAAATATGATATTATGGAGAAACAAGCTTATCCATTAGTCAAAGCAACAAAAGCTTTCAAACCATACTTAGTTGGGGCCAAAGTAATTGCATTTGTGTCACATGCAGTTGTGAAAGATATCTTGGTAAAAACAGAGGTGATAATGAAGAGGTGTAGATGGATCAATAAAATCCAAGAATTCAATATGGAAATTCAAATTACCAAGCTAGTAAGGGGATAGGGCCTAGCCAAACTAATGGAAAAAGCAAACATTGAAGCTAACCAGATTTGTAATGTGGAAAATGAAGATGGTATAGTTGCAAGAATTGAATGTACTTCTTGGTACACAAAAATAGTGTATTATCTCAGACACATGAAGTGCCCTAAAGGGTTGAATGCTAATAATAAGAGGACTCTAAAGTTGTAGGAATCCATGTACATATTCATAGAATAGGATCTATTTTTGAAAAATAGGGATGGAATGCTATTATTGTGCTCAGATGAATCACGAGCAGAACATGTCTTGAGGGAGATGCATGAAGGAGGGTGTGGAGGTCATTATTCTGCAAAAACCACTGCACATAAGATTCTCAGGGCAAGCTATTATTGGCCTAAGGTTTTAATGACTCTTTTGTATATGTAAGAGATGTGAATCCCATCAGAAATTTTCAGGAAAGATGAAATATTAGGAAGCCCTACCACTCAGACCTTTACAAGTAGAAGCCACTTTCCATCAATGGGGAAATAAAAGAAAAATCAAGTGAAGGACATAAATGTATATTAGTGGCAACTGATTATTTCACTAAATGGGTAGAGGCAATGCCAAATAAAAAAGCAACAAGTAAGGTGATGATAAAATTTATGATGGAGAATATCATAACTAGATTTGGTACACTAGTAAGGCTGATCACAGACAACGAGATATGTTTTAGGTCTGATGAATTCAAGAAAAATGAAACACATATGGAATTATTGTTTCATATGCTTCCCCTTACTACCCACAAGCAAACAGTCATGCAAAATCCAGTAGTAAAAGTATTTTGAAGATCATAAGAAGGTTGCTATATGGAAACAAAAAGGCATGGGACTCAAAGTTGAGAATGGTTGTGTGGGTGGATAGGATTACTGTGAAAATGGTAATTGGAAATTCTCCATTTGAACTGGTGTATGGAACACAAACCATGATGCCATTGGAAAACCTTTTACCAATTTATGATTTGATCCTTCAGGAGGATTTAGAAATTCTAGAACCAATGGAGGAAAGGATGGAGTAGCTCGTAGAAATTGATGAAATAAAGAGAACAACCCAAAAGAAAAATGTAAAATTTCAATCACAAATGAAATACATTTTTGATAAGAAAGCCAAAGATAGAAAATTTGAAGTTAATGACTTGGTACTGATGTGGAATGCTAGATGTCAAGAAAAGGGGAAGCATGGAAAGTTTGAAGCCTTGTGGATAAGTCCCTTTCTTCTCATTGGAAAAGGAGGGGAAGACTATTATTATTTACAAAATATGATAGGTGAAGAACAAGAATTGCTAGTACATGCGCAATTTCTAAAACACTTCTTTTCTTGAAGAGAACCAAAGGATTAAGGATTTCCAGTGCATGGAAAATTCTGAACAAACCTCTTTAAATAATCTCTTTCCATGCATAGTAGTTTAGGAAGTAAAGGGACTACCACTTGCCAGTACATGGACAATACTAGAATTACCACAGTAAAAAAAAAAATTCTTTCTAGGTACAGTAGTATAGGACCATTTCCATTTCCAGTACTTTCACCTCCATTTCC
The DNA here is from genome assembly GCA_007115665.2 of Sequoiadendron giganteum. NCBI lineage: Eukaryota > Viridiplantae > Streptophyta > Pinopsida > Cupressales > Cupressaceae > Sequoiadendron > Sequoiadendron giganteum. The sequence goes on from CM021105.1 coordinate 153,856,467, forward strand.
ATTCTCATTCCATCCCCACCACATTTCTATTTTCATATCCTCTAAAAGAAGTATAAAGATGAGACTTGGTATGAACCCAAATATTTTTCAGGATTCTTGCAATGATCTTACAATCATTCATCCCCAGACAAAGCCACTATTAGGACTTAAAAAATCCAACGTGCTTTCATTATAATTTATCCATTTACCTCCCAATCCGTACAAAGGTTCACCATATTTAATTTTCATCTATGTGATAAAATCCATTTTGCAACTAGCATACCCAAATAGTCACATCCACAAAGAAATTTGAGGTCCCTTTGAAAAAATCGATCTAATAATACCTCATTGTTGGAGCTCCCATCACCACCCTGCCTATAGGCTGAAAGAAAGACATTCATCGATGAAGCAGTTAGCCATCGGGAGAAAATAAATCAAGGCCCCAACAATACGACTATGAATGATTACTATGAGATGATGTGACATCTAAGTGCATCGTTGGTATTTTTAACATAAATTATTCCCTTGATGAAAATACTAATGTAGACAGCATATTAATGAGCCAGAGTAGAAGAAAATTGCACCATAGATTGATCATACAATTGTATAAACCAGATGAATTATGCTAAGGGAAGTAGAAAAAAGGGTGAAACTTGAAGATATTACACCTAAAATCTTGGGGAAATATAAATTCAAGTAAGTACATCACACTTGCATAGAAAATTGTGTTTTTCAAGAGGTTTTAATGGAAGAAAATGTGAAAGAACCTAAGGCCAAGAAGAAGAAAACCGAAAAAAGGAATCTAAACCAAGATTTGATAGACTAGTGCTTGGGGTCAGGGCCAAGGCCCAAAAGAGGTTTTCAAACAATCAAATTGTTAGAAAAACATAAAGGTTTGGGGGAAGTTTGGATGCCACATCAAGGGTATGATCTTTTCATGGATCACTACAAAAAGCAATTCAGATTCCAGCTAGTATGTAACCCATGGAGACTAAACTTAGCAAGACTTGTGGCACCCAATGTATTTATCAATGTAGAATTAATGAAGGGTTTTGCTAGTTGGTACAACCCAAGGAAGAGAACCATCTAGTCACTGAATGGGGCTAATATGCTTGTTATCTCCCAAGATCTGATTTCAATTGTATTTCAGCTACAATTTCCCATGAATTTTCCATTCACAATTAGAGACCTCTTGACAGAATACTGCTCTATGGATACTAGCTACAAAAGGTGGAATTTACCTCTCCATTAAGATAAAAATGAGGAGGGAAAACTCAAAAGGTTTTGAAGCAGTGAAAACCCTCCTTTCCATGCAGATTTGTTTGAAGAATACTTTAAGTATACCTATTACTTAGCTGGTCAAGTCTTGGGAACAGAGGTCCCACCTCTTATGGCCATTGAACCGATGGTTATAGCTACGAATATACAAAGAAATGATGCTAGGTCATTCGAATATGAAAGCTACTTGGCTAGTTCCCTTAATCAAGGGATTCAAAGGATCAAAAATAATAATGACTGAATAAATTTCTTGCACTATTCTTTGCTAATGCATTTAATTTTGTATGAGGGACATGCCTGAAATGTGTGGAGTAAAGAATTGAGGATTAGAGACACATATGAAAATGGAAACTACAAACTTGTGCAGATGTGGACTTCATTGTGGGATAGTCGATGCAAAAGGTCTCATTTTTTATATTTTGAAGAATTCTTTGTTAAACCGGTAATGAAGTTACTTGCATATTCGTATGATCACAACTTATCCCTTAAGGTGAAAGGATTTTTGAGACCGAAGGAGAATGACCCCAGAGGCATAGTAAACCATAATTGGGGAGACTGGTATGCTTTCTTCATTTGCATAGTAATAAGAGTCTATGGGTTTGATGGGATTCCACATTTTCTACCCCAAGTAGTGCCTGGTAGAGTTGCATATCTAGAGATTGTATGACAATTAGCGAAATCTGAGGCTAAGCACCTCAAGAGTCATAGTAAGCAGTCGCTTATGCCCAACTCTCTTTGTTTTGGAGATTTTACAGTTGTTGCAAATGAGGGATATGAGAAGATTAATGCTTAAATGGCACATTACAACCTTCCTCTTGGGTATGAAAGAATGAAATTCGACACCGAGGGGTTTATCCATCGAGCAATATTATCACAAGGGTTGTCTAGGTATGAGCATTGGTTTGTAGTCAATGATGTGATCAAGAACCAAGATGAAGTTTCAACCAGTGATAGAATGGACTCATATAATAAATTTATTCTTCCAGAGGACTGGAAGAGAAAGAATGTACCATCATATTCTAAAGCATTTAATGATATACAAGACCCTTTGGCCAGGATTTTTCAACTTATTGCTCATGTGGATGAAATAGTGAAATATGTGGCCTCATATGTTTTCAATACACCACATGCAATGTATACAGGATCATAGGATGAAAATGTGGAGCCCTTAGATCACATAGCCTCGCAACCTACTTCTGATGTATTTTTTTCTACTAATAAAAGTGAAGATGAGGAAAGTAGCAAGGAAAGAAATGAAGAGAGTGGTGGAGAGGAGAGATAAGTAGTAAAAATAGAAGCCCCTATGATTACACAATATGAGCCTCCTTGGGAATAGAATGTGCTAAGATTTGAAGCATCAGATGAATTATCCAATGACATTAGGATCAAGGCGGGTCAGCAGTTCATTTATGATGATGACTTTGCTAAAACCTATGAATTTAAATTATTTATTTATGAATATAAGGGAAGGAAAATAATAAAAAAGGAACAAAACATTACTCCTGAAAAGGAGGCTTCTACCCTAGGTAGAGGAACTGAAGAGATAAATTGACAAGGAGATGCAATCTACTACCCCTAAGATAGGTAGAGATTTACTTCAAGAAGCTGGGTTATTACTTCTACCAGGATGGGATATTAGCTCGATGATTGTTTTTGATAGTTTTAGAAGAAGAGAGGATTAAAAAAATGGATCTAATAGAGGAGGCTAGTGACAAGGTATACCAAGGGTCTAGATATAATCCAGATAATGATACTTTTCTCATTTGGTCACTATACCCCTAGGAAAAGATTTCAGTAGTGATTGATAATCCAAACCAATTTTTTGGACATCTTTTGGTCCAAAGAGTTAAGGACACTAATCCCTTGGAAACTATAGAGCTAAATGTAAATGTGGAAAAATTCACTAGAGCATAGACTGAAAAGTTGGCTAGAGAAAATGACAAATTAAAAAGGGAGTTGTATCAAAAGGAGAAGTCATCTACCTCTTTTACTTCAAAATTATATTCCCCATGGCTGGAAAAGGACAAGAGAGTGTTAGATGCACTAGCTGATGTATATTATTGGAAGAGTTCCGATTTGAAAACTCAGGAGAAGTGTAAAGAACTAGAAAAGGAAAATATAGTCATTAAGTACAAAACTATGTCAAAAATAATCAAAGAAAGGTTCGAGAAGGTGATGAGGCAAGCTAATAATTATTGGAGTGTGTGCAAGCAGATACAATCAACAATAGAGAAGAATGTCAAACTATAAAGGAGAATGATTGATAGGAAAAGGGAACTTATGGATAAACAAATTTTGTAAGGGGAAACACTGCAAAAGTATAAGAGATTGGTGGAATCTCACAACCAATAACATTGTAGGCTCAAAGAGGATCTTGGTTTCTTCAATTTCATTGCTTCACTCCATGATGATATTGTGAACCCCAATCCTAGACCTATAGAAACATAACAAAAAAACATATTATTAGATCCAAATGCAAGTTAGAACTAAGATTCCCCATGAAATTCATCTACAATGCTCCAAATAGGAAGAAAACAAAGAACAAAACAATAAAAGCAATTAAATCCTATATAAGCATGCAAAATCTTGATCCCATGGGGGAGTTGGTGCCAATTTGTGTGTAGGAAATGGCCCGTTGCCTACTCCTTTGTGTGATTGGATGATTTGATGAAGATTGATCCACTTGGTGAGGAAGAACAAAACAATTCCTTGATAAAATCTGCAATAACCTAGCTATGATAATGGAAAATTCCTCATGAAATGGATGAAATTTCTCTAGATGTGAAGATAGTAATTTTCTCTCAATTGTGGATCCAAAATACAAAGAGAAACCTTTCATTTATAGAAAGACAAGATGGAGGAATGAGCAAAATGCAGAAATGTGGGATCATTCAACATCCAATGGCCAAATGCCACTTGTCAAGATGTGAATGGAGGAAGGTTGTGTGCATTTTGATGAATGAGGCAATAAATGATATTATGTGGATTTTGAAATTCATGAAATGACTTGTTGGAGGGAGAAAAGAATGACTTAAATGCCACTTGGCTTAATGCACAAGGACAAGTAAGAGGAGTTGAATGCTTTGTTGGAAGGGAAATTTTCATTTGGAGGGATTTTTAAATTTGGAAGAATATTCTCCTTTTATGCAATGTTGAAAGAAAATAGGGATTTAATAAATCATTTAAATGTATTTTCATGTGCAAGTGGTATAATCTAGAGGATTAAGGGGATTAAGATTAAATTAATCAGGATTTCATTAATTTAATGAGGGATTAGCTGATTTGACCATTTGATTTAGATTTTTTGATTGAAATAAATCAAAATGAGAGGAAAATGATTGACTTAATTAAATAAAGATTTTGATTTATTTAATTAAAGAAGATGGTGTTAGATTAAATAAAATAAAGATTAATTTATTTAGTTTAATGGAATGACTTTAGAGATTGATTAAATAAAATGAATTATTTAATTAAAAGAGGGACTATATGATTAATTAATTAAAAAATAATTTATTTAATTAAAAGGAGATGATGACTTGATCAGATAAAATTGATTTATTTAATTAAGAGATGAAATGGGAAGAATTTAATTAAATATATATTATTTAATTAAATGATTATCAAATAGATGGTTCAGGATGAACTGATGTTAGTAAAATAATGATCAGGTGTGATTGGTATATTTTCCATGTCTAGATTTTTCCCCTTTTTGAAGAAAAGTACTTGCTACATTGGTTCAACGAATAAATTGTCTTGATCAAAATTTAAAAAGTTCTCTATTTTTTTCAGATGCCCACTACTGCGTAAGCAAATGAAGAATTACGTCAGTATACTTCCCCATCGAGAGATTGAGTGAAAAGGTTCAATTTGAGGGTCGATCTCACGACAAAGAGGTTCAAGATTAGCTCAACTTGAATGTTTGATGTAGACAGATTTGATGATGTAGACAATCATTAGCCATGGGTGACCTCATATCTACTTTGATATATTACACACACTTGATCCCGATTTTGTACCATGATAGTTACATTATTGATGATATATATATATGAGATTATTATGATGTTTATATGAAATGAATGATATGATGATGATTTTATGATTATATAGTGGATGCTAAATGTATAGTTTATGAGATGCCTAGAACAACTAATCTATATTATACAATGATGGAGATGCAATGCATGTGGTATGATTACCGCTTTCTATATGATTTGATATGCATTATGCATTATACAAACAATTTGTGGATGTAGGATAGATGCAATGGTGATGATTTATGATTAACTGTCATGGTACCATGTTAGTGCGAAGGGAAGTAAGAAGAAATAAGACAATGACAAGAGAATCTAACAAGCCAACTTTAATGATGATGATGATGATTTTCTTATTAGGAATTGGGATTTTGAAAGGGTCATTTACCTTATGTTTGATAACACACATAGATACGATGCACCAAGGTATAAAGAACTAGGATGACATTGTACCTAGTGCGATGGACTTTGACTCGACAAACAAATAAGAGTATTCTTGTTCATACTTGACATCAAAAACTTTATTCAGGATGTATTTCAAATATTCTAAACATCTCAGACCAAAACATAGAAAATCAAGCCTTCTTATGTGGTCAACAAGACATCTAGAACACCCTTCCTACAAACCAAACAAAGTACACATGACAAAGTTATTTTACAAGGATATCCAACAAGCATAATCGATAAAAAAATAATGATCATTTCCCCATTCCTTTCTCTCTAAATTGTTTTGATTAAGCATCCTCATGAGGTCATTGGAATGAGAGCAAAATAAGATAAGTCAAAAGAGCAAGATAAAGCAAACAAACAAAGCATATGTTTTTCGTATCGCTAGCGAAGACTAAACTAGAGTGATGCCTGATGTTGATGTCCATTGTAGGAAGGATGCATCCCAAGACATGTTATCAGATGATGAGATTTACTGGATGATAAGCTATTGATACTCTGAGTTGATTAACTTGCTGACTTACTGATCTAGACTTGAGACTTTGATGATTGAGTGTTCACTTTTGAACTTGCTAGACTTGCTTCTAGTTTTTTTACCAAAGGATGAAAGCGATGATGACTTATTATTGATGATGACTATTGCGGGTGAAGGCAAGATGAGATGGATGCACCATTTTGGGTTTTTTCAAATATTTGGATGTTTTTGATATTTTTGAAATATTTTGAGGCTACTTTTTACGATTTTTGAGATTTTTGACTTTTTTGGATTTTTGAGATTTTGACAAAGAACCTAACCTAAAGAGCTATCCTAGGGGTCTTGGGAGCTGATCAACAGATTAGCCTTGCCTACATTATACATGTAGAGACCATGTAGTTCGACTAACACAAATTTGATTACCAATGAGATCGATGGGCAAACAAATTTTCTATTTTATTGCGATGGACGCCTAAAGGACTGACCTAAAATGTCTCGGGGGATGATAAAGGATCAACCTTTCCTACGTTCAAGCTCAAAGATGACATAGTTTGACAAGATGACTCCACTAACATGATTTTTAGATTTTTGAGATTTGAAGACTTTGGATTTTGATATGATTTGGATGCTTTTGGATTTTTTGATTTTATGATGTTTTTGGATTTTGATATTTTGAATGTTTTTGAGGAAGATCACAAGAATATACATGAATCCGATCCAATGTAGGTATATGAACATGCCCCCAATGTGGTGCAATAGACTACTTCGATATAGGAAGGACAAAATGACCTTAGAAATATGCCAAGTAGTACTAGGGTGGATCATGATACGAACACAAGATCAAGCTATGGTGTGGACATGAACAAATGGTGGAAGGATAAATGGCATGTAATGGATAAGTGAGTGTGCAAAATAAGCTGTGAAAATCCTAGTGGATGGAGAGTGCTTTATTTATGCTTGGCGCTTGTTTTCCAGGTTTTCACCAAGGTACTTGTCCAAAGCGCCACTAAAATGGTTATCACTAGAGGATGATTTTTTTTTTTATTGGTTTTAATACTTCTTTTCATTTTTTTTTGGATTTTTATATTTTTATATTTTTTTGTATTTTTTGGTTTTACCCTTAAAAGATCAGGCATAAAACTTTTTGAGATGGGAGTTGTTCATGGAATCTTATAGAGGTTCCCCTTTGGGTCTTGATAGCTGGTAGGATCCTAATTTATAGCTCACCGTGATGATGAATGGTCCCAACCAATTGGTTTCAAATTTTCCCTTGCTATTCAGATTTGGCATGTTCTTCTGATTCTCTTTCAACACTAACTCACCAATTTGGAAGGTCTACCTCCTGATTTTCTTGCTCTAACTACATTTGAGGTAGTTCTAATAGACTTGTAAGTGATTCGAGTATGTGCAGGATCATCATGGAAAAAATAGGCCTTTAAGTGTCAATGAAAATTCAGAAAATCAGAGTTAGGCAACTTGACATAAATATTTGAATAAGTTATCTATATTATTTCAAAAATATGTAAGAATAGAATTTGTAGAAAATTGAATGTATTTTCTAAACTACTAGGTTTATTAAAAAAAAAAATCTTTTTGGTGAGAATTTGAAATTTCAATGCAGTAGTACTTAAATTTCAGGGAAAAAATAAGTAGGTGTATGTCTAACCACCCTAACCACAATAAAATGATAATAATTTTTTATAATATTTTAGATATAAGTAGAGGACTCATGCACAAATGTGATGCATATTTTTTTGTAAGTTTTTTCAAGTAAATAATTAATTATGAATTTTATATTATAACTTTTAAAAAATATAAAACCTCGTATGTCTAACTACCTAAACTTGGTCAAAACTTCATTAAAATTCATTTTTTATTTTTTTAATCCTATAGTATGTGAAGCATAGAATGTGACACACATTTTGTATTCAAAAAATGTCATACCGTTTGAAATCTATAGATTTTTTTTCAATCAACCTATCAATCAGGACTTTAGTTGTAATTCAAATAGAAAATGAATAATAATTATTTATTAAATTCAAAGTAAAATATAATTTATATTGGTGGAAAGTTGAGAATATCCTTTAAAAACCCTTCTTGTTTCATCAATTTTGGGTAAAACAAAATTTTTCAGCCATGTGGGCCATCATATCACTTACATATCGCCACTTTTTGGCCCATCATGATCTTGTACATACCATTGAGGGAATCCATGCACCACTCATCCAGTAGCTCTAGCTCATTTAGTTGAGAGACCCAGTATTATTCATATGTAATGAGGTTTTGGAGTGATATCCTCAGGGATAGGAGCTTGTTCTCAATGGGGAGGATGGCTTCTGATCTGTAGACCAGGGAGAAGGGGGTGGCACCTCTTGGTGTGTAGATGCTAGTGCAATAAGCCCATAAGGCAGGATTTAGCTGTAGATGCTAGTCATGACTAGCATCATTGATTGTTTTCTTAAGGATTTTTGGAATGGTTTTATTAGTGGCTTTTGGTTGGCCATTTCCTTGGGGATAATACAGAGCGAAAAAGCAATGTTGGATGTTGAATTTTTGGAAAAGGTCACATAAATCATGATTTTTGAAAGGTGTCCCATTATCTGAGATAATGGCTTGAGGGACACCATCTCGAAAAATAAGGTAGTTCAGGATGAACTTAGATATCTTCTTTCTAGCTATGTAGGTCATGGGAATGGCTTTGACCCACTTCGTAAAGTACTTCGTGGTGGTGAAAATGAATTTATGGCCATTGGATGAGGAGGGGGTGATTTTACCAATGAGATCGAGCCCCCACTATGAAAAGGGCCAAGGTGTGACAATGGGATGAACCTCCTGATATGGTGCATGGATGAGTTCCCCATGTTGTTGACATTGTAAACACCTTTTGACATAGTCATGTGCCTCTCTTTCCATTATGGGCCAAGAGTATCATGTCCTGAGCAATTTCTTAGCCAAATTCATACCACTTGAGTGTGAACCATAAATTTCATTGTGTACCTCAATTAAAGTAGTTAGGGCTTCCTTAGTATTTAGGCAATGTAATAGGGTCCCTTTGATGCTCCTACGGTAAAGGGTTTCTCTTAGGATGACAAATCAGGTTGACTTCTTGATGAAGGATCGTTTAAGGTTTGGGGTTATTGTTAGAGTAATAATTTATTACGCTTAATTAATTACATCATACTAGCTAATTAATTAAGTCACTTATTCCTCTAGTTGCTTAAGCTAAACTTAGGCACATTAATAATTGATTAATTATTAAGTGTGCACACTAGGGTTTCATTTAGGGTCTCCCTTTTAGGGTTTCTTGATCTCCTTCATAAGGATTGATCTCTTTGTAATAATTGAGATTCTGATAATGCATTTTACACTTTGAGGTTTACAGATCTTGTTTTGTTCTGAATGTCTTTTGCATGTAACAGGTTATTGCATGCAGGTGATCTTGGATTCTAACATGGTATCAGAGCTATTGGAGGCTCTAATATGGTATCAGAGCCTTGACATGTAGCCCCTTCTCAAATTCTGGAGAAAACCATTGCAGATTTTGTTCGGGGTTCCTCGAGGATTTTTTGCCTTGAGTTCATTTATGCAGCATTTTGGATCAGATCAGGCTTCACCATTGGATTCAGAGCACTGGAAAAAGTCAGGTTTGGCTTTCATTTTGCAGATTTTGGTCATGATTTGCTAGATCTGTGAGGGTTTCAATTTTGGTGATTTTTTGGAAGCTCTGGAGGTCACCATTTTTTTGGAGCATTTTGAGCAGAAACGGAGGTCACCATTGCATTCGCATCGGCCCAAAACCCTAAGATCGCCTTTCATTTCGTCGATTTCGGCGAAGTTGATCCGGAAGGCAAAATTTTTTTGCCAGGGAAGCCGTACGGCCTCCCTAGCACGCTTCACGAGGCACGGTTTTCGAAAAAACTTTGAAAAAATGTGGTTCTTGGGGAATCATGTCGGCACCTGCAATTCTCAAGTCCCCGCCGCCACCATGCCACCGGGCTGCCACCGAGCGGCCACCCAGCAGCCGTCGCCGCCGGTGGCTCCCCCTCCATCCGCCGCTTCCCTAGCCTGCCCCCGCGGGCTCTATGCAGCCAGGCCGCAGTCCTATGGGGGACCGGGCGCTATGCGCCCAGCCCCCAGCCAGCCTCTGAGCACCCTGGGTGGTCATATGGGCAACCAGGGGCTCCACCCCAGCCTGCTATTCGCCAGCCACTGGTTGTATGCAAGACTAGTGGCCGAGATTTTTTTAGCCCCCTGGGTTGCCTGTAGGCTTTATTGGCCATTCTGGAGCACTTTCACGAAATCGGGTATAACTTTTGCGTATGGTGTCCATTTTTTGCAAACGAGATACTGTTGGAAAGCTAATTCCAGTGCCAATCTATTCAATATTTTATTTTTTCTAGATTTTTCTCCAAATTTATTTTGCAGGTCCTTGAACTCAGAAGTTGTGTTTTTCACTCCGGAGGGCATATCTTTTGACTCGATGATCCTTTTTTCACCATTCTTGCGGCATTGGAAAGCTGGTTCAGTCCTCTACACAGATATGAGGTCTTTTTTAATTTTCTATTTATGCATGTTTAGGCATTCTCTCCTTTTGCATTCATTGGGGATTGTAATAAACGAACTAATATAAAGTTCCATTGGGGGGGTTTCTTACATAATAATCTTCATCATGTTTTGATGGAAACTCGCATGGGTTGTAATTTGGTTTCCTAGTTTCTTTTGGCCACATTTCTGTCAGAACTGCATTCTGAAGCCTGAAATTGAATACGCCACTTGAGACAACTGAAGGGGAAAGTCAACTACCTGAGACCAACCTGTATACTGCCAAAAATAGAATTTACTAAAAATAGTAAATTCTAGAAAATGCTCTGAATGCCGAAATGATCATACCACTACGAAGCTGTCTGAAAACCCAGAAAGAATCCACCAACAGATCCACCAACTCTAAGCAAAGACATCCCCAGAAATAGGAAACCCTAATTTTACCTTCCGACTAGCCTTCGGGTTTCCTGAAAAAGGCCAACGGTCACTGGAAATATCAGGTTTGAGAAGGGGTCATTACAGTATGCCCTCCCCAAGATTGCTTTTCCTCAAGCAATCGCAAGCCAAGATGCTGCAAAATCTCATCACTTTCCCAAGTCGCATCCTCCATAGGCAAGTTCTTCCACTTCACCAGGTATTCTCTAATGGTTCTTTTCCTCAAAGAACGTTCTCTAAATTCAAGTATCTCCTTTGGAATTAGAACCAACTGTCCCTCTTCATCCAAAGGTGGCAACTGTGATGAAGCAACCACATTATGTCCAAGTGCCTTCTTGAGGTGAGACACGTGGAAGACGTTATGCACTCTGCTATTAGAAGGTAGCTCTAATTCATAAGCTACTGCCCCAACCTTTTTGATGACCCTGAATGGCCCATAGAAGCGAGGTTTGAGCTTCTCAGCTCCACTCTTCTTGAGAGTAGACTGTCTATAAGGTTGTAATCGAAGATAGACCATATCCCCAACCTCGAAAGAACGCTCAACATGCTTTTGATCAGCATACAACTTCTGCTGATTTTGTGCAATCTGCAAATTATCCTTCAAGGATTTCATTATGTCTTGACTATGCTGCAACAAATCCTTGGCTAGGGGTGCTTTGCTGTCACCAAACACCAAATCTGCAAAACTAGGTGCTTCATACCCATAAAGTGCCAAGAAAGGAGACATCTTAATCAACATATGGGAGGATGAATTGTAGCAATACTCGCCTATATGCAGCCACTTGACCCAAGCTCTTTGTTGTTCTGACACATAGTTTCTCAAGTAGCCCTCCAACCACTTGTTCACTATTTCAGTTTGACGATCTGTTTGGGGATGGTAACTAGTGCTTGGAGTGAGCACAATACCACTCATTCTGAAGATTTCTTGCCAAAAGGTACTTAGGAACTTGTTGTCCCTATCACTTACAATGTTCTTTGGCAACCCATGCAGCCTAAACACTTCTCGAAAAAATAGATATGCCACTTGTGCTGCAGAGAAAGTGCTAGTAATGGCAAAGAAATGAGCAAATTTGGTTAGCCTATCCACCACTACATAAATACAATCCTTCCCTTGGGCCTTGGGCAACCCAGTGATGAAATCCATCGAGATACTTTCCCATTTTTGATTGGGAATAGGGAGTGGTTGCATCATTATGATTCTGATATGGTTTCGTGTAGACAGAAGTATCTTTCCTTGCTTGCCAGATTGCGGTTCCAGTGTTACTCTATAGTGTTCTTCCAGTGCTTCTTTGCAGTATGTCATATCATTGTAGGGGGGTTTTGTCCCACTGGGTTTTCCTCCTCTACCTCTTTCTTGCATTTGTAAATGGGTACCTGATCAGGCCTAGTTGTCGGGACCCATCTTTGTTTGCATGCATCTTATTCTAGTGTTTTAGCTTCTTCCTAAGTTCATCTTAAGGGGGTGTGTTAGAGTAATAATTTTATTACGCTTAATTAATTACATCATACTGGTTAATTAATTAAGTCACTTATTCCTCTAGTTGCTTAAGCTAAACTTAGGCACATTAATAATTGATTAATTATTAAGTGTGCACACTAGGTTTTCATTTAGGGTTTCTTGATCTCCTTCATAAGGATTGATCTCTTTGTAATAATTGAGATTCTGATAATGCATTTTACACTTTGAGGTTTACAGATCTTGTTTTGTTCTGAATATCTTTTGCATGTAACAGGTTATTGCATGCAGGTGATCTTGGATTCTAACAGTTATGTCAGTAGGGAGGACTCCTATTCCTTAGTAAGTGTAAATGTCATGGTACCAGGGATCACCGAGACCAACGAGTTCACACACGAATTTAGACTCTAGTACCTCAAAGACTGGGATGAGAAGATTCGCTACAAGAAATTATTGTTTAGGGATGTTGTGTGGAATCTACAAGAGTGATCCAATTGTGGCCATAGCATCTGTTGCCCTATTGTTAGCTCTTGGTATCTTCTTAAAGGTGACATCAATAAAGGATTCTTTTAGGTTCTCCGCCAGTTTCTTGTATGGAGTCATTTTGGCGTCCTTTGTGGTATTCGCCATTGAATTTGTTGACGATAATTTGTAAATCTGAATAGAACTTGAGTGCCATGATCTTCCATTATGCAACAATTCTTAATCCTATAACGAGAGCCTCATATTCGGTGATCTTGTTTGTGTAGGAAAAGGACAAGTTATAAGATTTGGGTATGCAATCACCTTGTGGTGTTATGAAGAATATTCCAATGCCTGACCCATGCTTTATGTGAGATCCATAAAAGTACATTTTCCAGTGGTCTGCTACATTTGTGTTAAAGATGGATTCATTGGGGAACTCTGATACCAATGAATTATCGACATACATCAGTGCTTCTACCAGGTGATTTGCAATTGCTTATCCTTTGATAGTCTTGTGCTCTACATATTCAATGTCATTCTTTATTAGGATAATAACCCACTTAGTTGTCCTTCCTATGAGGGTTGCTTTGGAAATTAGTTACTTGAGCGGATCTATTTTTGTGATTAGCTTGATTTGATCCACTAGCATGTAGTATCTGAACTTTTGAGTTGCGAATACGATGCCTAGACAAGCTTTTTCAATAGGTGTGTAGTTTAGCTCATTTCCTACAATGGTCCTGATGATGTAGTAGATAGCCCTTTCCCTTCCATTTTCATCATGCTAGGCTAAGAGAGCACTAAGAGTTGTTGTTGTTGCTAATATGTATAAGATCAATGGTTTACCTAGAATTGGCAGCATTAGAACTAGCGGCATGAGTAGGTATTCCTTAATTTTTTTGAATGCTTGGTCACATTTATTGTCCCATTTGTATGCTACCCCCTTGTGGTGTAGATGAGAATATGGGATTTGGTTGTCTACCAGTTGTGTTATGAATCTGTGGATAGACAAGAGTCTTTCTTGTAGGCCTCTTAGCTGCTTTAGTGTCCTAGGTGCTTCCATTTCGAGGATCACCTTGACTTTGGTGGGATCTACTTTGATCCCTCTCATTGAAATGATATACCCCAAGAGTTTTCTTGATTGTACTCCAAAGCACACTTCTTTGGGTTGAGTTAGACCTTATACTTTTCAAACCTATCCAAAATTGAACTCAAAGTTGATATGTGGTCTCGTGTTTTCCTTGATTTAGCCAGTATCTCATCCACATAATCTTCCACCTTCTTATGGATCATATCATGAAAGATTAATGTCATGGCTCTCTGATAAGTTTCTGCTACATTCTTTAGCCTAAACGACATCATATTACAGTAGTAAATTCCCCACATACATGTGAATGTTGTATTGTGCTAGTCCTCCTTTGATATCACGATCTGCTTATATCAAGAGAACCCTTCCATTAGTGATAGCATCTCGTGTCTGATTGTCATATCCACTATCATGTCAATGTTTGGTAGTGGAAATTCATCCTTGGGACACACTTTGTTTATCTCTAAAATTGGTACAGATGTGGATGCCCCTAGTGGGTTTTGAAATAGGTACTAGGTTTGATACCTACTCTGGATAGTCGATCGAGCATATGAAACCTACTGTAGACATAGGAAATTGACTGACACACTCAATCCTCGTTACTAATAGCATTTCATCCTAAATCATACTCTCAACTTATCATAGCTTTTCATCTCTTAATAAGATAAATCATTATTTATTTAATTAAGTCATTCTCCCCTCTTTTGATTAAATTAATCAATTTAATCTAATTAATCCTCTATCTTTGTTCATTTACATAATTCATTTTATTTAAATTAAATCTCTAAATTCCTCTTATTAAATTGAATAAATTAAAACCTTATTTGATTTAATCTAACATTATCCCCTTTAGTTAAATAAATCGAAACATTTATTTAATTAAACCCTTCCTTTCAATTTGATTTAAATCAATACATAAATTTAGGTCTAAATTGTCACATCTCCTAATTCCTCATTAAATTAATTAATCTGTGATTAATTTAATCCTAAAACATGTCACATTCTCTAGAGAATGCAACTTGCACAATAAATCAATCTTTGATTTATTAAACTGCCTATCTTCTCTCAACATGGAATAAGGGAGGAATATTCCTTCAAATTTGAATTCAAATCCAAGTGGATTTGTCCTTCCAACAAAGAATTCACTCCTCTTACATGTCCTTGTGCATTGAGCCAAGTGGCATTTACTTCATGCTTTTTTCCTTCTCACATGTCATTTCCTCAATTTCAAATTCCACCTAATATCATTTATTGGCACTTTCATAAAAATGTGCACAACCTTCATTCATTCACATCTTTACAAGTGGCACTTGGCCATTGGATGTTGAATGATCCCACATTGCTCAATTTCACTCTCTTTTCCAATTTGGAAATCTATAAATGAGAGACTATTCCTCTCATTATTCATCCACAAATCCAAGCAAGTCTACTATACTTCATTTCATCCACAATTTGAGAAAAGTTACTCTCTTTACATTAAGAGCTAATTTTGTCTACTTCATAGCAAGTGTTCATCATTTTTATGGTTTCATATATAGGTTATGCCAAAATATCATCAAGGAGCTACAACCATCACCAAATCATCATCAAGCTTACAAAGGAGTTGGGGAAGGGCCAATTTCTACACACAATTGGCACCAATTCCCCCATGGGATCAAGATTTTGATTTACATTGAATAAGATTTAATAGCTTTTGTTCATATTTGATTGTGCTCTTCATCTTATTTCTTACTATTTACAATTTAAATCGATTTCATGGGGAATCTTGATTCTCACTTGAATTTGATCTAACATTGTGCATGTCTACTATATTTGTGTAGGTATAAGGATTGGGGTTCACATTTTGGTGCTAGAAGGAGGGTTGATTTGGAGAAATTCATCACGTTTATCAAAAATTCTATGGTTTTTTGACTTTTTTTTTGTTTTCACAGGAAATTGCACCACTCATAGTCCCACAGTGCCATATTGCACCGCTGTCAGATAGGCGGCGCTATATTGCACTGCTCAAAATTCCAAACTTTGTTGGTGGAGTCTTCCCACCCATAAATTTCAAAATTACAAACTGTGCCACCGATTTCTAAACTCCAAACTGTGCCACTAGGCTAAAATAGTGTCACATTTGTGCTCTATGTCTTGCTATAGAGCACTGCCCTTAGTCACTTGTAGTGCTATATTTCACCCCTGGAGTTTCTAAAATCCACTGCATTTGCTAACTGCGTCGGTGGGTGACAACAAAAAGTTCTTTTTTTTTTTGACATGTGCCTTTTTGTTTTTAGCTTTTTGACCTATTAACCTATTTGTTGTCTATGTATATCTTGGTTTTAATCATTTTGTAGGTTAGGGCAAGAAGAAATTCAAAGTGGAAGGTTACATTATGCCATTATTTTCATCTTATACCAAGTGTTTTTGAACACTTTAGTGTTGATTAATATTCTTAGAGAGTTCTCAATCTCTATTAAGAAATTTGTTATCTTTCATGCTTTAGGGAACACTAAATTTCTTTTTGGGCCATAAAAAGAACAATACAAATTTTCTTTCAAAGTTTGAAAACAAAAGGCTTAAAAATAATTTTAGGACAAACTTACTAGAGTTGGTTTTCAGATTGAATAATTGAACAAGGCAAACCCCACATTTGATTTGGTGCTATAAAAATAAGTCACTTTTTCTTTGTGGACTTGAAATGAACAAGTGTTATTTTGTTTTGTAATTATTTACTCAAAGTAATACCATTAAATGGATGTATGCACTTCTCTCACACCTCGTGGTGATTTTTAGAATCAAAAGGCCTTTTGGTGATCTTAAGTTGAGTAAAGAAATTATCTCCACATTTCATTTTGGGATTAAAATTGAACAACCCATCTTGCGAGTGTGGGTAAGCCTATTGTGTGTGTTCTCCATTTGTTTCTAAATGAAGGTTGATCGAACTACAAATATGTTTGCTCACTTTTGTTTATCTTAGAGGGCCTGCCTTGTGGGAAAAAGTACTCACCCAAGGGAACGACCCAACTAATAACACACTAAGGACAAGTGTATTTCTAGTCGGGATATAAAAGTGGGTACTAGAAAAAAAGCTAGTATCATGCGGTTGGCTCCGACGAGAAGGGCAACAATGGTCTCTCACTGAATGGGTCAAATCCTACGAATAGAAAGTCCAAATTAAAACCCTTGTTTAGCAAAGGCCAAATCCTTAACTATTTTTTTGGTGCAAAAGGTCATATCCTTTGAAGCCGCCCCACATATACATGTGGTTTTGTTGTAGAGATTAAAAGTATTCCATGGGAGATTCATGGGTACTGATGTTGGATTGACCCAAGAAGCAAATGCACTATAAGGGGGAGCCTATGTGGTCAAGCATCTAATCATCCACACTGAATATGCACAGCCGGATTTATCCAAGTGGGAACCCAACAAAATATTGTCTCCTCATCCTAAGGTTATACATGTTCTTGGAATGAAAAAATACATTGCTTGCATCTCAAAACATCTGAAAATGAACATTCACAAAAGGCTTCAAAACTTCAAACCCTTTGGAGGAAACAAATATCCTCTGACGAATCTAAGTGTTGTTGCTTACCCTAGGGATTATATCCTTAGAGTTTTCTAAGTACTTAGGTTTAATCATTATTTGTTTTCACTAAAGTTAGCCTAGGAAAATACACTCTTGAAACCTTGATTTTCACATATGGACCTTGTGGAATGAAAAGGAATTGAGGCATAGAAATTTAGTTTGAAATCATAATCAAAAAATTGTTTTTAATAAAATGAACTCATTAAACAAAGATAAAGACAATTGGACCTCACACATGTGTTCTCTCAAATGATTTCCCATAAAATCAATATCCAAAAAACCAAGGTTCAAGAATCATAGTCCAAAGGCTCATGAAGAGTGTCTTGAAATGATTCTTGACATTAGAGAAATATTGGTATATAATTTCTACAAGAAGGCTTTAAATAACAACCAAAGTTTGTATGAGTTCTATTATCAATAGAATCCAACTATTTTCTAAAGGTTTTCTTTTCTCACTTAGAAGCATGGCATGTTATTCAATACCGAGGTCTTGTAAGAAAAGAGTCTTGTCAAGGTCAAGTCTAGGATCAAAATTTTCACTCTCATCCATCTCTCAATCATCAAAATCAAATCCCATTTCACCAAGAAAATATTGAAAGCTTTGAAACATCATTCATGCTAAACATATAGGCAAAATCATCATCATTTTGTTTGACTTAATACACTCAGTCAAATTATCAACCCTCTTGAGAAAATTTACCTCTAGGATAACACAACTTCCTCAGGTTTACAAGTTCAAAATCCGTTCATTTGGCTTAACACACTTAGTCAAATCACCCTCTTGAACGATTTTTCTCTAGGATAACACAACTTACTAGGGTTTACAAGTTCATTATCATCTTGTTTGGCTTAATGCACCAAGTCAAACTATCCTTAATCAAAATCAAATCATTTCAAGCCCTAAATATTTTAGCATCTCCCCAAATTTCTTTAAGAGTTTCCATTCATCTGCATCATCCATCATGCATCTTTCATTTATCTCATCCCCATCATCACTTTTGATCCTTATACTTTCCTAGTTCTTCTCTTTTGTGTCTAAGATCAAGATCAAATGATTTGTTTTATGGTTCAAACAATATCTCAATACAAGAAGAACATGGAAATCACTAAAGAAACATCAAATTCAAGTGACCTAACTCAAACAACTCCTTAGAAGAATCTAGTGGAATCAAGCAACCCTCCAAAAAACTCCTCTCTACCATCACAAAACCCTCTGGAGGAGGGTCATATAGAGGACATCACCAATGATGACTTGGGAATGATGCAAGAGGAAATAACTGAAATGGTTCAGAATCCAAAGAATCATAGAATCATCAATGCCATGTTGAAACTTAATCCCTCTCTATATGTACATGCGTCAACGAATGAAGGGGCTAAAATCCCTTTTGACATTGACATGAGTACCAATATGGAAAGATCTCTTCTGAGCATACCTCCAGTATCACTCCCAAACATCACTCAAGATATTCCCCAAGTCATATCAACAATTGCTTCAACCCCACCAATTGTTAATAAGGGAAGCACCGTGCTTTGTGCAATCTAAAAGTATCTCCTTGTATACAACAGAGAAGTGAATATCAACACCACACCAGATAAGTCCATCCTGGTGAATTCATTACACCCGTATGTTCCACTTAATTTCCATAATCATGTAGAGTCACCCTCATTTCATGCAACACCAATCTATCTGCTGAATGTACAAACTTCTCTCCCCATGATTTCGCATGGAGAGGGTGGGATATTCAGGACAGGGGGAATTATTGATCCTTTCTCATCATCACTTTTCCAAGGGAACTCACCACCATTCCCTCCATTACCTTTGAAATTTGTATCATCTTTTAGGTTGGGCATTCCTCCCCTACCCACCACCAATCTACCAAGCCAAAGTAATCAGAGCATCACATCAAACTCTCTCATTTTTCCATCAACATCGTAACAAATGGAAACCATCCAAGCTACCTCAACGGTCAACACATCCACCATTCCTCAAATCTCTCAAAGAATATTTTACTAGGGACCAAGCATCTCGATCACACCATCCACAACTCAAATCCCAATCACCAACATGACTATTCTGATCATCAAAATGGTTAACACCATTCCCAATTTGTCGTCGATTCCACCAAAAGTCAACATGATGAACTCATTCATCACCATGATTCAAGCAGCTAAAAAATCCAAGCACAAACACAATCAGCCTCTCAACAAGCTGCACAAGTTGTACAAGCCACATAAGCTACACAAGTAGCACAAGCAACCCAACAAGTGTAGGCTCAGGCTTAAGCCCATCAGTAGGCTCAACAGGCATAGGCACAATACCACCAACAAGCATACCAACAGTCACTGG
Source organism: Sequoiadendron giganteum (assembly GCA_007115665.2). Taxonomy (NCBI): domain Eukaryota; kingdom Viridiplantae; phylum Streptophyta; class Pinopsida; order Cupressales; family Cupressaceae; genus Sequoiadendron; species Sequoiadendron giganteum. The sequence goes on from CM021105.1 coordinate 153,876,577, forward strand.
AAGACTTTCATGCACAACAACAAGCTAAACAACAAGCTTTGTTGGTGCAACAATAGCAAACCAACATCAAGCTTTGTTGGTACAATAGTAGCTAGACCAACAACAAGCTTTGTTGGCGCAATAGAAGCTAGACCAACAACAAGATTTGTTGGTGCAACAACAACTAGACTAACAAAAAGCTTTGTGGGAACAATAGCAACAAGACCAACAAAAAGAACAAGCATTGTTGGCACAAATTTAGGCATATCAAGAGGCCTCAAAAGCACAACAGAGCTCACAACAAACCCCCATCAATACCCCACCTATCAATCAAACACAACAAGCACCTCAAAACACATTCATCCCACCTCTTGATCCACAAAATGATGTTGCAACACAGATCAAACTACTCTCACAGCAAGTGTTGGACCTTCAATAAAGGAAAACAACCAGAGCACCTAACAATTTGTGCCCCTATCCTTTTGATATAAGTATTACAATGGTACCATTCCCAAAGGGATTTGAAATCCCCAAATTTGATAAATATAATGGGATGGGAAACCCTTAAAATCACGTTAGAGAGTTTCAAGTGCATTGCATGGAAGTTTCATACAATGACACGTATCTAATGGGACCATTTCCTTGGAGTTTGACTGGTCCCACCATGGAATGGTTCTCTCATCTACCCACAAGCATCAAAATATTCTAGGAAATGGTGGATACATTACTAGAAAACTATGCATTCAACATGGGTACAAATGTTAGTCTGGAGGAACTATCAGCACTCAAACAAGAAAAAGGAGAGCTTTTCACTTCCTTCTTACAATGATGGTGATCCAGGACCATTGAAGCAATTGGACCTTTCTAGAATAGAATTTATTTTCTCTATCATAGAAAATCTAGATTGGTGTTCTATCTAAAAATGTAATTCATTACAACATATGATCAATTGATCCCAAAAGAGCTCAATATCGAAAGAGTCATTACTACGGGAGGGGCCACATCCATGTTTCCTACACAATAGGATAACCGCCCATCCACCAGTTATAATGATAAACCTCGCACATGGTCAAGGAACAAAAATGTCACAAACGATGGAGTGGTCGATGCGAAGGTTATCATCATTGCTCCTAAGAAAAATATTTAAACCATCATCAACCACAAAATCACAAGCACAACAACATGAGAACCAATACGGTAGCACAACAACCACCACCTTCGAACAATCAAATCAATAATATGAGAAATCAAGGAGGACCACCTCCCCGAAATAAGTATCCTCCCAAGCGGAAGTTCACACCCCTTGGGGGGCCAATCGAATCTATAATGAAGTATCAAAATCTCCACTTCGGAGAAATATGTGGAACCCATGACAAAACCACCATGTCACAATAAAAATCTCCTTTGCAATTTTCATAAAATTAAAGGGCATACAACCGAAAATTGCATGAGATTGAAAACTTCATGCAAGATCTCATTGAGGACAAACTCATAAATGTCAAGCAACCCGCTGGAAATTAAGATTTCAAACTATACACAAATCTAATGCCCAATAACAATCACATAAATAATCAAGGAAAAAATCAAGGAAATAACCAAGGAAACAAAAACGGGAAACAAAAGTATGCCAGTGCAAACCTTTTATATGAAAGGATCATCGCATGCATAGATGAAATGGTCACTGTCATTAGCATCAAAGGAGCTAATGTTGATTGTGGAGTTACCACTCGTGGTGGCAAGGTTACTATTAGAGGGGCATCGCAGCAATCTAAGACCCCCATCTCAAATATGAAAGCCATTCCCTATGATTATAATGTTATCAACTAGCTAGAATAACCCCCGCTCAGATCTCCATTATGCAATTACTAAAAATTTCCACCACCCATAGAAAAATCCTTGATGAAGCATTAGTTGCGTCCACTGTCTCTAATAGTCTTGATGCGGAACAATTTCAGGCTATGGTTGGTAACATCGTCACCCCAAATCTCCTCACCTTTTTCAATCAATATTTCCCCACCCGACCATCTCACAATTGTGCACTTCACCTTCAAGTCCTAGTTCACAAGAAAAATTTCAAAAGGGTCTTGGTGGATGGAGGCACGAGCCTCAATATTTTTTCACTTAAACTTATAATGAACTTATGAATCTTAGAAGACTCCATCAAAAAAAACAAAGGAATTACCATCAGAGCATATGATGACCGGGAAAGAATGTCTCAAGGTGCTATCAAGATCCCAATCCAAGTAGGGCCAACTACCATGGAAACCACATGTCAAGTCCTCGACCTTGATTTTCCCTACAACATCCTCCTAGGATGCCCATGGATCCATGGAATGAAGGTGGTCACCTCAAAATAGCACCAATGTGTCAAATTTCCATTCCAAAATGAAGAGGTCACAATACATGGTGATCAAGAGCCATTCACCTATTGCAAAAATTTGGATGCTAAGTTCTATAAAGTTCCCCAAGTGCCAAAGAATGATGAAGGCCCCTCCACTCCCTATGTGGATCCATCTAACCTTGCCTTCACTTTTGTGATAGAGACACCTTCCATCCTCAACACATCTGACATCAAGCTCATGATCCAAGACAATGGTGTGGAGATTACAGAATGAGAAAAAATTATTTTGTTGTAGGAGACTTACCTCAATCTCCTAGGTCACATGGATGATCTCAATCAGTTAAAACACCTCCCTACACTTATAGGGAAGACCCTTCTAGATTCCATTGTTGGGGGGATCTAAGTCAAGAAAATGTGGATGAAAGAGACATTTCAAACTCACTATACCAAGATGAAATACCCGCACCCACCCTACCCATGGATGAAGCTAGAAGAGGATTGCAAATGATGCTTGGTATGGGATACAATAGAAATGAAAGCCTTGGAAGGAACAATGATGGGTGACTAGAGCCCATCATTGTAGAAAGATGAATGAGAAATATTGGCCTTGGATGAACCCCTCTAAGTATAACCGTACGTGGTAGAGGTACCCCTAGTAGAGTAGTCAGGTCCCCCCCTTAGTTATCAACAATCGCCCTTCAATTACCCATATCCACAGGTCTTCCCCTAGATAATTTCACCTTTAACATAATTGATGTTTGTAGTAGTAGTGATGATGAGGATACCATATCAGGACTACCCACACTTTTTGAAGACTCCTCCTTACTTCTGATTAGCACATCATCTTTCGTGTCAGACCAGCAGCCCCACAAGATAAACCTAGTCTACCAAAAACTCATCAATTATGACCAACAAGGACCATCGGTTCTATACACATTCAAAAATGATGAGGCACTCTCATAATTCTTGGGATTACGAGATATAATACCATGTGAAGATCACAAAGCTGGGTTCAAAATCACACTAGACACTCAAGCATATTACGGGGAGACGATTGAGTCCTTCAGTCACAAAAGTGAAAGAATGAGAATAAGCTCATGGTCATTGAGTGAAAACCACACTATGGCACTCTCTAACCATAGAATAGTAAAAATAAAGGATGCATCCAACGGTAAAAACCTCTCTAAGGCACCAGAGGGCGAAGGATTCAATCACCCCCTACTACACTTCATCAAGGAAAGTTAGTAGTCTTAGCAGAACAATACAATCCCATCAATCTGGGAACAGAAGCAATACCACATATCACCTTCTATGCTGAGTCACTTCTCACAAAAGAACAAGATCTCCTAGTAGAATTATTAAGGGAAAGAAAGGTGAACTTTCCATGGACCTAAACCGACATATCGGGTCTTGATCCGGAAGTCATGGTTCACCATTTAGATATCTACCCAGGAGCAGAACCAATAAGGCTGAAGTTGAGAAAGATGCACCCTCAGATAGCCTTGCTATTCAAGGAAGAATTATAGAAACTCCTAGATGTCGATTTTATATGCCCAATTTATTATCCAGAATAGGTGTCCAGCCTATACCTATTTCAAAGCTAAGTGGGGGCATCTGCATCTGCACTGATTTTAGAGGCCTAAACAAAACATGTCCTAAGGATGAATTTCTACTACCCAACATTGATATGATAATGGACATGATGGTCAGACACAAGATGCTATCATTGATGGATGGCTTCTCAAGGTACAACTAGATTATGATAGAAAAAGAAGACCAACATAAGATAGTGTTTACGTTTCCATGGGGCACCTTCTGCTCAAACATGATGCCATTTGGGCTAAAGAATGCGGGAGCGACATATCAAAGGGCCATGACACTAATTGTTCATGACATGATTCACAAAACTATGGAAGATTATGTGGATGATATATTGGCCAAGTCAAGGAAAATATAGGATCACATAGCAGCTCATAGTTCCATCTTTGATAGACTGGAAAAATATATGGTTAGACTTAATCCCAAGAAATGTGTCTTTGGGGTGCAATCAGGAAAAATCTTGGGATATATAGTATCAATGTGAAGAATAGAAGTGGATCCCACCAAATTCAAGGTGATCCTCAATATGGAAGCACCTAGGACACTAAAATAGCTCAGAGGACTACAAGGAAGGCTCTAATCCATTCACAGGTTCATATCACAGCTGGTGAATAAATAGATTCCATATTCACATCTACTTCACAAGGGAGTAACATACAAGTGGGATGACTAGTGTGACCAGGTGTTTAGTAAAATCAAATAATATCTACTTACACCACTAGTGTTGATGCCACCATTTCTAGGAAAACCACTGATTCTATACATATCAGCCACAATGACAACTCTCGTCGCACTCCTAGCTTAGCAGGATGAAAATGGAAGAGAAAGAGAAATATGCTACATCAACAGGACAATGGTAGGGCATGAGCTGAACTACACACCAATAGAAAAGCTTTTCTAGCAGTTATGTTTGCAGCCCAAAAGTTCAAACACTACATGTTGCCTCATAAGATCAAGTTGATTGCAAAGATAGATCCACTAAAGTATCTACTCTCTAAGGCTACTCTCACAGGATGGACAGCCAAGTGGGTAATGATATTGATGAAACACGACATTGAATATGTGGAGTGCAAGGCCATCAAAGGATAGGAAATTGCAGACCAACTGGCAGAGGCTCCAATTTATGCTGAGAACCCACTTATCTCAGAATTTTTGGACGAGTCAATTTTTAACATAAGTATAGAAAATCATTGGAAGATGTATTTTGATGGGTCACACACATAACATGGGTTAGGCCCTAGAATCTTCTTCATCACTCCCTAGGGAGACTGCATACCCAAATTCTATAAAGTATATTTTCCATGCACAAACAACATAGTAGAGTATGAGGCTCTCGTCATAGGCTTAAGGATCGTAGTACAATTTAGATTATGGCTCTCAAAGTCTATGGAGATTCACAACTCATCATTAACCAAGTCAATGGTGAGTACCAATACAAGGACGACAAGCTAACTCCATACAATAAATTAGTGGAGAGCCTCAAAGAATTCTTTATTGAAGTCACCTTTGAACAACTACCTAGAGAAAACAATAGAGCAACAAATGTTATGGCCAAAATTGGAGCGCTCTTGGAAATCCCAAACAATTTTCCAAAACAATATTTTTTGGTAGAGCATCCTCTCATACCAACATTCAAGGTACCATAGTCTAAATTCATGTGTGAAATTGTTGGTCCTGGTGATCCCTGGTATCACAACATCTATACCTACCTAAGAATACGAGTCCTCCTAATTGACATAACCCCAAACCTTAAAAGAGCCTTTGTCAAAAGATCTTTACATTTTATCATCCTAGGAGAAACCCTCTATCGTAGGAGCATTGAAGGAACCCTTTTGTGTTGCTTAAATCTTGAGGAAGCCCTGATTGCTCTGACTAAGGTGCACAATGGTATTTTCGGTTCGCACTCAAGTGGTATGACCTTGGCTAAGAAGTTGCTGAGAACTAGATATTACTAACCAACAATGGAAAGAGAGGAACACAACTTTGTTAGGAAGTGTTTATAGTGCCAACAACATGGATACCTTATTCATGCACCAGCTCAAGAGCTTCATCATATTGTTACACCTTAGCCCTTTTCACAATGGGGGCTTGATCTCATCGAAAAAATCACCCCCACCTCATCCAAGGACTAGAAATTCATCATCACCACTACAGAGTACTTTACAAAGTGGGTCGAAGCCATACCAATGACCTACATAACTAGAAAGAAGATATCCAAGTTCATCCTGAACTATCTCATTTTCCAATACGGTGTCCCCCAATCCATTATCTCTGATAATGGGACACCTTTCAATAATCAGGATGTGCATGACCTTTGCCAGAAATTAAATATCCAACATCACTTTTCCACTCCGTATTACCTGCAAGGTAATGGCCAAGGAGAAGCCACCAAGAAAAAAATCTTGAAAATCCTTAAGAAAATTGTCAATGACTTTGGTCGTGATGGGCATCTTTAGCTAAATCCTGCCTTATGGGCCTACCGCACCAGCATCTACATGCCAACAGGTTCCACCCCATTATCCCTGGTCTACGGATCAGAATCCATCCTCCCAATCAAGGTAGAGCTCCCATCATTAAGGATATCATTGCAAAACCTCATTACAGATGAGGAATATTGGGTTCCAAGGTTAAATGATTTGGATTTATTAGATGAATGGGCAATGGATGCCCTCAACCATCTATAGGCCTATCAAAATTGCCTAAAGCACAACTACAACAAGAAGATCAGAAGGCGAATCTTCCAAGTTGATGAACTTGTGCTAACAGAAAATCAAAAGAATGTGCCAGATTTAGAAAGCAAATTCAAATTTGAGCACAACTTTTTGGGACCTTTCATCATCATAGGAAGCTATAAATCAGGAGCCTATCGGTTATCAACACCATAAGGTGAGCTTCTGCAGGAGCCCCTGAACAACTCCCATCTCAAAAAGTTTTATGCCTAAAATATTGCAAGGTATAAAACCAAAAAATACAAAAAAATTAGAAAATGTCCTAAAAAAATGGTCACCCTGATGAAAACCTAGCAAACAGGTGTCTTGGTGACAACAAAAAAATATAAAAAATACAAAAAATCAGAAAAAGGATTGAAAACAGTAAAGAAAAAAATCGTCCTCTAGTGAAAACCACTTCTATGGCGCTTTGGATAAGTACCTTGGAGAAAACCTAGAAAATAGGTGCCAAACATAAATAAAGCACTCTCCATCAACCATGATATTCATGGCCTATTCCGTGCACTCACTTATCCATTACATTCCATCTATCCTTCCATCATCCATTCAAATTTGTATAATAGCTTGGTCTTGTGCTCATATCATGTTCCACCATAGTACTACTTGGTAGATTTCCAAGGTCATTTTGATTTGCCTAGATCGAAGTAGTCTATCACATCATGCCGGGGGCATGTTCATATACCTGCATCAAATCAGATTTATGTATATTCTTGTGATCTTCCTTATATCCATCAAATATCCAAAAAACATCCAAATCATTCAAAATCTAAAACATGTCAAAAATCTAAAAAAAATCAAAATTAGAGTCATCATTCAAACTTCATCTTTGAGCTTGAACGTAGGAAATTTTGATCTTTGATCATCCCTCGAGACACCCTAGGTCAGTCCTTTAGGCATCCGTTACAATTTAGCAATCCGTTTTCCCCTTTCTCTCATCATTGAGTCGAGTATGTCATCAATCAAATTACATGGTCTCTGCGTGTATAAAACAAGTAAGGCTAAATCTATTGATTAGTTCTCGAGACCCCTAGGATAGGTCTTTAAGTGAGTCTCTTGGTCATAAATTCTCAAAAATACTAAAAACATTTGTAAAATATTAAAAAATCCAAAAATTTAAACAACCTCAAAACATTTGAAAAACCCAAAATGGTGCACCTGTCTCATCTCGCTTTCACCCATGATTGTATCATTCCTAATAAATAAATCATTGCCTTCATCCTCTGGTGAGGCAATCAGGAGAAAGTCTAGTAGGTTCAAAAGTGAACACCCTAATCATCAAAGTCTCAAGTCTAGGTCAGTAAGCAAGCAAGTTGATCAACTCAGAGTATCAATAGCTTATCATCCAATCAATCTCATCAAAACCCTGATCACAACATGTCCTAGGATGCATCCTTCCTACACTAGACATCAACATCAGGTATCACCTAATTGTAGCCTTGTCTAGTAGTACGAAGAACATTAAATTGTTTGTTTACTTTATCTGGTATTTTTGACTTATCTTATTTTGCGCTCATTCCAAGGACCTCTCGATGATGCCTAAAAAAAAAAGGTTTAGAGAGAAAGGAATGGGGAAATGATCATTATCTTTTTTTTATCTACTATAGTTGTTGGATACTCTTGTAAAATAACATATTTCATGCATACCTTGTTTGGTTTGTATGGAAGATGTTTTAACTGTCTTGTTGACCACATAGGAAGGGTTGCTTTTCTATGTTTTGGTTCGAGATGTTTAAAATGTCTGAACTACATCCTGAATAAGGTACCATATGCTAAGTCTAAACAAGAATACTCCTATCTGATTAACGAGTCAAAGTCCATCACACTAGGTACAATGCCATCCTGGTTCTTTATACCTTGATGCATCGTACCTAGGTGTATTATCAAACATAAAGTAATTGGCCCTTTGAAAATCCTGACTCCTGGTAAGCAAAGCATCAACATTTAATGACTTATTGGATCATTTTTTCTTCTATCTTCTTTCCATACTAACATGGTACCATGACATTTAATCAGAACATCACTAAATGCATCTACCCTACATCCATAAATCATTAACATAAATGCATATCATATCATATAGATCATACCACATCATATCAACTTGCATTATCATTGTCTTAAGTTATGAAGAATAATATAGCATTGTTGATCTAAGTATCTTAAGAGATCACTACATTACTTTCATCCCAAAATATGGCACAAATAATAAAGGAATAATAGAAATCGTTACATAATCGGTTGCATATCATTTGCATCATTAATCATTTGCACATCAATGCATAATAAATTACATACAATGCATCCATATGATTTTCATCAAAGTGCATAGAAAAATACAAAAAGAAATGCATCCATGATCATCAACATACATTATATGGCATGAGCATAAATTAAAATCATTTCATAACATCTCATTGCACATAGGAAATTAAAATGGATCCATACATCATAAGTAGGATCATATCATATATATCATCAATAATATACAATTGTCATGATAAAAATTGGATCAAGTGTAAACATCAAAGTACATGATATAATATGGGAAATAATCAGGGCCCATGGATGAAAAATGAAAAATTGTCTATGATCGAAGGGCTAACCATACTGGTTGTTTCCCTCTCATGCCTGCCTCTCACCATGGTCCTTGGAATGCCTCATCCCCATCTGCTGTGAAAAGTCTGGCACCTAAGCAGCTGGTGGAACTGCCTATCTATAATGCTACTGATAGTACTCAGCCTCTCTAAACACCTCTCAGTATTCCCTCAAGGATACTGAATGGACCTGGGTGGATGAGGTTGTACTCTCTAGCTGCCTCTGCCACCAATCTCCCGATCACTCTCGAACTGAGCCTCATCCCTCTCAGTAGTAACTATAGAAACCTATTGCCAAGATTGATTTCTCTCGGTTGTCAAAATCTATATCTGCCCCTGGAATTGTGGGATTAGTATGTCTCTATGATTGGGCTGCTCTAGTGGCTGCTGATTTGGAAATGCTCTATCCTCATCTCTGGGCTTATCATCCTATACAGGTTTCTCATGAATCTCTACCAGTGGTGGTGTCAGTGCCCATGGGGGTGCCTGGTCCCATGGTGGTGTTTGATGTGGAGGAGGGCCACCTCCTCCCTTGTCCCCCTCACCATCTCTGTGACCATCACCTTTGCCTCCCTATCCCCCGCCTCTTCCAGCGGACCTGCCTCTCGGCCTCCACCGTAGAAGAAATATGCCTAGAACTATCAATTGAAGAGGAGGCCTGAACCAAGCTCTGTAAGCCTAGGTAGCCCTTCCATCTGTCGGCCCTTGATCATATGGTCATGGCTTGACCACTAGTTTCCTAAAGGAGGCTACTACCTTTGGTGCTATAATCGGCTGACCCAATGTTGTCTCTCTCGTACTACGGGTGGAGATCACCACGTACTGATCGTTCGCCCTATCATGAATCTCAGTTAACTTTCGGGCCAGCCTATCTGAAAGATACCACTCTATCATGGTGTTCTCTTGGCCCTACATCCATCTATCATGTTGAGCAAAGAATATTTGATCAAGATCATCATACCTCGAGCCTATATCCATCTAGGGCCTCTAAAAAAACTCACATCTCATCAAGAACTCACCGCCAATGGGAAATTCCTTTGGTACCTATGTGACTAAAGTGAATCTGGGCTCCCCCATACTGCCAAATGACAGGATCATTAATATCAACAACAATTAGTGTGACATCCGGATGGAGCACTGGAATCCGCTCCCATGCTTAGATGTGTAGAAAATCAATCTCAGGCCCGAGAGCCTTGATGTCAAGACACACAAAGTCATGTAAATCCTTGTATAAGGAAGCCATCATCACTGGCCCCAAAGAAAATAACTCTTTACGGATGACCATCTTCTCCCATGCCAATCTCCAGCTTGGACTAAAGTATCAACCCCACCAATCTGGTGGCACAAGACCTGAAATGATGGCTAGAACAATCAACCTGTAGGTGGGTGCTACACCCTGGTGTCTCTCCAAGTCAATCTTTCCATCAGAAAAATGGATCTCATCAGGACCCATCACATCAAAGAAAGCATCCCTATTGGCATTTGGATCATAAATAACTCTGACTCCACGGATGGGTAGTCATAGGATGCGCTAGACATCCTCAAGAGTGATGGTGACCTCACCAGTAGGAAGATGGAAAGAAGAGGTTTCACTGTGCCACCGCTTGGCCAAAGCTATCATCATAGCCAAGTAGGTCAGAATAGGAGGAATATACACAATGAACTAGAGGCTGAGAATACCAAGCTGCTCCTGAAGGAGTATGTGCATACCCTGTAATCTCCGCAACACCGACCATCGGTGCTCCCCCAAGTGAAGTATATTGAGGTACTCTTGCACAAGGGAAACCATCACATCAAGTATCATAAAAAAATTAGCCTCCCGCGTTAGCTTTTTCCATTTGAAATACGAAATAAGGCATTGTTTGCAAATGCAGTATAGTTTGTAAAGTTCTAAATTGCACCGCAGTGGCAAGGTTTGAAAAATCCTAAATTCCAAACTACGACGTGTAGTCTGATTTGCATGTGTGATAGAGTTTGAAAGAAAACCCTAATTTCCTAACTTGCCCGCGGTGGCACTATTTTCATATGTGGCACTATTTGAGGCCGTGTGGTGCCGATTGAGCATTTTTCAGTGGCGCTATATAGCGTCGCTTGACGTAAAGTTGACTTGGACCCTATTAAATGCATGTAAAATGAGAAAATTAAAAGTCAGGATAGGGGTACATACCATAGGTCCTACGCCAGTTGGCCGCTGGTGCACTCATACCCTCTGTTGTTGCACCATTTTGATCAGGACTCAGAGCTCAAAATGTAAGAATCTCTAAAGGCTAAGTGTGCAAATGAATTGAAAGTGACCCATGAAGGTCTATTTAAGCCTGCAAATTAGGGTTTTTTGACCTAATTTGACAATCTAGCTATGGTCTTGGTCCCCCGATCCTGTTTTTTCCCAACTGAGGGCCATGTTGCATCTTTTTTGGCATTTTAACGCTTTTTTTTTGGCATCTTGAGGCATTTTTCGACCTGTCGGGCACCTTGTCCTCTTTTATCGCGAGATCATCCAAAAATCAAAAATTTTATCCGATCTCTCAAGGTGGCAACGTATCAGCATAATCCTTCCACCGGGACAATAGTAGGGCATCAAATAAAATAGAAATTTTTTTAACTTTTTATCATAGCTGTTTATTTCTTTGAACCAATACAACAAGTGCATTTCTTCAAAGAGGGGAAAAATGTAGACATGGAAAATTGACTGACACACTTGATCCTAGTTACTAACATCACTTCATCCTAAATCATACTCTCAACTTATCATCACTTTATATGTCTTAATTAGATAAATAATTATTTATTTAATTAAGTCATTCTCCCCTCTTTTGATTAAATTAATCAATTTAATCTAATTAATCCTCTATCTTTGTTCATTTAAATAATTCATTTTATTTAAATTAAATGTCTAAATTCCTCTTATTAAATTGAATAAATTAAAACAATCTAACATTATCCCCTTTAGTTAAATAAATCAAAACATTTATTTAATTAAACCCTTCCTTTCAATTTGATTTAAATCAATACATAAATTTAGGTCTAAATTGTCACATCTCCTAATTCCGCATTAAATTAATTAATCTGTGATTAATTTAATCCTAAAACATGTCACATTCTCTAGAGAATGCAACTTGCACAATAAATCAATTACTTTGATCTATTAAATTGTGTATTTTCTCTCAACATGGAATAAGGGAGGAATATTCCTTCAAATTTGAATTCAAATCCAAGTGGATTTGTCCTTCCAACAAAACATTCACTCTTCTTACATGTCCTTGTGCATTGAGCTAAGTGGTTACTTCATTCTTTTTTCCCTCTCACATGTCATTTCCTCAATTTCAAATTCCACCTAATATCATTTATTGGCACTTTCATCAAAATGTGCACAACCTTCATCCATTCACATCTTGACAAGTGGAACTTGGCCATTAGATGTTGAATGATACCAGATTGCTCAAATTCACTCTCTTTTCCAATTTGGAAATCTATAAATGAGAGACTCTTCCTCTCATTCTTCATCCAAAAATCCAAGGAAGTCTACTATACTTCATTTCATCCACAATTGGAGCAAAGTTAGTCTCTTCACATTGAGAGCTGATTTTGTCTACTTCATAGCAAGTGTTCATAATTTAAATGGTTTCATAGCTAGGTTATGCCAAAATCTCATCAAGGAGCTACAACCATCACCAAATCATCATCAAGCTTATAAAGGAGTTGGGAAAGGGCCAGTTTCTACACACAATTGGCACCAATTCCCCCATGGGATCAAGAGTTTGATTTACATTGAATAAGATTTAATAAATTTTGTTCATAGTTGTTTGTGTTCATCTTATTTCTTACTCTTTGCAATGAAAATGGATTTCATGGGGAATTTTTAATCTCACTTGCACTTGATCTAACATTGTGCTTCTTTGGTATGTTTGTGAAGGTATAAGGATTGGGGTTCACTCCTGCACCTGAGAGCTTCCGCAATTCCATTTTGTCTAACAAGGCTATTTGGGGATGCATGTTTCTGAATTTTTGTCTCACAGGTTTTGCTTAAGGATATACAACCAAGTGATGAACTACCACATTTGGATGAAGCCCAGGAATTTCAACATAAGTCCATGTAAAATTTACCTTTCTTTTGTTGATGAATATAGCCAAAATTTCATGTTCTTTTGTGAGAAGTGATTCAGCATAGAAGGTTATGTGTGGTAGCTCCTTTGTTCCCAGGTTGATGGGATTGAATTTTTCTATTAGGACTGTTGATTTTTCTTGATGAATTGCAGTAAGGAGAAGATTGAATCCTTCATCCTTTGGTGCCTCAAATAGGTTTTCACCGTCGGATGTGTCCTTTATTTTAACTATTTTATGGTCAGAGAGTGCCATAGTGTGGTTTTTACTCAAGGACCTTGAGATTATTCTCAATTCCTCAGGTTTGTGACTGAAGGATTCAATTGTCCTCTTGTAATAGGCTTGAGTGTCCAATGTGATATCAAACCCAACTTTATGATCTCCATATGGTATTGTATCCCTCAATCCCATGAATTCTGAAAGTGCCTCATCATTTTTTAATGTATCCAAAATTGGTGGTCCTCGTTGGTCGTAATTGATGAGTTGGGGGTAGATCATGTTTTTTTTGTGGGTTTTGTGGTCTGACTTGGAAGACAGGGCACTAATCATGAGTAGGGAGGAGTATTCAAATAGAATAGGTACATTAGTAATATGATCCTCGTCATCACTATTACTACACACATCAATGATGTCAAAGGTGAATTTATCTAAGGGAAGTCCTATAGATACGAGTAATTTAAGGGTAGCTATCGATAGCTGAGGGACAGTCCTAACTACTCTAATCAAGGGACTTCTGTCACGTATGGTTACACTCGGGGGGGTACACCCAAGGCCAACATATTTCATTCATTTCTCAACAATGATGGGCTCCAGTCATTTGTTGTTGTTCTTTCCAAAGCTTCCATTCCTATTATAGCCCATGCCCAACATTAATTGAAGTCCTTTGTTGGCCTCATCCATAGGAAGGGCTGGTGTAGGTCTTTGATCTTGATAGAGGAGATTGAATACTTCTTGCTCATCCACCACTTCGCGGCCTAGATCTCTCCAACTCTTGAATCGAGAGGGATCCGTCTTGAAGGTTTGAGTTTTTGTTTTGGTGGGATGTGGCTGACCATGAGATCTGGGGGATTGAGGTAGCTCCCCAACTACAAAGGATCATTTCTTTATTTTGTATTCCCCACACCCATTATCTTGGATTATAAGCTTGATGTTGGATATGTCAAGGATGGCGGGTATCTTTGTCCCAAAAGTGGAGGCTATGTTGGATGGGTCTATATATGGAGTGGAGGGGCCTTCATCGTTATTTAGGACTTGGGGGACTATAGTTTAAATATTTGATTTACTAATGAAGGAAATATAATCAAATATTTTTCCGTCATAGATAGTAAACGGCCATAATCAGAATATCAAGTGGTTGCACAAGTAAAATGAAGGGTCACAACCCCTCGAATTTATTGTATAAATACTTGTAAAAAATTAGTTGTAAAAAGGGATAATGGGGATAGATTGTGGAAAGCATTATATTTTTAGAATGTTTGCATTCAAGAAGACTATGCTGCATGTATAAATTTCGAGGAAGATAATGGAAGATTGTTGACTTGGTGGCTTTGTTCTGGTATCAGTTGTTTGTTGGATTTCTGCAATTATTTGATTTTCTCCAATCTGATGTTTCTTGATTATTTAAATTGAAATATCAAGTATATTTTGAATTTATCAGTACACATTTGTTGTATCTATGTGATTCGATTAATTGGGTTCTTTAAAGAAGAATTAAATTCCTCTCAGTCAATTATAGTAATATGGGAACACGATTTAGATCACTAAGAAGAATCAAATAGTTAGGATTGATATTTTGCCTCAAGTACGGTCTATCAATCACATCCCTACATGTTTGTACTAGTTATAAACTCATATTTGTATGCCAAAAAAATTAGAGAACTTACTAGCTAGAAACCACTCATCTAAGACTTCAATTTGACTCCATTTTATGCAACAAGGCACTGGTCTTCCATTTTTTATTATTTAATTTTCTTCATTTTATTTAAAATCTATTAACTGAACATATCAGGCTTCACCTTGATATTGCATATTAAATTTAGACCAAATTCAGATCATCTTTCTCCACTGTCAAATTGCCATTGTGAATAGTTTAGTCAAGTAGGAAGCATAGTTCAAAATCTGCAGCATTTACATAGGTACATCTGCCTAGGTTTAGCAAAGCCTTAAGATTAGAATGTTCAACTGTACTGGTTGGCCTTCTTAGTTGGCCAATAATTTTGTGAAATCTTGGCAACCTCTCGTGGTTCAAACATGCGTTTTCGAGACCTAACAAATTGGCGACTCCATTGGGGATTTACTCACGAAGATTTTTCAGCCTTTCTTTTTTATAGAGTCAGCAAATTTTCACATTATTTGCAGATTCTGCTGGGGGAAAACCAAAACAATATCACAATATTTTTCATTTTCCTACTTTTGAAAAGTAGGTGGCGACTCTGTTTAACATTGATAAATAATGTATAGATGTTGTGGAGCAGTAACATTTTGTCAAGATGTCAGGAGCAGAAAGAAGACACCGGTCAATGAAAGATTTGGAAGAATTGGAACAACAAAGGTTATACTGGAAACAAAATACATGAAAAGTGAAATAGCGACTTTTGTAGTTGGGAGCTGAATGTCTTCCAAATACATCACCAAATAGGCCATCATACAGTGAGAATGAATACACAAATGCCAGTAGATCTTGGACACCACAAGTACCACATGAGAACTTCGACAATGAAGGTAATGCGCTCTATTCACATAAAAACACTTATGCACCACAACCATTACATCAAATGAATACTCATCTTCCATTTCTTGGAAAGATATCAATGATCTACCAAAACCCATATGGCCCTCCAAATTTTGTCTCAGCTATTGATAAACCATTTAACTATAGTAATGTCTAAGGCTACCAAATCCTTATCCCTACAAATTGACATAATTGCTAAAGCATATCCCTATATTTCAAGGATAATGGGATGAATCAGCTTATGAGCATATGGAGCGATTTTGGAATTTCATTTTCAACTTTAAAATTTATCCAGAGGATGTCATTATGAAATGTTTTACAAGATCTTTGAGGGATAGTGCAAGAGAATGGTTTATAATTTTTCCTATGCAAAAGTATATCTTCATGGGAGGATCTATAAGGAATATTATTGAATCCGTATGAGGACAAAGATGATGAGTATTTACATAATCAAGAAGGAGGTCAAGGTCTCTTAGATGAATTTTTTGACATAAGGAGACACAAAGGAGAATCTGCACGCTCTTTACTTAACAGAGTGCTGAAAATCCATTTGAAAATACCTTATGATCTTCTGCCTAGTGATCTCGTACTCATTGAGCAATTCATGAGAATATATGACCCCGATCTAGTTCATTGGTCTGAGTCATCAGAGCCAACTACTATTAGGGATTTGTTGTTATGGATACATGGGCATGAGCATGCTATCAATATCAAATCTGATGACAAAAGTAATGGTATGGGTAAAGATGGAGAAATTGATCAAATAATGCAGCCAATAGAGGATATATATGCAAGTGAAAATGATGAAAATCTATGTGAGGAAGAAGAAGATGATGATGTACATACTCAAATTCAAGACTCCATCACAGAGTCAGAATTTGGAATTTCTCCCTTAGATTCATTTTTTGACATAAGGAAATATGGAGGAGAAGATGTAAAATCTCTATATAATAGAATGACATAAATATATATGCAATTACCACCTCATCATAGGCCTAAAAGACCCACATTTGTTACACAATTTGCAAGAGCATAGGAAGCCTGAATCAATTTATTGGTCAGGGTCATTAAAACAACAAGCCCTTAAAGTACTGAATGAATTTATTGATTCCATGCTTAGGAAAAGGTATATGGATACTGGCAATGATGAATCTAATAGTGATATCATGGGAGATCAAACAATGCAACAAAGAAAGGAAAAATGTGCAATTGATATTTCCAATGATAATTGTTTAGACTTGGAAGATGGTGATGATATGAATGGTCAATCATACATATTGGATGAGGACTACAATGATGAAGATTTTATTGAAGATACACTTCATAAGGAATATAATGGTGATAAAGAAAGCAAACGTGAATATATTGTGCCCTCATTCTCAGACCGACACCATGATGACACAATTGATGATGAGGAAGAGTTCATGGGAGAAAGATTTTATGAGGGCCAAGACGATGAAAATATAGAATAGGTCAATGAAGAA
The DNA here is from genome assembly GCA_007115665.2 of Sequoiadendron giganteum. Classification (NCBI taxonomy): domain Eukaryota; kingdom Viridiplantae; phylum Streptophyta; class Pinopsida; order Cupressales; family Cupressaceae; genus Sequoiadendron; species Sequoiadendron giganteum. The sequence continues at coordinate 153,894,135 of CM021105.1, forward strand.
GCAAGTCCACTTGAAAAGGAACATATGACATATTCACTTTTAATTGATAACCATGAGGACTAGCATGAGGATCTTGATTTGCAACAAGGGGGTATTTTTAGTTCTTATGAAGATCAAGAAGTTGGATAAATGGTAGAAGATCTGGATGAAACATGTTCACTCAATAGTGAGTAGAAATATGCACACAAAGATGATTCTGAAGTTTTGGGTCCAACCTACATTTGCTTTGACAGTGAGAATACTATGTGTAGTGATTCAAATAATTCCATGTGCATCTCTCATAATGATGAGGAAATATTTGAAGCTGATCATGAATCCATTTATATCCAAGAAGAGGTATGTGACTTGAATCATTTTTGCCTACAAAAGAAAGATATTGGTTTACACATCATTGATGATGAGTGTTCAACATTTATTAATTCAAGTATGTATGAGGATGACTATGTGGATCAGAAGTATGTGTCAATTCTAACTAGTGATAGGAAATAAATTGAAAGGGGCTCTGATTTGATTGTTTCAAAAGATGTTGATGAGACAGGATTTTTTTATTTCCATGAGAATAATTCATATTTTCAGGTCCCGGTATAGCTATAGGATCATTCGATAACATATCATAATGAGCAAGCTTATGAATGTTCCATTGGATGTGGATGCACTTTGTATCATGAAGGTAGCAAATATTTATCATATGATGAACTACATAAGGGTGAAAGGAACATGAGTGAAGTTGAACATAATGACTTTCTAAAGATTTTCAATGGAAGTAGCATGGCAGATTACATAAATATTCTTAGGAGGAATTCAATAAAATCACAACAAAACAAGGTGTATGATAGGGGAAGATACTAAAATTTATTTTTCGGTGGACTTGTGCCATCAGTGGGTGAGGTTTTTTCAAGAAACCATATCATTTCATGGTAGAAAATAATTTCAATCTCTTACTCAATAAATAAAACTCTTGGTTTGCTCTCCTAGAGGCTTAGATTCTTGCTATGCCCACCAAGGGCATACATCCCCAATAGGATCCACTCTTAGAACCTTAAATTTTCCATGAAAAAACCTAAGTTTTCCCCATTTGAATCTAACATTTTCACTATTCTTTTCATAAAAAAAAATTCGTTCTCCACTCGTACCATTGAAATAACCTTAACCACCATACCATTGTCAAAATTAAAGCCTTTCATGGGTATGTGCAGGATCATGATGGGCAAAAAAGTGGCAATATGTTGGGTATGTGGCTGACGACATTTTTTTTACCCAAAATTGATGAAAGGAAAAGGTTTTTTAAAGGAGATTCTCAACTTTCCACCAATATAAATTATGATTTACTTTGAATTTAATAAATTATTATTATTCATTTTCTATTGAATTATGACTAAATTCCTAATTTTTAGGTTGATTGAAAAACATCTATAGCTTTCAAACAGTATCATATTTTTTGAATCCAAGACATGTGTGACATTCTATTCTTTACATAGTAAAAGATTAAAAAAGAAAAAAATGAATTTCATGAAGTTTTAACCAAGTTAAGGTGGTCAGACATTCAAGTCTTTATATATTTTAAAAATTGTCATAATTTTTTTATAATTAATAATTTACTTGGAAAAAATTACAAAAAAATATGCATCACATCAGGACATGAGTCCTCTACTTATATCTAAAATCTTTCAAAAAAATATTATCATTTTAATGTGGTTAGGGTGGTCAGACAGACACCTACTTATTATTTTTTCCCTAAAATTTAAATACTAATGTATTGAAATTTCAAATTTTCACCAAATAGATTTTTATTTTTTGTAAATAAACCTAGTAATTTAGAAACTACATTCAGTTTGCTACAAATTCTATTGTTACATATTTTTGAAATAATATAGATAACTTATTCAAATATTTATGTCAAGTTGCCTAACTCTGATTTTTCTAAATTTTTTTCCACTTAAGGGTTTGTTTTTTCCATGATGATCTTGCACATACCCTCATACCCTTTTACTTTACCGCTATACTGCATGCAACTCAATCTAGCCCTGAGGTATCATGGTGAGTGGTTAAGGGTAGTCACAATAAGCCTTTATCGCAATACTGTGGACAATCGTTAGTTAGCCGACGGTTATGGGGTGAATGAAGACAATGTAGTAAGAGATGCTTACAGTGCTACCGCTGGCTGCCAACACATAGACCACATTGGCACAGTAAAAAACAAAGCAACAGGTAGTGAATAGTCACCACCACACCACACGTGGTTAAATGACAGACCACAGTGACTGTGGTGGCCAAGAGGAAGAAGTGAGATGATGCTTAATGGTCACATCACAGTACCACCGGCGGTTAGGAAGCAGACCATGGTAGAGTGGTAGGAGGAGAGAGGGCAATGACAGTTGGATATTGCGGTACTGTGAGGAGGCAACAAGTAGACCACAGTAACGCGGGTAACAGTGAGAGCTGACAGTAGAAGCTAATACCGCAATACCGCCAGAAGTTAAATTGAAGCTTGCGGTAAGGCTGCAAGCAATGGTGGTAGATGTAACAGTTAGTGTGGGGTCAGTCACCACGTTATCGTGGGTGGAAAGGTCAAAGCCCGCGGTATTGTGGTAAACATAAAGGTATAAAGTGATAAAATATTAAGAGTGGATAAAGTATAAACTGGAAAGTGAGAGTGAGAAAGATAAAATGAAATATAAAAGGTGAACTATAGTTTAAATATTTGATTTGCAAATGAAGTCAATATAATCAAATATTTTTTTGTCACAGACTGTAAACGGCCATAATCAGAATATCAAGCAGTTGCACAAGTAAAATGAAGGGTCGGGACCCTTGGAATTTGTTATATAAATACTTGTAAAAATTCAGTTGCAAAAGAGGGAGAATAGGGATAGATTGTGGCAAGCATAATATTTTCAGAATTTTTGCATTCAAGAAGACTATGTTGCATGTATACATTTTGAGGAAGATAATGAAAGACTATTGATTTGGTGGCTTCGTTTTGGTATCAGTTTTTTGTTGGATTTCTGCAATTATTTGATTGTCTCCAATCTGATGTTTCTTGATTATTTAAATTGAAATATCAAGTATATGTTCAATTTATCAATACACATTTGTTGTATCTATGTGATTTGATTAATTGGGTTCTTTAAAGAAGAACTAAATTTCTTTCAGTCAATTACAATAATCTGGGAACGTGATTTGGATTATTAAGAAGAATCAAATAGTTAGGATTGATATTATGCCTCAAGTAGGGTCTGTCAATCACATCCTTGCATGTTTATACCAGTTATAAACTCATATTTGTATGCCAAACAATTAGAGAACTTACTAGCTAGAAACCACTCATCTAAGACTTTCATTTGACTCCTAGCACTAGTATTCCATTTTTTATTATTTAATTTTCTTCATTTCATTTAACATCTATTAATGGAACATATCAAGATTCACCTTGATATTGCATATACAATTTAGACCAAATTCAAATGATATTTATCCACTGTCAAATTGCCATTGTGGATAGTTTAGTCAAGTAGGAAGCATAGTTCAAAATATGTAGCATTTACATAAGTACACTTGCCTAGGTTTAGTAGAGCCTTAAGAGTAGAAGGTTCAATTGTACTAGTTGGCCTTGTTAGTTGGCCAATAAAATTGTGAGAGCTTGGCAACCTCTCATGGTTCAAACCTTCATTATTGAGACCTAACAGTAACCATTAGGGATAGACTTTTGATTTGAAGTGGAGGTCTTAGGTGGATGTGATGCCCTGACAATAGTGACCTTGTCACCGTGTGTGGTGACTTCACAATCAACATTGGCTCCCTTGATGCTAACAAAAGTGACCATTTCATCAAGGCATGTGACAAATCCTTCATACACATGGCTCAAATTGCCATATTTTTGCTTCCCTTTGTTGTTTCCTTGGTTGTGATTGGGCATCAGATTCATGTAGATTTTTCGATCTTGATTGCTAGCTGGTTGCTCAACATTTATGATATTTTCAATGATGAGGTCTTGGATGACATTTTTTAGTTTCATGCAGTTGGAAGTTGTATTTCCCTTGAGCTTATGATAATCTCAAAGGAAATTTTCATTGTACTAGAGTTGTTTCACCTGGGGCTCTTGGTAATTATCATAAGTGGGGATTTTGATGAGGTTCTCGTTGACCAACTCTTCATGATGGATTCGATTGACTCCCCAAGGGTTGTGAATTTTCTCTTGTGGGGATATATGTTTCACGAAGGTGGTCCTCCTTGATTATTGAGGTTGTTGTGTTACCACATTGGCTTGCATGTTATTGTGATTATTATTCTACGGTTGATGAAGTGTTTGGACATTCTTCCTTAGACCACTGATGAAGACCTTGGCATCAACCACTCCATCATTGGTGGCATTCCTATTTTTTTCCCATGTGTAAGGTTTCTCATTATAGTTGGTGGATGGGTGACTATCTTGATGTTCAGGATATGTAGGTGCGCCCCCTTTTGCAAAAAGGGCTCTTTCGATGTTGAGTACCTTGGGGATCAATTGATCATATGTGGTGATACACTGCATCTTTAGATAAAATGGTATGTTTTTATCCAGATTGTCAATTATAGTGCAGATTTTTTGCTCCTTTGGCATGGCCCACTTGCTCCGATTGGCCTTAGATCACCATCATTGTAGGAAGGAGGTGAATGATTTCCCCTTTCCCTATTTAAGAACCAATAACTCCTCTAGACTCCGTGCTAATGTTGAATGTATAGTTTTTGAGGAATGCATCTACGATTTCTTTAAATTTTCTAATGCCTCTAAGCAGACGAGAGAACCATTCCATGGCGGGACTAGATAGGCTCTGAGGAAATATCTGCATCAAATATGTACCATTGTATGTGACTTCCATGCAATGTAATTGGAATTCCCTCATGTGATCTTCAGGGTTTCCCAACTCATGACATTTGTCAAATTTGGGGATTTTGAATCCCTTTGGGAATGGTATCATTGCAAGGTTCCTATCAAAAGGATAGGGGCATAGATTGTTAGGTGTCTGTTTTTTTCTCCCGATTGAAGGTCAAGCACTTTCTGTGAGATTAGTTTGATTTGTTTCATCACATTGTCTTATGGATCAAGAGGTGGGATGAATGTGTTTTGATGGGGTTGGAGTGTTTTATTGACATGTGGGGTGTTGGTGGTGGTTTGTTGCAAGCTTTGTTGTGTGATTAATTTTTGCATTTGTTGCTAAGCCAACAATGCTTGTTGTTGGTCATGTTGTTGCTATGCCAACAAAGCTTGTTGTTGGGATTTTTGTTGAGCTGCTATCTGTTGTGTTCGATACTCTTGTAGGACTTGTTGATAAGCTTGTTGTTGGAGTGCTTGCAATTGTTCCTGGTATTGCACTTGCACTTGCGCTTGTTGAGCTTGATATTGGGCTTGGGCTTGAGCATGTACTTGCTGGGTTGCTTGTGCAACTTGAACAACCTATGCAGATTGTGCGGCTTGAGTTGCTTGTGTAGCTTAGGAAGCTTGATTTTATCGTAGTATATCTTGGGCCTATTGTACCTGTTGTGCCTGTTGTGCTTGTGGTGCTTCTAATTGTGCATGTGCTTGCTAAGAAGCTAATTGTGTAGCTTGTTGATTTTGGATTTTTTGGATTGCCTTTTGATAGGCAGCTTTTCGGGCTGCTTGCAACGTGATGTTGAATGAATTCGCCATGTTGGGTTTTGGTAGTTGTGGTGGTGGATTGGGAAAGTTGTTGACCATTGTGATGCTCAAGTGGAATGATAGCGTTGATGATCAAGGTTTGAGTGGTGGATTGTGTGATTGAGATGGTTAGTCCTTGGGAGACCATGCTTTGAGAGATTTGAGGAATGGTGGATGTATTGATTTTTGGGGTCATTTGGATTGTTGCCATCTATTGTTGTGATATCGATGGCATGATAGAAGGAGTTGGCATGATTTTTTTACTCACGATAGGGGGATTTCTTTGATTTTATTGATTGATGGTGGGTAAAGGAGGAAGACCCAACCCAAGGGGTGATGTGGATGTAAGTGGTAGAGGTGTAAATGGTGGAAAGATGGATGGTGCGTTCTCTTACTGAGATGATGATGAGGGATCAAAGACTCCTTCTCCAAAAAAATCATCTTATCCTTGTGAGATCATAGGGAGAGATGCTTTTGTTTCAGGAGGACAAGCTGGTGTTGCATGAAGGAGGATGAATGGTAGAACCATGAAATGCAAGCGGAACATATGGGTGTAATGGATTTACTGGGACAAATTGACCCAGTATGGTGTTTGCATCCAACTCTTGAATATTTACAAGGGTATGTGCTTGAAGGGCATGAAGCAATGAGCTTCGTTTGCTAATGATTAGAGAAGTTGGATCAATCGGTGATGTGATCTATGGAATGCTTTGGGTGATGTTTTGATATAGCAGCATGGGTGGGATTGGGGGCATGATCTCAAGAGGTTTCTCCACAAGAGTGCTTATATCATAGTCAGAAGGGAGTTTAGCCCCTTCCTTTGCTAATTCAAGCATAGATTGGGAGGGATACAACCTCATCATGGTACTAACAATTCATTGATTTTCAGGATTTTGGAACATCTCAAGGATTCAATCTTGTGTCATCCCTAAGACATTGTTTGTGATGTCCTCTACTTGATCCTCCTCCTGAGGATTTTGTGATGGTAGAGAGAGATTGCTTGGGGGATTACTTGATCCAACAAGATTCATTTCAGGAGTAGTTTAGCTTAGGTCACTTGAATTTGATGTTTCCTTGGTGATTTCCATATTCTTCTTGTGTTGCGATCTTGTTTGCACCATAAAATAAGGATCAATTTTCAAGAATTTGTAGTCCTTTAGGTTGATCCAATTTTAGGCACAAAAGGAGAAGAACTTGGATGATTAAGGATCAAAAATGTGGGGATGAGATAAATAGAAGATGAATGATGCAGATGATTGAATTATTGAGAAACCTTGGGGAGATACTAGACTTTAGGATTTTATTTGGATTGATTTGGATAGTGAACTTGTAAACTCTAGGAGGTTGGATTTTTTTGGTAGAGTAGACTCATACACAAGATGATAATTTGACTAAACGTGTAAACAAGGATTCCTCAAGACACTTTTAATCAATCAAGATTATTTTAGATAATGAACTCCTAGACCTCAAGATGTTGGATTTTATCAAGAGGTAAATTTGTTCACAAGTATTTGATAATTTGATCAAATATGTGGAGAAGGATTCATCCCCACATATCTAACCAAACAAGATGATTTTAATTTTCCAAAATTCTAGCATGGATGATGTTTTCATGACTTTTAAGAGGTTTTGGTGAGATTATTTTTTATTTTGATGGTTGAAAGATGGGTGAGAGTGATTGATTTTGATCCTAGATTTAAACCTAGATAAAACTTATTTTTACAAGACCTCAGTTTTGAAGAACATGCAATACTTCCTATGTGAGAAATAAAAACCTTTGGAAGAGACTTGGATTTTGTTGGTAACAAAATTCATACAAATTTGGATTGTTCTTCGAAGCTTTCTTGTAAAAATTATAGACCAACCTTTCTTTAACTTCAAGAAGTCTTTCAAGATATTCCTCATGAGATTTTGGACTAAGACTTTTGAACTTGGGTTTTTGGATTTTTATTTTGTGGGAAATCATTTGGAAGAACACATGCATGGGGTTTGATTGCTCTTAAATTTGCTTAATGAGTTCTTTTTACCACAAAAAATTCTTGATTAAAGTTTCAAACTATATGTCAAATGTCCTAACTTCTTCTCATCCCACAAAGTCCATTATGTAGAGAATCAAGGAAATTAAGGAAAAAGTTTCATAATATTCACTTTGGTGAAAAAAAATGATGATAAAACCCAAGTACTTAGAAACCTCTAAGGACAAAGTCCCTAGGGAAAGAAAGAGCACTTGGATTAGTAAAAGATATTTGTTTCCTCCAAAGGGTTTCAAATTCTGAATATTTTTTGTGAATGTTTGTTTCAAATATTTTGAGATCCAAGCAAAGTGTTTCTATTTTGAGAACATGCACAATCCTAGGATGAAAATACAATATTTGTTGGGTTCCCACTTGGATAAATTCATCTACGCTTACTCTTAGCAGATGATTAGATGCTTGACCATATTGGATCCCCTCCATGGCACACACTTCTTAGGTCAGCCAAGTATTAGTACCCATGAATCTCCCATGGCATACTTCTCATCTCTACTAAAATTCGTAAGAATGTGGGGTGGCTTCAGAATGACCGTTCTTGCACCAACAAATAGTTTAGGATTTTGGCCTTTCTAAACAAAGGGTTTTAATGCAGGCATTCCATTCATGGGGGACCATCCATGTGGTAAGAGACTATTGCTTCCCTTCTTGTTGGAATGATCCTTGTGATACTTTCCTTTCTTCAAGTACCCAGACTTATATCCCAGGTGGAAGTTGCTTGGCTTTTCATGTTCTCGGTTGGGTCATTCCATTGGGTGATTACTTTTTCCCACAAGGAAAACCCTCTAAAATAACACAAAATCAAGTAAACACATTCGTATTTCAATCAATATTTGATTAGAAACAAAGAGAGAACACATGCAATATGTTTCACTCACACTCGCAAGACTTGTTCAATTTTTAATCCCAAATGAAATGTGGAGGCAACCATTTACACAACTTAATATCACCAAAAGCCTTTTGATTCTCAAGATCACCGTGAGGCATGAGAGAAGTGCATACATCTTTTAGATGATATTATTTTGGGTAGGTGATTATAAAACATAACACATTTTCATTTTAATCCTTCAAAGCAATAATGATTTTGTTTTTTTAAGCACCAAAAGGAAAAGTGAAAGTTGTTTGTTCAATTGTTAACCTTTAAACAAAATCTAGTAAATTTTCCTAAGGTGCTTTTTAATCGATTTATCTTGTTCTTTTTATAGCCCAAATTGAAATCTATTGAGTCCTAAAAGCTTGAAGAGATAAAATCCTTAAACTTGGAATTATAATTGCTTCCAAGAGTGTCTAAAGACATTTAATACAATAGAGAAATGATGTCATAAGAAGTTTTTCTTTTTTTTCCTCCTTCCCTTTTTGATTTCCTAACCTATAAAAGTTGTCAAAATTTTAGATGAGATCAACAAATAAGAAGATATAAGGGTTAGATGAATCATTAAGCATAAAAATCCTAAAAATTAGACCAAGTTATAATGTGATTTGATTTTAAATGTAAAATTGAAAATTTTAACTCTACTAAAATTGAAAAAAAGTTACACCATTTCATATCTTATGAAATTATACACTATTTAAAAAAAAAAGCTTCAAAAAAGTCTTTTGTATGACCAAGATATTGTCATTTTAAAATTGACTATAAAAGCGCTAAAACAATGCTGAGATGCACCAAAAGAATGCTCAGATGCGCCAAAAGAATGCTCAAATGCACCAAAATATGTTGTGTATGCGCTATAACAGAGCACAAATGCACCGAAAGATACCGTGGATGCGCTATAATAGAGCACAAATGCACCAGAAGATGCCATAGATGCATTATAATGGGGATTAATGATCATAAATCCCTCTGGATCATGATTTCTATGTCTACAACACTTCATTCCAAAATGTTTAATCTTAGGAATAATTTTCTTCCATCCATCTTGGACCATAAAAAATTTAGGGAAAACAATATAAGTGGGAAAAAAGTTCCCTTCTTCATCCCAACTAGGTGGGTATCTTCAACATTACCCAATTTCCACATGACCTCAAGGAAACTAGTCCTTAGTGGCACATCTTGTTAGGTCTCAAAAATGTTGTTTTGAAACCACAAGAGGTTTCCAAGCTCTTGATACATTTTTGGCTAACGTACAAGGCCAAATGATGAATTTGAACCTTCTTCTCTTCAACCTCTGCCAGACCTAGGTGGGTATGCCTATGCAAGTGGAGCTGACTTAGATTGTGAGTTTTCTACTTAAGCAATCTATCCACAATGGAAATTAGGAATGGAAAGATGAAATCCTAATTTGGAATAAATTGTATAAGAAATATCAAGGTAAAATTTAATATGTTTAGTTAACAAATGTGAAATTTGATTTTGATATGATAAAACTAAAAATGGGTGAGACCAGTGCCTTGTTGGGTTAAGCGTAGTCAGATGAAAGTCAAAGATGAGTGGTTGATATTTGGCATAAACTCTAACTATTTGGAATACTAGTATTGGTTTATAACTTGTAATTACTAGGTTCTTCTTAGTGGTCCAAATGAAACTTCCAAATTATTGTGGATGATTAGAAGCATTTAATATTTACTTGAAAGAACCAATAATCATATCACACAAGTACAACAAATAGGAATTGATAAATTGAGTATATACTTGATATATCAATTTAAATAACAAAGAAATATCAACCTTGGAGACAACCTGATGATATCTTCAATTAATTCAATGAATGATTGATACGAGTATGATGCCACAAAATCAAAGATCCTTCATTCATTTCTCCAAAATTTCATACATGCATCATGGTCTTTTGAAATGTAGACATTATATCTATTCCTCTTTGCCCATTATTTTCTCTTATATCTCATCTAATGACACCTTTTGGTCTTTCTCTCTCTTATTTATATGAGAGAAAACAAGCTTCAGACCAAAGGACATGTCTTTTGATAACATACCATAACATAATTTTGAAATTAAACATAACTAAAGAAAAAGAATCATAACATGTGTATGAACTCATTAATCTTTGAGTAAAATCTCGTGGTCATCTAAGACCTATTCAAAGCTTTACTGTAAAGTAGGGTCCACATCGTCATCACCAGCCGATCCTGACTTTTGCTTAGTTGTGCATAGAGTATCTATTGCCTAATTTATAAACAGGTTGATCGATGAATTTAGGTGATGGATACATTCTCATTTTGCATGAGTGTCTGCATTGGTTATTACTTCTTTCATATTATACTCCATGTATACAAACTTTTCAATTTGGTTATGGGTATTTTGCAAGAACATATCCTCATGATTTATTTCTTGCAATGCATCTATTAGAAACCATGTAAACTTTGATTTCCAATCATCCTTTTCTTGAAGATTCCATGTATCTGTAGACATGGAAAATATACCAATCACACCTAATCCTGATTTTACTAACAACAATTCATCCTGAATCATCTCTTTGCTAATCATTTAATTAAATAATCTCTATTTAATTAAAATCATCACATTTCATCTCTTAATTAAATAAATAAATTTTATTTGATCAAGTCATCATCTCTTTTTAATTAAATAAATAATTTTTTATTTAATTAATCATATAGTCCCTCTTTTAGTTAAATAATTCATTTTATTTAATTAATCTCTAAAGTCATTCCATTAAATTAAATAAATTAATCTATATTTGATTTAATCTAACACCATCTTCTTTCATTAAGTAAATCAAAATCTTTATTTAATTACGTCTAAATCATTTTCCTCTCATTTTGATTAATTTCAATCCAAAATCTAAATCAAATGGTCAAATCAGCTAATCCCTCATTAAATTAATCAAATCATGATTAATTTAATCTTAATCCCCTAAATCCTCTAGATTTTTCCAGTTGCACATGAAAATACATTTAAATGATTTATTAAATCTCTATTTTTTTTCAACATGGCATAAAAGGAGAATTTTTTTCCAAATTTGAAAATCGCTCCAAATGGGATTTGTCCTTCCAACAAAGCATTTAACTTCTCTTACATGTCCTTGTGCATTGAGCCAAGTGGCATTTAACTCAATCTTTTCTCCCTCCAACAAGTCATTTCATGAATTTCAAAATACACCTAATATGATTTATTGGATCATTCATCAAAATGTGCATAACCTTCCTCCATTCACATCTTGACAAGTGGCATTTGATCATTAGATGTTGAATGATGTCACATTGCTCCATTTTTCTCATTCCCCCATCTTGTCTTTCTATAAATGAAAGGCTTCTCTTTGTATTTTGGATACACAATTGAGAGAAAAGTTACTATCTTCACATTTAGAGCAATTTTCCATTATCATAGCTAGGTTATTGCAGATTTTATCAAGGAATTGTGTTGTTCTTCCTCACCAAGTGGGTCAATCTTCATCAAATCATCCAATCACACAAAGGATTTGGGAAAGGGGCATTTCCTACTCACAAATTGGTACCAACTCCCCCATGGGATCAAGAGTTTGCATGCTTAAATAGGATTTAATTGTTCTTCTTGTTTTGTTCTTTGTTTTCTTCCTATTTTGAGCATGGTAGATGAATTTCATCGGGAATCTTAGTTCTAACTTTCATTTGGATCTAATAATATGTTTGTTTTCTATGTTTTTGCAGGTCTAGGATTGGGGTTCACATTTTGGCACTAGAAGGAGGGAAAAAATTGCAAATCTAACATGTTTTTTTAAATTTCGTTGTTTTTCGACAGTTCTATGTGGTTGAAGGATAGGATCAAGGGAGGAAAATTTTCTCACAACTTCTATTTTTTCAATAATGTGATTAGAAACATTTTTTATCTACAATTGCAAGAAGAAAGAAAATTGAATTGGTTGCCCATTTGTTAAATTGGACAAGACGAAGCAAGATAGAGATCCCAAGTTTAAGGGGACATATTTTGGTATTGATAATTGTGTTGAGGATGGAAAAATATTGCAAAACTTTGATAGGGAGGTTGGAAAGCTCAAGGAAGAAAGAGAGGTGTAGGATAAAGGAAAAGAACCCATGGTTGAGGAAAGGCCATCATATTAGCCACCTACAAAGAAATTTGTATTTTCAAGGAGAAGGAGTATTGTAAGAAAGGATTATATTTCTCCCACTTGCACTCATTCTAAAAAATCAAGAGCCTCTTCTCCTATGCATAACATGCCATCCCATCCACTTGTAAAACCACCAATCAAAAATTTTATTGATCTTGGCTCACCTCCAAGGGAGTCATTACCAAAGAGAAGGAATGTTGAACCATCAAGCAATGCTACATCACCTAGACTAGTTAATTATCCTATTGTCTTAGATGAGTAGGTTTTTTTTACAATTGAGGAGATGATGCAAGGTATGCCTTCACTGCTTAGGGAGGTGAATTTATAAATTCAATGTCTAAGATTGAGAAAAAATGATCTTTCTAGAGCTAACAATACTGATGATGTTAGAGAGAAGGGATGTAATGACTTCATAGATGATGAAATTTTTGACAAGACTAATGCTTTCCAATAATTTTTTTGGAGAGAAAGAAAAGAGAAATATGATGACATTGTGAAAATTGGGATGATGGGCACAAAGTTTCCAAGGAAAGTTATTAAAGACATGGTTCTTGAAAAAGTGAAAGAAAAGTAAAAATAAATAACACCTATAGAGGGATATAAACTTGTTAGAGGAAGTGGAGTGCTCCTCTTACTTGAGTGGGACATGGAATTTTCCATAGCTTTTGACATGGTGAGGAGGCACAATGCTCTCTTTTTTGCAACTGAGGAGGAAGCAACAATAGCTTTGTAAGGGTGAGATTTGAGTCCACAATGGGATACACTAGCCATTTGGGCACTAGGCCCAAATACAAATAAGCTTGAAGTTGTAGAGCCAACAACTGATTTAAGAGGATGGATAGTAATAAAGAGAGTGTTTGACACTCCAACAATAGAGGAAACCATATTAGATATGAATGTGGCCTTGTTTACTAAAGCTACTATTGAATGATTAGAGGAAGAATGCGATGCACACTATAAATAACATAATGACTTGGTGATTGCATATAGTAAAGATGAGAAGAAAATTATAAAATTGTGGTTGGAAGTTGTAATACTAAAAGAGAAGTTGCAATTTGAATAGCCCACATTTTCAACATAAGTCAATGTTCCCCTTTCTCCTCAATCTCCTCTAGCTCAATCACCACCTCCTGCCCATTCTCACCCTCCAAATTCTATAGAATTGGTTTTGTAAAATCCAGATAATGTACCTATTGCTTACCTTACTCTAGGTACATCATCTATATCCCCTCCAAAGGAAGTGACTAAGGAGGAATTGATACAACAAATGGAGGTTTTCGATGAACTATTTTGTTTGTATAATTTCATAATAATATATTTATTGTTACAAATGTATTGGAACATTTTTATCCAAAGCAATAAAAATAGAGGAATTTTAACTCTAATTATTCTTTAATATTTCAATCAATAAGTATGTTGGAGAAGGATAGAGCCATAGCTCTCCCACTAATGCAGACATGGGAATGCAGGTTAAGTGTACTGAATAACATGGTTATTGGTTTCACCCATGACCAAAATAATCCACTACAGATAGGTCCAACCTATAGAATAGTGAAGGAGATGATTGATTATCAAGGGTCTGTTGATCCAATCTAGAAGAGGATCAAGGCAATGTTGAAGAAGTTTGATGAGAGTGATCTTGGCCTCATGCCAGAAATTATCAATAATCAAGAAGTGTAAAAACCTATGAGAAGTAGAGAGGCCATATGGATGTAGTCATCAATGCAGAGGCCATACTAATTTGTGAAGAAGGAGATGTGAATATGGCTATTCTAAAAGACAGTATGAACAAGTTGTTAGATACTAGCACATTTTTGGAAGAATTTTATAAAGATGTAAACTAAATAATGGTGAAGTGTGGTCCTTAAAAGAAAAGATTATATGAATTTATGGCTTTCAATTGGCCTACTAAGGAAGACTATACAACATGGGAGAAAAGGTAAAATAATATTCCAGATTTGTAATCTTTCTAGTGGTGATATGGCAACATTTTTGGTCTACTTTGCATCACCAATGGTCTACAAAGTTTTCAAGGGGAATCAAGAAAGGAATTTTTCATTTTGTACATGTGAAGTTTTGTCTTCACATGCCAACTTAGATTCCTTAGGAAACCTTCAAAGATAAACAAATACAAGAGTGGTAAATCACCTCAAAGGGGCAAAGATTTGAAAATGTAAATATAACGGTTGTATTTAGAATATTCCTATATTTTTAAATATATTTATAATCGATCAAATGAAAATGTGACAAGCGTACATTGGAGAGAAGCTTTTTTTTCTCCCTCGTTTCTATAAAAGGTAAATTAAGGCCAATTACACAAGTTGTTGTTTGATCTCCTAAAGACATTTTGTGATTTAGATAGTATAAAGAATAGAAGTTGAGTCTACATCTAGGTTTTTTTGAGTCTTTTTTTCTTGTAAGTTTAATGTTGTATAACAATACTAGCATTTGAATACAAGAATGGCATAATTATTGAGCCAATTCTCTCCTTGTGTATGCTTTATATGACTTATCAATGGAAATAATCAAATGTCTTTTCAATGATCTTCATTGTGGTCTAATGAATGTATGATTTTATCTTTGTTCTAATTCAATGAATTATTTAAATCAATTTGATAAAATCATATGATAATGAGTTTTAGTTCGAAATATTTGAGTATAATACTATAATGTAGTGTTGTAAAAGCTTTGAGATGATAAGTTTTAAAATATTTTCATTCATCATGGTTCATGTTAAATTGGACTTCATACCATAGGTTAGGGCACTATTCTAGGATCTATACTTACATTTCATATTCATGATCTTTAACAAAAACTACATTCAAAATCACTAAATATTTAATTTTCCATCGAAATATATATTGAGTTGAATTTTACCATGCTTTGCTGCTTATGAAATGATTAATGTGTGAAGATATTTCCTAATATTTATATTCTTTGAATTTTCAAGCAATTGTGTGTAGATCATATCTATTTTATATAATGTTCATAGGTAAAATAGCATAACAGAGCTTGAGAACCTTGTTTTAATTCAAATTTAGGCCTTAATTTTGACACCTCTTGACGATCTTTCCCGACAATCATAAATTAAATATCAAATTATTCATTGGGAAAAATTTATTCTTGGTAAGTTGAGCTAGGACCCATTCACCCTTAATGGTGGATGGGTCCTCCCTTAATAGGAACCCCTTTTTCTTGTTGATCTAGAATGGGTTTTTGGCCTTCTTTCAACTCCCTGAAGCTTGGTGAACTAGAAACTTAGACAAGACCCATTCTCCTGTGATGGTGAATGGGTCCTCCCTTAATGAGACCCTAATTTTTAATTTCATTCTTGTGGGAATTTAATTACCTTTCTTCCCAAATCTAGTGTTGTTCTTAATTCTTTAAATTTTAGGGTTAATTTCCTAATTTAGTATAAATAAGGGGTTAATTCACATTGTTTCATCCTAAGAATTTCAAGAATTCAAGTGATCAAGAATTGTAGATAATTTTAAAGGAATTCATAAGGAGTTTCAAGGAAGATTTCAAAGGTTTATTACATTAATTAAAGATCATATCACCATTTCAAGGGTTTGATGCATGCATTCATGTTTTTGAGCTAAGATTGTGAGTGTAGCATTGAAGATTGACTTGCAACTATTGCCTATATCATTTTCAAGGATCCTAGATCTACATTCTCCATGGCCACTCCATGATAGTTTATAGATTAACTTCACAAGACAAAATCCAAGGTGACATCATTTGCATATTTCATATTCCATGCTTCATTCCTTCATTTCATCATTTGGTTTAATTACCTACAAGGGGTTTGATTGAGGAAAACCACCATTTACTAAAAAATCATCAATTTTTTTTCCCTTGAGTGTGTGATTGCAAATTTATAGGTTAGAGATAAAGTTGAGCAAGATTTGGAGCAAGATTGTCAAAATTGAAGTTGCTAAAGCTGTCATTCAAAGTGCATGATTACAAAAAGATCTCTACAAAATTAACTAAAGGCCTTGAAAACTTGATAACTGGAATTTCAAGAGTACAGACATCTAGGTACATGATCTTGAAATTAGTTTTTTGAAACCCTAAAATGACCCATTCGCCACTGAAGGTGAATGAGTCCTCCATAACTCAAAAACAACAACTTTTTGGCTAGGTACACAACTTTTGATGCTCTAAAAGCATCCCCCATAGTTTCTATAATAGTTAGGTTCCATTTTTTGTTGTTATTAGTATCATATCTTACACATAATTGAGTGAAACACCTCTTAGAAAAATAGTGATTCATCACTCTTGTTTTGGTGAATCCATTTTGGTGAACACGACTCATTCAACATTGCACTTTTCTGATTTTTAGAGAATCTCATTGCATTTTAAGTTAAAATCTTACATTCGTTGGATTTATATTGGCATTGATTAGGGTTTTTTTCTTTTGCATCTCAATCTTGCATATTATATAGGTTTATGTTTGCATTGTTTAGCACTTCTTAAATTTGAAAATAAAAAAAACAAGTTAGTCATTTTTCATCTCATTTAGGTCTCATTCAATTGTATTTCAAACTAGGCCTTGTATTTCACCTTTCTATTGCATTTTGCATTGAATTTTCTAAAAATTTGAAGCTACATTTCATTGTCTACAACCTAGAAATGAAAGAAATATCTAAGAACTTGAAAATCATCAAAAAAATGTTTAAAAAGACCTTACTAGGATCCATTTTCCTTTATTGGTGAATAAGTCCCTAATCAGGTCTAATTTGTACCTTCTGGCATCTAAAAAGGCATTAGATTTAACTCTTAAATCCATAGAAAGATCCCAAGAAGACCTAACTAGGACCCATTCACCCTTACTAGACAATTTGTCCCAATTAGCTACATATCTATAATTTTAGGAGATTAAAATCTCATTTTTAGCTTCTATTTGGTGCATTCATCTTGATGTTTCAGTTTATTGATTTTTTGTTTCATCAATTTCATTGCATTTAGCTTAAATTGCTTCATTTTAGTGCATTGTTAAAAATTCAAAATTGCATTAAAACATTCCATTTTCAGTTTATTGCATTGTTTATTAGTAATTTGAATTTCTTAGATTATGAAAATTCCATTTCATTCTAGGTTATTGCATTTTCCATTCTAGGGTTTGCACATTAGGGTTGTAAAACTTTTATGAGCTTTGCAACTTGGTGTCCTATTTGCAATACTATTATAAGACTTAGTTCAAGTATCATGTCATCCAATGATATCTCACTTGTCATGGATCTTGGGTGCTATAAATCTCTTTCCAATAGTGTTGAGAATCAACCCTCCATGGGTCATAGTTTGCATACTTCATTAGCCATGACTTCATTTCCTATAGCCAATGTCCTTAACATTACCAACACCATCCGTATTATTACCACTTCCACTCAAGCTTTCGGTTCTACTCCAAGTCAAAGTGGAATTTCAATTTTGTCCTCCACAATAGCAATGTCCATACCAACATATGCTATTACACAACCACCAAAATATTTGAACCTACCACAACATTCCAACCTACAAAAAAATCCCAATCTACCACAATATTCCAACCTACAAAAACCTTTCAACCCACAACTACCATTCAACCAACCACAACAGTCATACCTACTAGCACCGTATATAATTCCATAGGTATTTTGGCGTAAGAGTTCCTTCCACCTTAGTGCCTTCGAGTACAATACCACCTCAACAGTCTACCTTCAATAACCTACAATTCACTAGCCCTCTAGATTCACACACTACACCACCTTATTCCCACCAACCTTATAACCAAAATGATCCTCTCATTAACTCACTTTTTCAATCCATGAAATCCCTTCAACAACAAGTGGAAAAATTACAACAAAATAATAATGGTCAACCTTTGCAATACATCTGTAAGTGTGAATAATATATAAGAATAAAATACTTCTTAATGAAACATTGTATCAAAGATCAAGCAAATAATCTACTGAACACGTCTCATTGTCTCCTATCTTCAAAGATTTATTAAGCTATTGTGCTCTTAGATTTAAATAACACTATAACTGTTAAAATGACAATCTAAAGAATGGAAGGATGCTGATGCGATGATATGAAGCTAATATGATAAAAGCAACTAATATAGTGTGGATTGACATAAAAACTGATAAATGAAGCTACAGGAGGCAACCATGATATGAAAACTAGAATGATGGATGCTTGGATGCTTGATAATTGATTCTTGATGCTTGATGCTTGAATTCTTGCAGAATAAGAGTGCATAAGTTAGATAATCTGAATCTAGATTCTTGGTTGAATGAAGCTTTATTTATAGATTTCCTGGCTTGTAGAAATGCACAGGGATGGAAAAGAGAGGCTTGGATTCAATCTGGAGGATTGAATGGTGAGAGATGGAGGAGATTGAGAAGATTTCGGATATTGTCTCTACCCATGAAAACACCAGGCAAGAGAAGAGGAAGGATTGATGGAAGAGGATTGAGAGAATAATTTGCAATTTGTCTCCAATTTGTCTCCAAATCTTCCCGTGAAGTTTGAAGGCATTAATTTTGACATATTTTAGACATAGGATTCTAATTTGATTTTTGAGGAAATATAGAGGAATATTCTTTATGCCTTTATTTAAATATTTTTGATTTATTTAAATTAGCCAAAGAAGGATAAATAATTTAATAGAACAAACTATAGAATTTGTTTATAAAATTAAAATAGAAGAATATGGTAATTAATCAATAAAGTGTTTAACCTTTAATAATTAATTTAAGATTTGATGTGATAGAATAAAATAGGGAAATGATAATTGAATCAAACAAAGTATTTAATTTTGTTTATTTAATTAAGATGAGATATTAGAAGAATTAGAAGAATTTAAATGTGAATGTGAATGTTAACTATATAAATAAATATTTATATTTATTCAAACAGTAGAGGAATTTAGGATACTTAATCAAATAAATCATATTTAATTAATCAGATTCTCTAGACCAATTTTAGGTGTATACATTTTTCCCCCCTTTGAAATGATGTGTTTATGCATTGCTTCAAAGAAAATTTTGCTGCTACTACCAATATTGATGAAAAAATTTCAGTATGCCCCAAACATGCCCCAAATATTGATTTTCAGATGATTGCCGATAATATGCCCCCTTGGGAGATAAATTAATGATTTGATGATTTTTTAGAATTTGTCAAATTTCATGATGATTTGATGAAGAAATAAATTATCTCCCAACATTGATAAAGAAAATATAGCTCGTGGATGAGTTTCAATTAATTTTGTAAATAAAGTTAATAAAAATATAAGAAAACCCACAAAAATCCCTTTTCAAAAATCTATATAAGGTCCAAATGGTCATTTTCATATCCATTTGTACTTTGTGACTTTCAACATCTACTGATAGAGATATTTGAGCTAGTTGGAGAAAGATGTCTATGCCCTACCACACTCATCATTTCGAGCACGTGTGACATCACCAGTGGCCGGCTACCTACGAACCTCCGGTATGTACCCATAATCCACCTCATTTTTTGTGCATTTTTATGCATTTGCTTTTTTCTGTAGTTTAGCACATCAATGTCATGTTGTAGCACTTTGCACTCCAGTGTAGAACTTCCGTTAACTACTTTAGCACTTCGAGAAATTAGCACTTTCCTTATTTTCTCTAGCACTTTCATTAGATAGTATAGTGCTTTCACGATTTAGCGCTTAGATAGTCAGATTTAGCTCTTCGACACCGGATCTAAACACCAAGAAAGTTCTAGCGCTTTGATGGTATAAATTGCCGCATCTATGATTTGTTATAGCACTTTTATTAAAGCGACGCTTTGATGGACTGTTTTAGCGCATAGAAGTGCTAAAATAGCGCTTTGAGAAAGTGGTGCTTCGAATGCCTGTTTTAGCACATTGAAGTGCCGAAATAGCGCTTTGGATGCCTATTTTAGCATATTTGAATGATGAAGTAGCTCTTTTTATTTGTAGCACTTTGGATGCCTATTTTAGCGCATCCATGTCAGTTTTGCAGATTTTGACACATTTAACCTTGATTTCATCAATTTTTTATCATGTCTATTCTTCGGTTTAGTATGACTTGATAATCCAAATTACCTAATGACCATTTTGATGATTAATAAGACTTACTCTCATGATAGGTGAGAAATAATCCTATTTGTGATGAATCTAATGATAGGCGAGGAATGATTCATATCTGACAAGCCTCATGATAGGTGATATTAGATAATGTTGTGATGAACCTCATGATAGGCGAGGTTTGTTGATGTTTGTTCATGATTTTTGATCAAAAATTCATACCAAAGTTTCATTGGATCTAATAGTAGAATGACTTTTGATTTTTGACATAGTAAACTGATTGTAAACTTTAAATGGTGATAGGAGGATCTGGGTAATCTCCATATGCGAGAGTGGTTTCTGTGGACCACATATTTGATTCCTCATCTGACTCCTGATGAGATTCAAATCATAGCTTGATGTGTTCTTTCTAGTCTTCTTGATATGCCCTAGATTAGGATTAATCAGGGTCTTCTTAATGCTTTGGTTGAGCGGTGGCATAATGACCATAACACCTTCCATCTACCCACTGGAGAGATGATATTCACACTTGAGGATGTGTGGTGGATACTACGGATATCGTTCATTGGAGAGATCATTGTATATGATTCACATGAGGCTGGTGGGAGAGATGCTCTTCGTAGAGTTTTCTAGGATCAACACATTGCAGGACCGAGTGTCCGATGGTCGATGATGGATGACACTTATGCTTCACTACCAGTAGTATTAGATGCATTCATTGGAGGTTTCCTTTGTCCTGATCATAGGTCAGAGGGATTCTCTATGCATTGGGGCTGTATTTTGGAGAGCATGGTCGTGTATGGGACCAAATATGCATGGGGGATGTGTATGCTAGCCCACCTCTATCAAAATTTACATTCACTGGTGTACTTGGAAGGATGTAGCCTTTCTACAGGGGTGACACTTTTATAGGTTTGGGCATGGGAGAATTTTTCCATTGCTCGACCATTTCCAATTCTTGACAGACCTAAAGGCAGACCCTATGTTTTTTGATACAGAGGTTGACTTACCCAAGCTCAAATGGGTAAGGTAGAGCATTGGAGACGAGTTTTGGGTGACATAAAGAGAATCGTCTGGTAGCCTTATCTGGACTGTGAGAAGTGGGATGAGGATGATGCAGTGCTTGGGTACCTATGTGACTCCATGTACTTGATCAGTAGGACCCCTTTTATTTTTGAGATATTTATATTGCGGTGGGTGTATAGGCAGTATGGTATTATACACTGTATTCCTTAGGGAGTAGCCCATTATGCCCAACGACGGAGTAATATAGCATATTTGGGGCCATGCCTATCTTACGAGACACTAGTAGAGGGATACAGGACTCTACAGTCATCAGCCTTGGATATGCACAGAGATATTGCAGAGGCAGTAGTTACAAGAGAGTATGCAACATTTTTGGCCTTTCATCCACATCCTCGTATTACCATTCCTGATGATCCAACACCTTTACCTATGGAGGAGGATGCTTCCGAGGGTGAGGAGGATAGTGGGGATGATAATTCAAACAGCAGTGGGGATAGAAATATAGATGATGGGGATGGTGGTGGTGGAGGTGGTAGAGGGGCTGGGCCAGTTAGTGTCGGTCCATCATTGAGCAAGCCTCACAAGAGGCGAGTAGTGGCAGTGCCTTCAGTTGATCATCAAAGGCAGATTGCTGGTTTGTTGATATAGGTACAGATTCTGTAGGGACAGTTATTGCAGGCACAGGGTTTTCTTGTATAGATGCAGAGTCAGGCATAGGTTCATGCAAAGGCATTAGCATAGGTATAGGGATAGTTGGTAGCTATTCAGACTCAGGTTGATACTTTGATAGCCGAGAGGGATAGTGTCAAAAAGATTATTGAGAGGGTAGAGGAGATGGCTGACACCCTACATAGAGTAGCTGATGGTACCTCTATTGTGGATTACATGAGGGAGGTTATGCGGGATAGCCGAGAGGCGGATTTTTATAGGGGTAGGTATAATGATGTAGTGCCTATTGATCATAGAGTTAGCTATGCCCCATCAAGATTTGGTTGGACACATACTTGGGCAGTCAGTGAGGGTGTAATGCAACCTCCACAAGGAGATCCCAGAGATCCTAGTCCTTTCGGGGGTGGTGGTGGTACTAGTCCTATGAGGCCTGCTCATTCTGGTAGCAGCAGATCATATATGACATTTTGTGATTTTGAGACATTCTTTTTGAGACATGATGTACACTTCGAGTTAGCTTATTTTTGATGATATATCTTTTCTTATTTAAAAATTCATTGTATACTTGACATTGATGATATATATGATATACAATTGATTACTATTGATCTATGATGGTGTATGATTTCTATGATGGATGCATTTATTTTAGTGTGATGATGATAAAAATGATGATTCTATCATGAATTCTTATGGATGAATGTATGATGTTCTAGATGATAATCTATGATGTATGGATGTATGATGTTCTAAATGATGATTTATGATGTATGGATGTATGGATAATAATGACATGACTTGGATTCATTTTAATGTGATGATGATAAAAAAGAAGATTTTGTGATGGATGATAATAGATGGATGGTGAATGCTTTTAAATGATATGGTGTAATGAACATGATGTATTTATAAAAATGATGGTTTGTGATGGATGATAATGTAATGAATGATACAGTGCAATGAACATGATGTATTTATTTATGATATAATGTGGAAAATATGGTATGATAAATTTACAACTATTTGATGTTAAATGCATGAATGGTGAGATGATAAAAGCTTGCAATGATCTGATGATGATCTTATATGTTTTTCATGATTTTTGGTTTAATGTCAAGTATACTCAGTCATATTTGTAGAAAAGATAATCATTAATTGGAATCCCTTATGCAACAAACACTCTATAGATGTAGAATTTATTATGAATGAAATCTAATTTTATCATGCAACTATATGCAAACCATTGTCATTTTAATAGTACTTGTGTGTTTGGTATCATCATAGAGCTTTTTAGGATGTTGAAAGTAAGTACAAGCGTTAATGGTATATGTTAGACCAACGACGACTTGAGTACTACTTAAATGATTTTCGATATTGCAAGTGAACACAAGCATCTAGGTATAATTGAACCGAGATGACCTAAGCATTCATTGCATAAATAGGAAAAGATTAATCATTTTAGTGTGTGAATTTTGAATGTCATCGGTGATACATTTTGCATAGCACATCCCTCGATAATTCACACATTTATATCATTAACGTACAAAAAAATGACAATAAAAATATCATCCTTCTTCCTTGTTTTCTCTAGTTCATTTACATCATTGAGTTACTCCAAAGAAATGATAATAATTAAATAAAAAATACTTTTATCCACCTTTTACTTAGAGTGTTTCAATCATTATTCAGATTAGATCATCCATCTTGATTTTGTGATTTTTTTTTGTGATTTTACGAGATTTTCGACCAAAGACCTAACCTACTAACCTATCCTAGGGGTCCCAGGATATGATCAAATATTAGCATTTCCTACATTACACATGTAGAGACCATGTAGTTTGATTGACACATACTCATGTTTTTGGTTTTTACGTTTCTAGACTGAATTTTTGATATGTTTTTTGAATTTTTGATATGATATGGATGTTTGATGCTTTTCAGACGGTGATTGATGTTACACTTTGATCATTGTTTTTGTGTACTTGTCATACTGTTGCTTTCCCATTTGGTGAAACTGATGTTTTTGTTGCCCCTAGTGATATCTAGATGTTTCCCCCAAGCTAGAGTGAGACATGACAATGTGAAATGATTTGATAATGGATGCAATGATGGAAAGACTAATGATATGATATGAAATGGTAATGATGGCCAGACTAATGATCCTGATATGTATCAAAATAGATGCGAAAGCTGATTTAGAATCACATACGATGCTTGTTTCAAGGATTTCACCATATGTTTTGATTACACCCTTTGTTTTTGTATTTTTCTTTTTCTCATTTTTCTCTTTTTGTATTTTTTGTAGTTTTTTGTATTTTCTATTGCCAAGACACCTGTTTGCTAGGTTTTCATCAAGGAAAACATTTTTTAGAAGTTTGACCTGGGCACTAGGAGATTCAGGTATAGAAATTTCTGAGATGGATACTGTTGATAGGTTCATCAAACAAATCCCCTTCTAACATTGATAGTTGATAGGCCCTTGATCCATACACTGATATGATGACAAAAGGACCTAGCCAGTGAGGCTCAAATTTCCCTTTCTTTTCCCTGTCTTGTTGATTCCTAGGGTTCTCTTTTTGAACCAAATCACCAACCTAAAAGACCATATGTTTTACCCTATGATTGTAACTCCTTGATATTCTCTATTGATATGTTGTGAGATGGTTGACAACTTGTTGATGATGCTCATCCAATAATTCCAGTTCTTGAAGTTTGGATACCCTATAGTCTTCATCTAAAATGATTCCTCTTAGTGATACAAAGAGTGATGGAATCTCTACTTCAATGGGTAATATGGCCTCTGATCCATATACCAAGGCATATGGTGTTGCTCCTATCAATATTTTGATACTAGTTCTATAGGCCCATAGTGCAGGATTAAGTTGAACATGTCAATCACATCCAACATCGTTAACCATCTTCTTGAGTATTTTTATAATTTTTTGTTAGAGGCCTCTGCTTGGCCATTTCCTTGAGGATAGTACAGTGTTGAGAAATGATGTTGGATATGGAACTTTTCACATAATTCTTGGATATCTTGGCTTTTGAATGATCATCCATTATTAATGATCACATAATTCTTGGATATCTTGGTTTTTGAATGACCGTCCATTATCAGTGATAATAGACTAAGGGATGCCATACTAAGAGATTATGTAATTCAAGATGAATGGCAAGATCTGCTTCCCTATGATCATTGTAAGAGGCACTGCTTCTATCCATTTTGTGAAGTAGTCTGTAGTTGTTATTATGAACTTGTGTCCATTGGATGAAGAGGTATTTATCTTTCCTACTAGATCTAGTCCCCATTGAGAAAAGGGCCATGTTGATGTGAATTGATGTAGTTTTGGAGCTGGTGCATGAATCAGATTACTTTGAATCTGACATTGTTGACATTTCTTTACAAATTGATAAGATTCTTTCTCCATGCATGGCCAATAATATCCTAAACAAAGGATTTTCTTCACTAGAGTTATACCACTTGAATGAGTGCCACAAATACCGTCATGAACCTCATGTAAGGCCATCTCAGATTTGTCATGTTCTAAACATCAGAGTAAGGTACCATCAAGACCTCGATGATAAAGGATGTTGGCGATTAAAATATATCGAGCGGATTGGCGGATGAAACTATGTTTTTGGTTCCTTGAAAGATCGGGAGGGAGGATATTGTCCTTGAGGTAAGCATAGGTTTTCTCATAGACAGAGGTTTCAATGGTATCTAGATGGCATATGGTATGGGATTCTAAACTATTGTAAGAAGGACATGATACTTGTTCTACCATAAACTCATAGCAACCTCATTTCTCTGGAAATTGTGGCCATAACATCTGTAGCTTTGTTCTCCACCCTTCGAATTTGATGAAATTTGACATTGACAAAAAAATGTTTTAGATCATCTATTTGTTGTTTGTAGGGCATCAACTTTTCATCTTTTGTTTGATACTTGTCATTTACTTGATAAATGACTAGTTGAGAGTCCCCATATACCTGTAAGTCTGTGATCTTCCATTCAATTTCTATTTTGACCCCAATGATTAATGTTTCATATTCCACCAAATTATTTGTACATTGAAACATCACTCTATAAGATTTCAGAATGGTATGTCCCTTGGGAGTGATGAACAAAATCCCTGCTCTAGATCCTTGCTGTGTGTATGATCCATCAAAATATAATATCCATTATTGTGGCGTCACTGTCAGAATGTCTGCATCTGGAAACTCCATTGTCATAGGTTGATCATCTAGTAAAGGAGCCTCAACCAATTGTTTGGTGATTGATTGACCCTTGATTGCTTTTCTTTCCACATATTGAATAGCATGACCCCCTTGGTCAGTCTACCTATTACAACAACTTTACTGAGTAGATATTTTAAGGGGCCGATCTTTACTATTAGCCTAATTGTATGAGTCAGCATATAATGTCTCAGCTATTGAGTAGAAAACACTACCGCCATGAAATATTTCTCTATGAACGTGTAGTTTATTTCATAGCCATTTAATGTTCTACTTATATAGTAGATGGTGTGTTCCTTTCCTTTATAATCCTCATGTGCCAATAATGCTCCTAAAGAGATATCTGTGGTTGCAATGTATAGTATCATAGGTCTTCCTTCTGTAGATGGCATGAGAATAGGCGGTGACATTAGATATTGATTTATTTGATCAAATGTTGTTTCACACCCATTATCCCATTTAAAAACAACATTTTTATGCAACAAATGATTGAATGGATGAATTTTGTCCACCAGCTGGGAGATAAATCTCCTGATTGATTGGAGCCTTCCTTGTAGTGATCTGAGTTGATCGATATTTCTGAGAGGTGACATTTCCATTATTGCCTTGACTTTCACTAGATCTACCTCAATGCCCTTTTCTAAGACAATGTATCCCAACAGTTTCGTTGATGTGACCCCAAAGACACACTTCTTGGGGTTTACCCTGACATTGAATTTCTCTAGCCGTGTGAAGATTTTGCTCAGGATATGCAGATGTCCTTCCCTAGTACAAGATTTTTCCAAGATATCATCCACGTAATCCTCCATGAAGGTGTGCATCATATCATGAAATATTGTTGTCATTGCTCTTTGATAGGTGGCTCCTGCATTTTTCAGACCAAATGGCATGACATTCCAGCAGAAGGTTCCCCATTGACTTGTAAATATCATCTTCTCCTAATCTTCTCGAGCTATTTTAATTTGATTGTATCTAGAGAAACTGTTCATGATTGACAACATGGCATTCCTTGCCGTCAAGTCCACAATGACGTTTATATTAGGTAATGGGAAATCATCCTATGGGCATGCTTTATTCAGGTCCCTGAAATCCGTACATATCCTGATGTTATTGTCTGGCTTTGAAATAGGTACAATGTTTGATATCCACTCGACATAGTCAATAGACCTTATGAATCCAACATCTAACAATTTGTTTAGTTCAACCTTTACCATCAATGCAATATGGGGATGCATTTTTCTCAATTTTTTCTTTATAGGCTTGATTCTTGTAGGAAAAGACAAATGATGCATGAGAAAATTTGGATCCAAGCCTGGCATATCAGAATATGACCAAGAAAATTTGATGCTTCTTTCCTTAAATAAATTGATGAATTATGGCCTCTCTTGATCTATCATGGATTTTTCCAGATGTAGGATTTTTGCTTTTTCTTTAGTGCCGATATTTACAGTCTGTGTTGGTTCTACCAGAACTGATGATTGCTCATGATAATGTTTCGAAAGAGTCTCAAATCTCCCATCTTTCGGTGCCTCAGAAAGGTTTTCACCATTAGATGCATTCTTTATTTTTTCTCTTTCCAGATTTAATGCTACCATAGAATGGTTTTCACCATTAGATCTATTATCCCTGTAATTACTTTTGCAACTGGAAGATGTGACACCCTCCTACCGAGTCATGTTGTTATGAGTATTACGGATAGAACTTGTACCAGGTTCGTCATGACATAGGAAATTTACGATGGAATCATCATTTGAAAATATGGGTACATTCATAGGTTTGACAGGTTCACAATCAATAAGTTCAAGATGGATTAAAGGCATGAAGTCATCGGATTGACTTAGGTTGATGGGGGTAAGGATTAAGACAACAATGTCATCATATTTGTTATTAGGGATATCAAGATCAATGATGGTACCCTCTTCAATATTGTCTAGTTCACTTGTTGTTTCTTCATGCCCACTTGAGTCATCGATATTCAGTGATCCTGATACAAATTGTCTAGACCCAAAGCTTTGTCCATCCTCATGCGTAGGTGCATATTATTGTATTAAATCAATTTGAATATTAGTGTAAGATATATCAGAACAAAGATCCCACTCATATTCATTTGAATCCCTTTCAGAGCTATCTCTAACTTGAAGGATTCTTTCTACAACCTTCTTTGTCATTTCTTGTTTTTGTTATTCGGAGTATCCCAGTCCTGTCTTCTCTTTTGAATGAAGAGTGAGGGGCTGAATAGGTTCTATGATACCTTCCTTTCTTAATCCAATAGGTCCTTTTCCCTCATAACCCATTTTTTCTTGGATAGCCTTCCCTTTGCCATATTTGTCTGTATTGATATTGACATTCTTGATACTGATATTTGATGTCGAGGGTTCCTCATCTTTGTATAACCAATCAAGGATTGCTTTGTTGTCTAATTCAACCTCTATGGTACTGGATTTTACAAATCTTTCTTCAAGAACTATGATAGGTAGTGATGTTTGATTTTTGATCATGGATGGTTGGTCATATGTCTTTGGAGATGGCATTAACTTTGAAAGATTAAGTGATTGCTCCATAAAATATTGTCCCATTCCCTTGTCTGCCAACTGGAATTGCTCTTGAAATTTATATGATAAATGATTTTGGGGATCTGGATTGTCTGATAATTGAGTATCAACAAGACTTGCATCTTTTTCTTTATCCTTCTTTTCTACCCACTTGGTGGTGATATTCAGACATTTTTCTTCACTTGATGACTTTGAACTGGATGCTTCCCTATTGTGAGGCACAAAGGTATCTTGAGAGATTCTAAGTGTTTCACAATGCTGAGGATGATTATAATCAGTAGATATAGTCACTTCCTATCCATTTACTAGGAACTTTAAGAATTGGTGATATGTGGAAGGAACTGCCTGCATTTCATGGATCCATGGGCATCCTAAGAGTATGTTGTAAGATAACTCTTTTTCCAGAACTTGACATGCTATGTGTTTCATCATTGGTCCCACTTGAATGGGTAACACAATCAGTCCCTTTGAAGATCACTCTTCCTCATCATATGCTTTTATGGTCATTTTCCTTCTGTCATCAATAGCATCATCGGAATAGCCTAGTGCACATACTAACTTTAGGGTGCAGATGTTCAAACAAAATCCTCCATCTATTAAGACTCTGTTGACATGATGATTATGGATCAAGACTTCGATATGGAGTGTGGTATTATGGGGATGGTTGAGTGAGAAATCATCCTATTCAGAGAATGATAGAAAATGTGGTGTAGTCAAATGCTCCACCATAGCTTGGAATTGGAAAGCATCTAGATTTTCTGGTACCATAGTGGCAACTAGTTCTTGTTCTAGAACCTCCTTATGTGATGGAGATAGTTTGAGGAGTTCAAGTATTGATATCTACAATGGAATGTTTTGAATCTGATCAACAATGTTGTACTGAGATGGAGGTGGATATTCATTTTTAGACCCAACTCCCTTTAACACTACCTTGGATTTCCCCCTAGTCATTACATTTGCTGGTTGATAGTCATTTCATTCTCTGATTTTTAAAATGTTTATTTTATTTTCAGAGACTTGTATGCTTGGGAGAAAAACCAAACAGGTAGTGTCAATGATTTCATGTTCATCCATGTTATGACCAATGGTATGATCACTCTCAACTTCGGTAAGACAAAGGATAGTTTTATCATAGACATGATTGATATTTTTACCTTTGTTGTTTGTAGAGGATGATGCTCCTTTTTCATAGTTTGGTAAAGCATCCTTGAAGGCTGAATGATCATTATTGTTTTGAGGTCCCCATATATATACCTTGTTATTTTCGATCAGATCTTGAACTGTGTGGTTTAACTCCATGAAATCATTAGTTTTGTGGTCTTTATTGTTATAGAGGTTGCAATAATCTGTGTCATTCCACCATGGTGGTTTGACCTTTGGATCCTAGAATCTTGCTTCCCATACAGTGATAAGACCACTTGTGATTATTTCTTTCATCGCTGATTCCAATGTTTGGCGTAAAGGTGTGAACCTATGCTGGTTTGATGACTTTTGGTATGGTTGTGGTTTTGTGATTTCATTGTTTTGGGTGACATTTGACTTGACGATTTGATCTATGTTTTGATTTGTTTTTGAAGTAGATGTTGTCAAGTTAAAAACTGATTTGGCATTTTGCAAATCACTTGTTGTTTTGTTGGTAGTCTAATTTTGGTTTTTGTGCCAAAATTTTGGTTTATCACTATTGGGGTATTGATTCAAGGAGTTTGTGTTATTTGATTTGTCATTGAAATGTTTAATAACCCCTGTTTTGACTAGCACTTCTTCAATCTTAAGGCCATTTTCTATCACCTTTTCAAACATAGGAGGACATTGCAATTCAAGTCTGTAACTCATCTCCTCCATCAAGTTGTCAATGAACAAATCCATTTTCTCTTCCTCAGGAATGGATCGAGGATATCTAGCGAACAGTCATTGCCATCTTTGTAGAAAGGACAAGAATGTCTCCCCTTTGTTTTGTTTCAAGTTATATAGATCCCTTATTGTGACATCATGTAGGATGTTAAGAGAATACTGGGAGATGAACCTGTTGACAAGTTCCTCAAAAGTCCTTATTCTGGGTTGTAATTTTGAAAACCATTCCATACATGAACCTCCCAAGCTTCTTGGGAATAATCTCATCAGGTAAGTTTCCTCTTGAGAAAACTCTAGGCTCATGGTTTTGAATTCGTGGATATGATCAATTGGATCCATTCTTCCATTGAATTTGTCATACTTGGGGAATTCACAGTGTCGAGGAAAAGGTATCATGTGAAAAGGATAAGGACAAATGTTCTATACTGCATACCTTTTGGTGTTCCCTTTTTTCATGTCTTGTATTTGTTGTTGTAAGATTTGCATTTGGGATTTTAAGGCAACAACCAAATCTATACCTTGTGTGGGTTGCGGTATTTCAGTTTCGCTTGTTCCAAGTGCTTCTCTTAGGTGATTTACATCAAAGTCTTTGGAAAGCTTAGCACCTGATTCAACCAACATTAAGAGGTGTTTCTCCATGTCTTGTTCTAAGATGTTTTCCATGAATCTATGGAATTTGGGATCCTATTGGGATGTTTGTATGTCTTTTGGAGTTATTTCACTTTTGTCACTTTGATGTAGACTATTCCAGGGATTTTCTTCTGCCATTGTATTTGATGTTTCAAGTTCCTATTCTAAGAGCATCTATTTTTGTGACTTGGGGAAGATTGGCATACATGTTTTTTGTTCTTTCTTCCAAAATTTGATCTTCTATGTTGGAAAATTTCAAGAGAATTTCTAAAAAAGTCAAATAAGATGATAGATCTTATTGATAAGACTACATTAAAAATTTGATTACTATGCCTTGTTTCATGATAATAGGATGATAGTATCCTGACGATGAAAATTCTGCGTAATAATCGAGATTGTGTTTTGATTTTGACACTTAATGATTTGCAAGATCTATGTTTTAGTTGAAAAGATTGGACACTTGTATGGACCTATCTAATTTTGATTTCTAGATAGTGATTGTGATAGAAAGATACTTCTATTTTGAGAAAAAACCATGTGTAAATGACAGACAAACTGACTGATATGATTTGGAGCTCTCTATTTTGCAAGCACTAAAATAGAGTTCAGGAGCGCTAAAACAGGTCCTGGAAGTGCTAGAACAGAGTTCAAAAGCTTTGAAACAAATGATGAAAGCACTATCTTTACAGATGCGCTAAAACAGTGCTCAAAAGCGCTGAAAAAGATAATGAAAGCGCTATTTGATGGAAGCGCTAAAATAGTGACCGTAAGTGCTAAAACAATACCTGGAAGCACTATTTTAAGAAAGTGCTAAAATAGAGTCCCGAAGCACTGAAACAGATTTCCAGAGTGCTTAAAATAGGATTTTGATGTTTTAAGACTCCCTATTGTAAAATTTGACTTCGCCTTGTAGCATATTCTATCATGGGTTGTGGGATTTAGAACTGATGTATGCATTGACTATGGTTGTGATATTGTGTGAGGGCTCTCCTTTGGAAGAAAGCTCGTGAATAAAGGGGTTCTACAGTGTAATCAAGAGTATGACCTCTAGCAAAGTTGTGATACCTATGAATGAAGGTTCTATGTTATAAAAAGATCTTTTGACTCCGATATAAGAAACACCATCTTCTTAAATTATCTCAATAACTGAGTGGTCTCTCGGGTTTGTTGACTTTGATGGTTTTCTTGGTAAACTTGGTTG
Source organism: Sequoiadendron giganteum (assembly GCA_007115665.2). Lineage (NCBI taxonomy): Eukaryota > Viridiplantae > Streptophyta > Pinopsida > Cupressales > Cupressaceae > Sequoiadendron > Sequoiadendron giganteum. The sequence goes on from CM021105.1 coordinate 153,927,075, forward strand.
ATTTCCACTTTCGAATCATGAGTTTTTCTGACCTGATTTGATTTGTTGTTTTCTAGATGATCTTTTATCTAATTTTTAATGATTTTGTGAAAACACAACAAGCAAATTGTAGAATAATTTTTTTAAGTTGAACAGATAGTGTATATTCAAAAACCATGAATGGTCCTTATTGATTTTCACAGGTTTGTTTTGACAAAAGTACACAATTCAGACAGACTCACTCTTAAGATCAAATAGGTCACTGTTATACTAAACAACCCACATCTAGAAATTGTGTTGATGCACATAGGCATGTCAGCCCATAGAGGGCGCTCGTGTTTTTGTCATTTCCAGGCACATACTCAGAGTTGAATTTCTCATCCTTTGAGCAAACAGTCCTTGGAAATTATGTGGTGAGTGTCTTGGGGGCAGATTCTTCCCTCCCCTTGCACTGTGAGTATGAAAATGTTTGGTTACTGACTCACTTGGATACTACACTATGGTTTGTAGATAGGGTTTTCATGCGGTGCGGTAATTGATAAACTCCCTTAAGAGACCTCCCAATCTTTATAACAAATATTTTGGGGATGCTTATCTTGCTCACTACCGTCAAGTTGGACTTTTCATCAACAACTTGCATTTTCATTAGAGTGGGTTGGAATCCTTGGCTTTAGGCGTTCCCACTTAGGTTGTTCCCATAGGGTGAGAACTTTTTCCCACTATAGTAGGCCTTCTAAAGGTTTAAAAAAAGCATAAATTTGAATGAAAATAAGTATGATTCTGGCACTTTGATCACCCAGTTAAGGGGAGAGCATAAGCCTATTCACCACACAAGCACATCAGAGAAAATGATTTGTTTTAAGCCCAAAAGACAAATTTTGCTAATCTATGTGAAGATTTTGCTTCACAAAAATCATGGTGTCATTTTTAACTGATATTGCAAAAGTTTTATGGCTACCTTAGGATTGATAAATTTTAAACCAGAAATGGCTACCCTAGGCTTGATAAATTTTAAACCAAATGATTATCCTAGGATTGGTTTATTTTAGTCTAACTATATCAAAATGAAATTTTGGCCGTGGTTGCGTCGGATCCAGATCAAAATTACAGAAGTGCTAAAATATTCAATGAAAGTGCCATAGATTTTACTCGATGTGCTAAAATTGAAAGCATTCAAACAGAGTACCGAAGCGCCAATTTTTTTCACGGAAGTGCTAAATCAGCTTTTCTAGAGAAGGGTAACTGATGCACCGAAATAGTTCATGGAAGCGCTATAAAGGAAAGCGCTAAAAATTTTAGCAGATGCACTATAGTATCATGGAAGCATCGAAACATAGCATAGAAGCACCATAGTTTTCCACAAATGCGCTATAGTTTTTGATGGAAGTGTTGAAATGGAACTTGTCAAGAACCTGTGCGACACTTTTCAGAAAAATTGATAAAAGTATGCGGTTAAAGCCCCATGGTGGGTGCCAAATTGTAAGTGTGACTAAGATATAAGAATAAAATGCTTCTTAATGAAACATTGTATCAAAGATCAAGCAAGTAATCTGCTAAAACTGTCTCATTGTCTCCTATCTTCAAATATTTATTAAGCTATTGTGCTCTTAGATTTAAATAACATTATAACTATTAAAATGACAATATAAATAATGGAAGGATGTTGATGCAATGATATGAAGCTAATATGATAAAATATAGATGATCAAATCAACTAATATAGCATGGATTGACATAAAAATTGATAAATGAAGCTACAGGAGGCAGCCATGATATGAAAAACTAGAATGTTGGATGCTTGGATGCTTGATGTTTGATGCTTGATGCTTGAATTCCTACATAATAAGAGTGCATAAGTTAGATAATCTGAATCTAGATTCTTTGTTGAATGAAGGTTTATTTATAGATTTTCTGGCTTGTATAAATACACAGGGATGGCAAAGAGAGGCTTGGATTCAATCTGGAGGATTGAATGGTGAGAGATGGAGGAGATTGAGAAGATTTTGGAGATTGTCTCTACCCATGAAAACACCAGGCAAGAGAAGAGGAAGGATTGATGGAAGAGGATTGAGAGAAGAATTTGCAATTTGTCTCCAATTCGTCTCCAAATCTTCCCATGAAGTTTGAAGGCATTAATTTTGACATATTTTAGACATAGGATATCTAATTTGATTTTTGAGGAAATATAGAGGGATATTCTTTATGCCTTTATTTATATATTTTTGATTTATTTAAATTAGCCAAAGAAGGATAAATAATTTAATAGAACAAACTATAGAATTTGTTTATAAAATTAAAATAGAAGAATATGGTAATTAATCAATAAAGTTTTTAACCTTTAATAATTAATTTAAGATTTGATGTGATAGAATAAAATAGGGAAATTATAATTAAATCAAACAAAGTATTTAATTTTGTTTATTTAATTAAGATGAGATATTAGAAGAATTAGAAGAATTTAAATGTGAATGTGAACATGAACTATATAATTTATTCAAAGAGTAGAGAAATTTAGGATAATTAATCAAATAAATTATATTTAATTAATCAGATTCTCCAGACCAATTTTAGGTGTATACAACATAACATCTACCGTACTTTCCCTTGACATATTAAGAGAAAAAATTCCACAAGGAATAGAGGTCCCACAATTTGAGAAATATGGTGGGAAAAGAGATCTTGTAAGCCATTTTTCTACCTTCATAACCTTGTGTAGTGATTTCATCTTCGAGGATAAACTGTTGGCTAAGTTATTTTGTAGATCCTTGAAGGATACTACCTTAGATTGGTTCTCCTCTTAATCTAATAATTCAATAAGTTCATTCAATGAAATGATTGATTCCTGTTATAATCACTTCCATATTCACATGGGTCCCAAGGTAACCTTTATTGATTTAATGACATGCAAACAAAAATAGGATGAGAAAGTGACTGATTTCATAGGAAGATATCAAAAACTTTACTCGTAAGTGAACATTAAAATAGTTGATGCTAATCTTCCAAGAATGTTCATTACTAGCTTACAAGATAAACTACAAATAAAAATCGAAATGTTAAGGTTTCCATCCTTCACATAGTTATTCACAACCCTTCATGACCATCAAAACTTGACTAGTAGTGGTGATGCAAAAAATCCCATTAGTCATCGTGAAAAGTTTGAATCCACAACTCAAAAGAATTATCAACCATTCAAGAAACAAAATAGGGACTTTTTACAATTAAATCCTCCTCAAACATGTCTACAAAAAAATAATCATGTGGCTACTATAAAAATGACAAGTCTTTTCAGGAATAGCGAGAGAATTCACTCCTTTATCGAAACCCTTCACAATATCATGTTGTAGATTATTGACAAAAACATGCTTACGTTACCTCATGTTCAAGAACATGATCCTACTACACCATTGCCTAAAGGGTTTCAAAAAAATGATTATTGTCATTACCATCAAAAAAATGGACATCGTACAAAATATTGTAAGCGTATTAAACATCCTGTGCAAGACCTTATTGACAATAACCAACTTTAAATTGGAGGTGTGAATGATCAAGGAAATACATCTATAGCTCCTAATCAAAATTCACAAACGTTTACAAATCCCATCCCTAAGCACAATATTTCATTTGTCAAAGCTAGTGAAACAGAGACTGATGTGATGAATGTTGACTCGAATGATGACAATACGAATACCATTGAACAACATCCCATGAACGTGATAACATTTATTGAAGGTAAACCTCATAAGGGATTGACTAGACAACCTCTTGACATTGCTTTCTCATAAAGTGACATACCTAAATGTGCACGTGATGGTCCTCTTTACATAGCTAGCCAAATCAATAATAAGCCCATTAATGGGATATTGATTGTGTAACTAAGGCTAAAATCCAGCTTAGCATAGAATAAAATGCATAAAAGATACCCTAGCTAAACAATGAATTAGAAAGGTGGAAATATGCATCAACAAAGGAAGCTTTCACCATAATAGCCTTCATGCCCTCCATGATTGACCTACATTTCCCTTCTCCATTTGCTATAATATGATGGTTTCCCTTATATTTTGAAGAGCAACTATGACCTATGACAAAGACTCAAGCAAATATTGAAGGATTTGACTAAGAAATTGCATGTGTAGTCAAAGATTGCAAGCATGAAGTGATAAAATGAGGTTGACATTGCCTTTTTATAAAAGTCAAGTTGTGGGATGAATGGCCAAGATTGAAAGTTGGCAAAGCCCTAAGATCAAAGGCTGAAATTACATGTGACAACTAGCAATTAGGGTTAGGGAAAACTTAGGTTAAAATTTGAAATGAAGGGTTGAGATTTGATTTTTTTTAAATCAAATAAAGGGCCAAGAATTCATGTGACAAGAAGATATTGTGCACGAAAAAAGAGGTTGGTGGAGAATCAAAATATAAATTTAAAATTATTTGATTCAAGAGGTGATGTTGACCTTTTGAATTAAAAATTAATTTAATTTAAAAGTGGTGGGGTGATGTGACGACAAATAATTATTTTAAATTATTTACTTGGTGGGAAATTAGAAAGTGGGAAATTTAAATAAATGAATTTATTTAAATTTAGGGAAAAGTCAATAAGACGACTAAATAATTAATAAAAATTATGTAATTGTGGACAAAGTGTACAATATTAAATAAATCATAGGAGTTTATTTATTTATAAGAAGACATAAGGAATTAGTGACACATTTAAATAAATAAATAAAATTTATTTATTTAGATGACGAGGAGGAAATAATAGGTAAATGATAATTAAATAAATTTAGACATTTATTTAATTATAGGGAGATATAGGAAATTAGCAATGTATTTAAATAAAATAAATGTAATTTATTTATTTAAATAGTTAGGAGGAATAAAGGATATGAATTAATTAAATAATTAGGAATTATTTTTAAATTAATAGTTGAATTTAGACGATAGGACATAATTAAATATTTTAATTATGTTGAGAAGGAAATGTGAAAGACCTAGAGTTTGCAGGACTAGGTCAATTTTATGTTAGCATTTTTCCCTTCTTTGTCATAATGTAATTTATCGCATTGGGACAAAGAAAATAAGTCAAAAAAATTCCCCAATGTGAAAGTGAGGAGAGGAAGGATGAGCGATAACAGAGAGAGCCTGAGAGTGTTCGAGTGGTTCAACAGTGAACACTTAGACTCTCAGATCTATTAAGATGTGAAAATTTGATTCCTTGAGGCTAGGATGGTTGCAAGGCTGGCTAAGAGTACTATGTGAGGAGCTAAAGGGAATCTACATGAAATTTCATTGAGGAAATTGTAATCATGTGAATATATATTTTTTTGTTTCTTGTATTCTCTAGGTGAACAAGATGCAATCTCCTGAAGAGCATGGCTCTGGTTTTGTATTGTAACCTCTTTTTTACATAATAATACATGTGAGCTGAGTGTTTTGGAGGGTGGGGTTTTTTACCCGAAAGGGTTTTTTCCATGTATATTTGTGTGTTCATAGTTTTGTCTTTCATTGTTGGCTGATTCAGTTTCTTGAATCTATGCTTGTGTTGAATCTATGTTTTGTCAGGAATTTACTTTTCTTAGAGGATCAATGGGGGATCAACTATGCCTGCTTCCACTTTATGGCATAGTTTTTTCTATCTTTGAAGTGATAAAAATGAAAATCACTAAGGTACTATTATCTTAGATGCTGGTCTATGATGACATAACCGACTTTGTATCCCCAACAAGTCATATCAGAGCTAGTTGAAGGAGGTTGAGGCTTGATGATACCATCAAGTGGTATCAAAACCTTCTAGTGGTTACTGAAGTTCTGGGTATTTCTCCTGCATGATGATTTCTTAGCCTAGAAATCTTGAGGAAATCTGGAGAAATCGGTTGGTGATTGATCCTTCGATGAGTGGAAGTTTCTTCTTTGATTCAACACATAGTTTTGTAAGACACTGGAGTTTCCTGGAGTTGATCCTATTGTTGCAATATTGTTTGAGGCTCCTCACTCGCATCAAATGTTCCTGATGCAAAGGGCATGAGATGTGCTTCTGGCTATGTTGCAGTGAAGTGTTGTTAGATACTGGGTGTCTGTGTGAGAAGCTCCCTGGCAGTATGGAGGTGCTTGTAATGTTGTTCAGCCATGGAATATGGTGCTTGTGCTGGGTGTTCTGACTTAGCACTGAAGGCGGTTTCTCTATTGCTCTGATTGCATGGAGCCTATGAAGTTGATCTTGTTTGTCTGCAACTTCTTAATAGCCTCGCTCTCTCGTATGCTTGTGCATGGTTGTGGTATTTGGAACTGGTCTTGAATGGACCTACTATTCCTGCTTACCTGTATCTTGCACTCGCATGGTTCAGATTCATGTCTTTAGCTCTAGAGGTTTTGTGTGGATTTTCCTAGAAATTTTATGATGCATATTCATGTTTTTCATTGTTCTGGTTAACCGTGATGGTTGTGTGTAGACTCCTGAGTCATCTAGATGAGCAGTGAATATGGAGATGCGTGGGTGTTTTATAAACACTATGGTTTTGTAGGTTTTTCATAGTCAAGAAAAACTTGTGGTGTGTGGAGCTGCTATTCAACTATTTTCTAGACCTTGGCTTCTAGGGTGTGACTGGATGAGATAGTTACAGTTTGACATGGTTTGGAGGAGGTGTGATGTCTTCTCTACATGGGAGTGTTGGTATGTTTTTTCATTGAGCATTCTTGTGGTGTTGCTTTGCTAGTTTCCTAGACTATGCCTGAGTTGTGGATGTGATTGGGAAATTGAATCTGTTGGTGATCTGGTGTTTGAGTCAACTTGTGTATGTGGGTTGTTCCTTTGATTATCTCAGTTTTGTAGTTTCCAGTGTGATAATATATTTGTAGGGTTTTCATTGAAGTGGATCTATGAGTTGTGCATTTTTGTGGGTTGTCTTTACCTACATGTGTTTTGTGATTCAACTCGGAAGTGGACTATCATTATCCATGAGGTTGCTTCTACGGTGGTGCAGATCTGTTAGTTGACCTTGTATGTGGTCACTTGTGCATTGGCATGGTTGTTTTGAGATGAGAGGATGGACAATGTTTGAGTACTGGAATAGTTAGTTATGGGGACCTGAAGCATGTGAATCCTGATGTCATGGAGAGCTGGATACACTGGCTTGTGTAATACTTTGATAGTGATGGTGTGGTCTATGTGATCTCGTGATCTTGGTGTTGTTCAACATTGTTTTCCAATGGACATGTTGTAATTTGTACCTGGAGGTTCTCGGATCAGAAGATATTTGGTCATGGTGCTTGGAAAGCTCGGTGTCATAGTTCAGTGGGAGCTTTAGCAGTGACTATGGATTCATCGCTTGGTAGTGAGTGATCTTCTTTGGTGCTGCAGATGCTTCTTGAGGACTCTTAGATCCTATTGTTATAGAAGAGTTCCTTTCACATCTACATGGTCACTATTTGAAGATGTACGACATATTGGATCCATGGAGGACATTGTTAGTTTTTGGCTGAGATGTTGGTAGTGCTTAATAGGTGATGTTGGTTTAGAGTTTGTTTGCTTTATGTCATAGTATACTCTTGCTTGTGCATTAGAGTTTTGGCATGTTGCTTTACTCTTGAGACCATGGATTGTTCACTTGAAGCATGGTATCTCCTAAGGGGGATGTGTAAGATCATGATGTCATGATAAGTTCCTATCCTAGGTTTTGGAGCTTTGATAGTGGTCTGGGGTTTCTCTTTGTTTTGAGTACATTGGTCATATACAGGAGTACTTCATGTTTATTGCAGTGATGCAGTTTGGAGTTAGCATGAGATGACAGGTTGTTGGTGCTCATGGATGCATGTAGAATAAGGTGAGGCTAAAATTCTTTTGAGAATGTTGTTGTTACAACTGAAATTCCAAGTAGCCTACACCTTGGTTGAATGTGAGTTCAATAGAGACCATTAAGGAAATTTCTCTTGGGTAAGTCACGGTGACTTGTATATCTTGGAGGAGCACCTTTTATTTTCTTCTTAGTTTGCTCGGCAATAAAGTTTATTTGAAAGGTATTCACCCTTTATATCTTTCAGATGTGTGATGTGCTTTATTTTTCATGGATATGAATCTTGAGTTGTTTTACAATTCTCGAGGATTCATAATGAAAGGTGGACAACATAGTGTATCTTCGTGTGCTTTTGAGGACTGGTAGGAGATGTTTATATGGGTTGGTTTGATCTTCTTTTTGAGGTTCTTACATCCATGGAACTATTGGATGTTGTTAAGGCTTTTCCCTTTGGGATGTGAAGAGGATCATTTTAGCATAGCTAGCATTTAGAATTGATTATAGGAGGATGCTACATGTTTTGATTTGTTGTTTCTCTCTAATCTAGTTTTCTCTTCCTAAATGTTGTCGACTCTAGATATGAGATGCCTTTGTGGAGCTGAGTAGGTTACAGTTTTTGGTCATGTGTTGTCACTTGGGTGATGACACGAAGGTTCCTGTGCCTCTTTCTTCAGTCAGATATGGAGGATTTTGGAAGAACTCTGGAAAAAAATTGAGAGAAATGTTTCTTGAAGAAAATGGCTACAGGCTATGCATATTAGTGTGGATGTTCCTTGGAACTACATGGTTACATTTCTTCTATGTGCAAGTTTGGTGGACTTGGTATGCCTGAATCCCGTGTGATGGTGCTTTTGTTTGTATTCATCTGGACAGTACCTTTATAGTGGGAGTACCTGGATGTGTTTGGTCATTTGACTGGTTGGCACATGGTGCTTATTTTTTTGTTGATGGGTTGGTTGTGTGATGGCATGAGTTTACTAATGGTCATACCTTGAGGTATGGGTCATTGGATGTTTTAGCACGAGCTGTGTGTGCCATTTTTCAGTCGCGTGGGTTTGATCAGTTGGATGAGGGCAATCAGTTTTATGGTTGATGTTCTAGCTGGTTGGTTTATCTTGTTCTGGAGAATTTTTCTTGTTTTGGGGTTCATGTTGTGCTTTGCTGCTGCTATGGTGCCTTTGTCACCTGAAGGATTTGATGTTTGTGTTCTGAAGACTGGTGCATATATGCCTTGGCTTGTTCCTTTTCCTATGTTGGATGTTTGGAGATGTAGCTTGAGATGGTGGAAATTTTTTGAATGTCATTGCAGGTGTCTTGGTTGGAGCATGGAACCATGGTTTTGGTCTTTGGTTGGATTTTTGTAGGAAGCCTGAAAGTCTTCATCAAGTGGGAGATTATTAGGAATTATGTTTGAAATTTCTAGCTTGAATTCCTTTTGGACTTGGAATTTTCTTCATGATTTTACCCTTTTGCGCTTTATCATGGTGGTCAGGTTTGATCTTGGTAGTACCGCGGTGTCTATCTGGCGGTTACCGCCTTACCGCGCACTATGAGTTCTCTCACCATAGTGGCATGGTAAGGCTTCCTATAGCCTATGTTGGCAGTTACCACCTTACCGTGTGTGGTGAATTCTCTCACCACGGTGGCTCGATAAGGCCATCAACTACCTAGGTCAACTGTTACCACCATACCGCTGGCAGTGGTCCCTCTAACCGCGGTGTATGTAGTGAGACCGCCAGCAGTGGGCTCAATGGTTAGCACCATACCATAGGCAATGGTTCCTCTTATCGCGGTGTTCATGGTGAGACCAGCTGCAGTCGGCTTGGGAGTTATTGTCGTACCACGGGGTGGCCTGGTGGCCCCCATAGTAGTGCATTGTGACTGCCAACATTTTTCCCAGTAGATACCGATATATCATGGTAAGGCTTGGGTGACTCGACGAGAGCGCGAGATGGCTAAGGTTGAGCTAGGGCGAGCTCACCGCCATACTGTGAGGTGACTCAGATAGGGTGTGGTAGTGTGATGGTGTCAAGGTGCAAGCCCGGATGGCTCACCACCATACCATGAGGTGAGTCAGATGAGGCAGCAGTAGCGTGAGGTAGATGAGGGTGAGCTCGAGCGAGCTCACCGATGTATCGTGGCTGGGTCAAAGGAGCTCAACGGTTGCACGGTAAGAGCTCGGATGAGCTCAAAACTTGGTTGACCGAGTTGGACCAATTTGACTAACTGTCAAAAGCAATGAACGAATGAGATGGTGACTCATGGCAAGCTCTTTGACATCTCATTGGCTGAATGCTTAATTTTTGATGTGCGATTGAGCTGCATTATTGAAGCAAGGTTGACAGAATGTCTGAGACCAATTTATTGTTGCATGAATCGATGCAGGCTGAATAAGCAGTGCACGTTATCAGAAATGGAAAGCTTGTAGGTGGATAATTTATTATCCTGATGACCATTATTGGTAGGGATGGGCTGAACAGGTAAGCACATGGTATATGTATTCTAGTGTGTAGATCGATAAGAATGATGAGTGATAATAGAGAGAGGCGAAGACTGTTTGAGTGGTTCAACCATGAACACTTAGAATCTCAGATTTGTTAAGATGTCCTGTGATGCCTTGAGGCTGGGATGGATGCAAGGCTAGCTGAGAGTGCTTTGTGAGGAGCTGAAGGGAATCTACATGAAATATCATTGAGGATAATGTAATCATGTGAGGATTATGTTTTGTTGTTGCCTGTATTCTCCAAATGAACAAGATGTAATCTCTTGAAGAGCATCGCTTTGGTTTTGTATTGTAACTATTTTTGTTACTGAATAATACATGTGAGCCAAGTGTTTTGGAGGGTGGGGTTTTTTACCTAAAAGGGTTTTCCCCACGTATATCTATGTGTTCATAGTTTTGTCTTTCATTGTTGTTTGATTCAATTTATTGAATCTATGCTTGTGTTGAATCTATTTTTTGTCAATCATTTACTTTTCTCATAGGATCAATGGGGGATCAACTATGCCTACTTCCTCTTTATGGCATAGTTTTTTGTGTCTTTGAAGTGATAAAAATGAAAATCACTAAGGCACTATTGTCTTAGATGCTGATCTATGATGACAGAACTGACTCTGTATCCCCAACAATATGGGGAAGGAAACCTTCAATATATTTCCAAATTACAAATAGGTGTTACATTAATCATAATTGGGAATTAAAATTATACAAATGGACAACAAACACCATGGTATGAGATAGACCAAGGTTTGAAAGTTCATCCACTTGCAAAATAAATAGTCACAGACAAGTAATGTCATAGCTCATACTAAAGGCCAAGTTGCCTAAGTCTTTTTGCCAAGATAATCCACAAACATCAATCAAAGAAAATAGCCATGATACATCGTCGCTCCTCTAAATACTTCATCATACATCCTCGAGAGAGCTAGTAACATGACCTAAATACAAAATCCAAAAGAAAAAATAAGACAAAACAAGCCATAATGTCAAAATCTAGTAAGAGTGTTTGCCAAGGTTTGATTTATTTGAGGGTCATGCAATTGACCAGATGATAATTTTTGGTTTCAATAAGGACACATCCTATAGAAGACATAAGTTTATTGGTTGGCAGTTCAATTATTTGACTGTTTTGACAATTTTTACAATTTGTTTGATTTGACTAAGTGACATTATTGACTTTTTGTCTTGTTGGTGTGTGATTTGTCTTGATGTTTCAATGATCATTTGTGTCTATGTTGACAATGTCTGATTTATTTGATTTACATGACAAACCCTAAAGGACTGACCTAATGCCTCAAGGGCACATTGAAATATGGCCTTTCCTACGTTTAGTCACAAAGGAAATGTAGTTCAACGATGACATGGACTGACTGACATGACTAACTTGACTCTATTTTTGGGGTTTTGAAAATTATTTGGATGTTTTTGGGTTTTGACATGTTTGATTTTTTTGGATTTTGAAGTTTTATATTTTTTTTGGAATTTTTCAAGACATTTTATGATTTTTATGGCTTTTTGATGTTTTATAAGGACTGTGAAAAATGCATGTGAATGATGCCAACAAGCAAGCAAGCAAGCACACACAAGAATCCAAGGATAACCATTATGTTCCCTCTAGTCAAGTTGAATACCAATTGATACGTGATGATGATGATGATGATGAAATTATTTGACATGGGAAGGACACATCGTGAAACAATGTGAAGATGACGATTATGTGGCTAAAGGATCAAGGTTTACAATAGGACTAGGAACAAAGCCAAGGAATTTTTTGGATGGTGCGCTAGGCTGCATAGCAAGATTGTATGGATTAGACTCATTGCATTTGGAATGACTTCATTAGGACTAGATGGGATGATGGAGGATCTTTAGACCATTGACAAGGGAAACCAAGATAGGCGATAGGCATAAAAGGAAGATGGATGACTTTAGTAAAAGATAGGAGACAGGGGGATTATTTGCTAGAAGAATTATCATATGGTCTCCAAGGACAATGTCACAAAGGGATACTAAGGTTATGAAGGTAATGATATTTAATGAATAGGGTATGGTCAAAGGATAGACATGTTAAAATTTATCCCAAAGCATGATTTATGTTTGTACCTTAGTCCTTATCAAAATCAAAGTAGGGGGGGAAATGGATGGGAGTGATAGGGCTTAGATGGATAGATGGAAATTTTTCATAAAAAAATATCATGCAAAGGGTATGGGAGATGAGACAACTTTCCCCCAATTGTAATGGGCCACATAGATAATTTCTTTTACACATGAGACCTATTTTCCAGGTTTTCATCATAGTACTTATCCAAAGTGCCATAAGAATGGTTTTCACTATTGGACGTAATTTTTCTTTTTACTATTTTTTAGACTTTTTTTATTTTTTTGGTGTCACCATGATGCATGTTTGCTCGATTTTCATCAAGGTGATGATTTTCTTGATTTTTCATTTTTAAAATTTTTTTTTGCATTGTTCTCGATAGCCTTGATATTTTAGATGATCGTGGAATAGGTTGAATCCATTGATGGTACTGATGTAGAGACTGGCGCCATGATATTCCAATAATGACCTTTATGAAGTAGTTCCCTTGTCAAGATCATAGTGCTTGTATGCAACTGATTGATGTAATTATGATCCTTTTTATATTAGAGTTGACCTTATCAGAATACACACATCATGATAGAGTGCCATGAGAGTCCTTATGATAAAGAGTTGTTGCCAAGTTGTGAAAGATTTGTGACATGGTATTTTTTGACTTTAAGAAAGATGTAGGATTATGACGAATGATGGTAGATGTGGAAGGATTGTTTGGATGTTTGGATGTAGCAAGTTTTATTTTCTAAACTTTAGGTGTTGGATGGCAGAGTTTGGAATTTTGATTAGGATAATGTTTGGAACCATGAATTTTATATGCCTTTCTTGATGACCATTTTGAAGGAGGTGGAAATTTATTATATGTGGGATTCCTCTTTTCTTGTGGCTCCACATTTTGATTGAATTTTGGATTTGGAATATTTTCTTTCCTTGATCCATTTTTCTTTGGGATCCATTTGAACTTGATTTGTCCACTTGGATTTTTGATTGATTCAATGGCCTTTGACATTTGATTTTGAAGTTTGGATTTATAATAGTTTTATTTTTGTTCATTCCAAATGGAAGGTTTATTCCTATTGGAATGACAATTTATGGTGTGGCTGGAAGGGGTGTTGACAACAACCTTATGAGGAGGACTACTCATGACACCCATTGTGATGTTTGTATTAGAAAACATTTCCCCCAATATTGAGGAGGTGCCACTATCATCATTTGGTTTACCAATTGAAAAATAGCCAAGACCTTGATATCTATAATTTACCTGAAACTATACTGCTTCTAGAATTCGTTTCTCATGTAGGTCTAGTTCTTTACCATGATATTGCATGTTCTGACATATTCTATTTATGATGGGGTATTTTTCATTTTGGAAGCAAGATGCTAACCCGCCATTATTTAGCTAGAAACCTTTACTATAACTTTTCTCATATGTAAGAAAGCCTGCTCTAACAAAGGTAGATGATCCTAGTTGATAAGATGTCATAGCTTTATTAACATGTTGGATATATTTTTTATTAACATATTTGGTCTGATTTTGTGGTATATCAGATTCAAATGATTCTGCTGGTGCTTCCAAGTCGATGTCAAAATTGTCTTGATGGTTAATGTCATAGATTCCAATGAATTCAGCTATAGCTTGATCATTTGCAAATATATCTAGAATAGGAGACTCTTTCTCTAGAGGAATATAATCTATGTGTCTCATGGAGGCAAGTGTCTCACTTTTGGAAGTGTCGATATTTGGAGCTTGCATAGGGTTGTCTTCAAGTGTTTGATTATGAATGGCATAGAAGTCAATTAGTAGATCATTTTGGATTTCTTGATCAATGGTAGTGTCTTGGTCTTGGAGGACATGATTGGGAATGGAATCTTGATCAAGGATAGGTGTATTTTGTATGCCATGATTTTCTAGAAGGACTTCTTGGATGGACTTAAATATAGGGTCATGGGATGAACTACTTTGATCTTGACATGAAGGTGATGCCATGATGCCATGCTTTGGACTTTCCTTTTGACATGTGTCCTCAAGTTTAGTAAATGGAATGTAAATTTGGACACCATGAATAGATATATTTTCATCACTAAATGTATGTTGGTATGGAGTGGATTAGAAGGGATTAGTGGATGAAGGACTAGGATAGGATGTGGAGACTTGGAAGGGATTAGGTGATGGTTGGTTTCCCTTGTCAAAGTTAGGATAAGGGTGAGAAATGGATATTTGTTGTGTATAAATGGTATGTCTTGTGTCAAGTGACTCTTTATATTGAGGGTAGATGGTTCAATGAATATGACTTATGGATTGTTGGTAAAAAGGGTATGTGGATGATTGACTATGGGTTGAAGTTGATTTGCATTTGGATTGGGTAAATTGTCTTTTGAAGTCTATGGATTTTTGGTATTTACCAATGTGGGGTAATTAGTATTCAAATTGACTAACAAGCATATCAAGGTGAATGGAAGACATGGTGGTGGATGGTATGAGACTAAGACTATGTTTTTGGATTTTTTGTTATAAGGAGAAAATGCTAATGCAACTAGTTTTTTGGACTGTTTGGAATAAGGACTGCTATGATGCAAGGTGACAATACAAAGTCCTAATGAGTAATAAAAGGAATGCCTAATGAAAAATGATGAGAGACTAAAGTATACAAGGCCTAAGAAAAATCTAAAAGATGATCCCTAACCATCCAAAGTTTGACAAATGTTTCAATTGATTGTCAAGGGAATTTTTGTAAGACTAAGTGAAATGACAAAGCAACAAGGTAAGTTTCCCAAAACTAGACTTATGAGCTAGAAAAATCTCACCTTAAGGACGCAGACTAAAAGAGTAATTTGTGACTTACTCCAATGATAATATTTCTCTTTTGAGGCAATGGTTTCACTAATGTATGAAAATTTTTACCTATTCTAAAGTCTACAAGGATGGAAATCTGAGAGTTTGTATATGCTAAAAATGATTGTGGATTCTAAGATGTAACTAAGATTTTGCAACGGTAAGCCTATGGTAAAACCAAAATGTCAACTAAAGGATGTAATGATGGATGATTTTATAAAATATTTTCTTTTTTTTGCACACATACCACTGAGAAAATATGTCTAGCAACATGTTTAGAATGTTTGATTTTAAACTAGGAAATTAGGAGTTGTTTTCCGAAGTGACAGGAAAATGCAATGTTTCAGATGACAGTTGTGTTGTAGAGGACAAATGTGGTGTTACAGATAGCGAATGTGTTGCAAAATGGTGAATGCGGTGTTTCAGATAGAAAATGCATTGTAGAATTTCAAATATGTTGTTTCAGATAACAAAATGTGTTGCAGAATGACAAATGTGTTGTTTCAAACAACAAATGTGTTGCAGAATGGAAAATACATTGTTTCATATAGAAAATGTGTTGTAGAGTGGAAAATGATTTTTTTCATATAGAAAATGCATTACAAAATGGAAAATGTGTGCTATAGAGTCTCAATTGCATTGTAGTTTGAACAAGGTCTAATTTTCTTGCAATTTTGATAAATTTGTGAAGTTGTTTCAGTTTGATTATGACTTTACAGATTTGAAAAAGGTGTTTTATGTGTTCATTTGATCAACAAACATTTGGAAAACACTTGGTTTTTTCTTGAAGTGTTGGAGACAAGCACTTTGAAAAATAAAAATCCTATGGTTGGCATGGACTATATTTACTAGATTCCCACTTGGATAAACTAATCACGCCTATTCTTAGTGGATGACTTAAAATCTTGGTCACATTGGCTCCCCCAACATGACACTCACTTCTTAGGTCAACCAAGCTTTGAGTTCTCAAGAATCTCCCATGAAAAACTCTTCATCTCTACTAAGAACCTCAAAAATGTGGGATGGCTTGAGAGGTTTGACCTCTTGCACCAGCAAATAGAAGGGTTTTGGTAATCTTCAAAAAAGGGTTTAGTGAATACTTGGGGACATGGAACCTCATGAGCATCCAACATGCCACTTAAGGCTTTAAGCACTCTACTATGGGCTCTTATGCCTTTAAAAGAAAAGGTAGATACCCTGTTTTGAATGACACTATACGGCTAGAACCTATATAGCATGAGGACTTGACAGTTTAGTTTTATCCTTTTATATACTGGCCCAAGTGAAAAAATGGTTGGAGTTGTTCCCTCTTTCGTGGCAGGCCCCTCTAAAGATAACAAAAAAGAAAAATGAAAACTTTGTTTTTGATCATCCAAGATTGCACTAAGGTGAAAGGATAGTGCATACACAAAGCTTTCATTCCACACTCACAATATTGTTCATTTTAATGCCCAAATTGAAATATGTGAGTGGTAAATAAACAAGTCCTAAGTGTTTTTGGTTCTCAAGATTGCAACAAGGTGCAAGAGAAGTGGATAAACACTAAGGAATTGTTACTACAGCACAAGGCACCTCAAACACTCATTCATTTAAGCCCAAAATATTATGAGACAAATAAATTTATTTTTAAATAAATCCTAAGAGAATGCAAGTAAATTTTTCCTTGATGAGTGTATATGCTAATTGTGTTCATTTTAATCCCCATGAGTGTGAATACAAGTTTATTTTAAACAATGAAGTGTGATATGCAAGTTGTTGTTTGTTTGTTTGTTGCTTTAGGATTAAAGAGATTTATAAAACACCAATAACAAAACAAGGGTTAGTATCTCCTTCTAGCTTTCCACATGCTGCCAAAAACAAATCGATAACAAAAAAAACTATAACCTAGAAAAATAGAAAGAGGAAAATCTAAAAAATCATGCCAAAACTAAGAGTAAACCTGTAATAGGTAGATATGTTGTGTTATTAGTCAAATTCATCTCAACAAAAATGTGTCATTCAATTTGTCAAATGCAGTGTTAAATATCAAATGCATCTCTGCAAAGCTCGAATGCATCTTTGTGTTTCAGATGCATTGTTCCCAAATGTAGATGCATCGTGACGTGTCAAATGTGGCTCAAAATATTGTTTTTGTGGTGTTTTGTACCTGTACATGCAAAAAATGTTTTGGCGTCAGATTCACCAATGTAACTTAGGCTAAAATTAAAGTGTGCATAAAATAAAATGCATAAAAGATACCCTAGCTAAACAGTGAAGTACAAAGAAGGAAATATGCATAAACAAAGGAAGCTTTCACCGAAATAGCCTTCATGCCCTCCATGATTGACCTTCATTGCCCTTCTCCATTTACTACAATATGATGGTTGCCCTCAGATTTTGAAGAGCAACTATGACCTATGATAAAGACTCCAAAAAGTATTGAAGTATTTGACTAAGAAATTGCAAGTGTACTCAAAGATTGCAAGCACAAAGTGACAAAATGAGGTTGGCATTTCCTTTTTATAAAAGTTAAGTTGTGGGATGAATGGACAAGATTGAAAGTTGAAAAATCCCTAAGATCAAAGGCTAAAATGTTATGTGACAACTAGCAATTATGGTTATGGAAAACGTAGGTTAAAGTGTGAAATGAAGAGTTGAGATTTGATTTTGTCAAAATAAAATCAAGGGCCAAGAATGCATGTGACAAGAAGATATTGTGCATGGAAAAAGAGGTTAGCGGAGAATCATAATAGAAATTTAAAATTATTTGATTCAAGAGGTGATTTTGACCTTTTGAATTAAAAATTAATTTAATTCAGAAGTGGTGGGGTCATGTGACAGTAAATAATTATTTTAAATATTTTACTTGGTGGGGAATTAGAAAGTGGTAAATTTGCATAAATGAATTTATTTAAATTTAGGGAAAAGTCAATAAGAGAATTAAATAATTAATAACAATTATTTAATTGTGGACTAAGTGGACAATAATCAAACAAATCATAGGAATTTATTTAGTTATAAGAAGACATAAGGAATTAGTGACACATTTAAATAAATAAATAAAATTTATTTATTTAGATAATCAGGAGGAAATAATAGGTAAATGATAATTAAATAAATTTAGAAATTTATTTAATTATAGGGAGATATAGGAAGTTAACGACATATTTAAATAAAATAATTGTAATTTATTTATTTAAATAGTCAGGAAGAATAAAGGATATGAATTAATTAAATTTAAGAATTATTTAATTAATAGTTGAATTTAGGTGATAGAACATAATTAAATATTTTAATAATGCTGAGAAGAAAATGTTAAAGAACTAGAGTTTGTAGGTCTAGGTCAATTTTATGTGTCTACAGATTGATCCCATCTATGGAAAGAATGTCATCATAGAAGAATTATTAAATGTGCATGAGCTATATAGAGATGCATATAATAGCCCAAAAGCATGGATCAAGAAACATAACAGATGTGCTTTCCCTATGATAGGATTGATAGATCTCCCTTTAAAAATGGGACTGAAAACATTAACAATCTCATTCTCCATCATCCCACAATCAAACGAATTTCATGTGAAGCTAGGATATCCATGGCTTTACTTCATGAATGCCATCCCTTCGATTGTGCATAAATTTCTAAAGTTCCCATTTGGAAATGACATCTTCACTGTGCATCATAGCATATTTCATCCTACCTCAAAAAAAGGAATTTTTTCACTAGATTAATTTTAGCCCAAGCCTATGGAACCTATCAAGCCTCGTGAAGATTGATTTTTCAAATCATATAAAAAATTCAAGGAAAATAAAATAGCATAACTATTCCTTTGAAACATGCCTCAACCTATGACTAAACCAACCATTGTTGAAGAGATAATGATTGAACTAAAAACACTTCCAAACATACAAGAACAACCTATAGAAAAACCTCTTGCAATTTCATACAAGAGACCACGAGATAATACAAGCAATCTCATTATCCCTCCTAGAGTCAAACAAGTTAAAAAATTCAAATAGAAATAAGTTGAGAAACCTATTGTTGTTCCCTCTAGTCCTCCCAAGGAAGAGAAGGAACCTATGATTGAAAAAACCAATCTTACAAAAAATTTTTTTGACAATAAACTAAAAAGAAATCGAAATGCTAGACAATGTAGATGTAGATGTCAAGCTATTTCTCATAGATTGAAAACTCAAGAAAAAAAATAATAGCATAGAAAATCAAAATCCAAACCCACCTGAAGGAATACATGATGACTCAACCCTCACCGCAACATGAATAGGAAAATTGTGTGGAAATTGTTATTCAACCTCCTATTGTGATTAATATAGATGATGACATTGACAATACAAAGATTGATGAACAAGTGCATGATGTTTTTAATGCATTTTTTCTTCTTCCATGAGCTTAGATGAAAAATATCCTAGAAAGATTTTTTAACGTGGTGCATGTCCTAGTTTGACACTTGTCGTTTTACCTTTGTCTAGTTGCTCATCTTTTATTTATATCAACCCAGATCAGGAGGAAGATGACATGATTTAGTTTGACTCTCTTGTACCTTACTAGTCTTTAAATTTTTCATTTTTCTTTGTGATTACATGTGTGGAATGTGATCCCTCATGATGTTTTTTTTTAAATTTTCCTCTCTTTTGTGCATTCTTCTATATGTACCTTCATTCTTCTCTATGTCGTAATAATTTTTCATTTGTCTTGTTTTTTCCTTTTAGGGATGATGCAAGACATCTAGACATTCATGTCTCTTCCATGTTGACCCCAAAGATTTTTCTTTTTTTCATTGGTCTTGTTGTTTCCTTTTGGGGATGACACAAGGTGTCGAGATGTTCATGTTTCTTCCATGTTTACCCAAAAAGTTTTCCTTTTTTTTTGTTCTCTTTGTGTCATTCTTTCAATTCTATGAGTATTTGGGGAATGATGATAGTTATGTACTCTATGAAAAACTGTAGCACAAACATACTAACCCTAAATCCATAGATTCCTTATGTGTTTTTGGGGAAACCCTTCCCTCCTATTTCATGGCGTGGCTTTCTTTGAAAACATATGACTTCACATAGGGTTTTTCAAGGAAAGATCTGATATATTAGGATAAAAAAATTGGCTACTTTAAATAAATTGCTCACACTGATGGTGTAGCAACCACTTTAAATTGGGGGAATACAACGATGACTTCTTTTCAAAAATTTCATGGTGTGATTTTTCTTTCTTCTTGTAATGTTTCTTCTTCTTGGTGGTGTGATTGGATTTCATGCCATCCAAGAGTGTATGATCTATTGAAATGGCATGATGTGAATGAGGCATTCCATGGGTGATGATTTGTCACTTTTGACTTGTCCTCTCTTGGATACATTAGGCACAATTCTCCCTAAGAGGAAGACTATTACATCAAAAAAGAAAAATCCCCTTTAAGGAATTTTTTACATGATATTCAATAGCATTTACAAAAGAATTTTTGTGGTTCCTTCTTAAAGTTATTAGGAGGATAACTCTGGTATGGTTAGTATGATAGTAAGCTAATACACTGGCATGAATTTCTCATTATATGTTGGGAATTCGAAACACTAGCATGAATATCTCACTAAATCACTTGGTTGGGACAACTCACCTAGTGGACAGATTGAGGTTCCACTACCCTAGAGTGAGTAGCATTTTTTATGGAAAACATCCACCACCTCACATCATGTTGAATTGGTTTTGAAACAACACCCATAGAAGACAGATTCAATTTGGAACGTTTTAAGCATTTGTGGTTTTTGTGCGAAAATTGTGAGACCCTTCTCTATAAGAAATCTTTAGTAGAACAAAAAGGTGTTTGTGCAGAATGTGGAGCTACTCTACAAATGACTAGTTCAGAGTGAATTGAACTTTTAATTGATAGTGGCACTTGGTGCCCTATGGCCATGAATTTATCTACGATAGATCTTTTAGAGAAAAAACATACGACGTTTGACATCAAAATGGTTCGAAAGGTCTCAATTTTATTGTACAAAGTATTATTTTCTTTTACTTTTGGCCTTTGACAGGGTATGATCATGTATCTTTGTTATTTTTGCATAGTTAAGTGTCTTCAATATCTACTTTAGTGTGATTTTAACATTTTTCCATCCTCTCACAAAAAAAGTATCCTTTTCCTCAAGCTTGATCTGATAATTAACATTAAAGATGAACAAGTCATGTCTTGGAGTACTCTTGTAATGTCTTATACACATTCACATTATTCTAGGAGCTCTATTTAACTAAAAAAGGCCTTAATTGGTCCTTTGCAAAGGTGTTGTGAAGTGTTATAACACACTTTCACACTTTTCTAGGATATATTTTCTTAATTAAGCCTAATAAGCCCCTTTCCAATAAAAATGTACATAATGTATACCTTTTTAAATGTTGTAAAGTGTTTTAAGGTACATTCACACTTATCTAGGTGGTCTTAATTCATTCTGGTTAATTGGAGTTATTAACCTTGTTTTAATTCAAATTTAGGCCTTAATTTTGACACCTCCTGAGGATCTTTCTCGACAATCATAAATTAAATATCAAATTGCTTCATTGGGGAAAATTTGGTCCTGGTAAGTTGAGCTAGGAGACATTCACACTTAATGGTGAATGGATCCTCCCTTAATAGTACCCACCTTTTTCAGTTGATATGGAATGTGTTTTTAGCCTTCTTTCAACTCCCTGAAGCTTGGTCCTGGAAACTTAGCCAAGACCCATTCGGCTTTGGTGGTGAATGGGTCCTCCCTTAATGAGACCCTAATTTTTGAATTTCATTCTGGTAGGAATTTAACTACCATTCTTCCCAGATCTGGTGTTATCCTTAATTATTTAAATTTTTCAGGTTAATCTCCTAATTTAGTATAAATAAGGTCTTAATTCACATTGTTTCATCCTAAGACTTTCAAGCATTCAATTATTCAAGTGATCAAGTATTGTAGAGCATTTAAAATGCATTCATAAGGCATTTAAAGGCATATTTCAAAGGTTTATTGTAGTAATTCAAGATCATATCATCATTTCAAGGGTTTGATGCATGCATTCATGTTGTTGAGCTAAGATTGTGAGTGTAGCATTGAAGTTCTACTCACAACTTTTTTCTATATCATTTTCAAGGATCCTAGATCTACATTCTCCATGGTCACTACATGATAGTTTGCAGATTAACTTCACAAGATAAAATACAAGGTGACATCATTCGCATATTTTATATTTCATGCTTCATTCCTTCATTTCATCATTTGGTTTAATTACCTACAAGTGTTTTTATTGAGGCAAATTCCCATTCAATTAAAAATTAACAATTCTTTTTCCCTTGAGTGTGTCATTATAGATTTACAGGTTAGAGATTAAGTTGAGAAAAATTTGGAGCAAGATTGTCAAAATTTCAAAGTTGCTAAAGTTGTCATTCAAATTGCAAGATTATAGAAAGAGCTCTAAAAAATTAACTACAGGATTCTAGAACTTGATAACTGAGATTTTAAGAGTGCAAACATCAAGTTATAGGATTTTGAAATTAGGTTTTTAAAACTCTAAAAGGACCCATTCGCCACTGAAGGTGAACGAGTCCTCCATAGCTCAAAAACAAGAACTTTTTGACTAGGTACATAATTTTTTATGCTTTAAAAACATTTCCCATAGTTTCTATAACAATTAGGTTACATTTATAGTTGTTATTATCATCATATCTTACACATAATTCAGTGAAACACATCCTTGAAAAATAGTGATGCATCACTGTTGCTTTGGTGAATCAATTTTTGTAAGTTTCAAGAAGCAACATAAAGAAGCACCTTGATCAGAACTTGGAGGAATGCCTCATGGTCTAAAATCCTCCTAGAAAGATAATAATATTGAAACAAGTAATTTTGTTAATAATATTTCTCCTCCTTTTATTTAGCATGTGACATCTATTTGGTGAATAATCTAGTGGGAGTATTCCTAGTGGAGGTGGAGGAAATAACACCTAATATAGAAGTCGTAATGTTGGTGCTCAAGGTGGTGGGGGAGGATAAGGTAAGTGGTGGATCCCATTCTGGTCAAGGTAGTGGAAGGGTTCAATTAACTAGAAGACCAATGTAGCTTGATAAGTATAGACAACTATGCTTTATTGGGTTATTGGGCTATCCTAATCTTCTCTTGGATGACATAAGGAATGTATTGGCTAGATTCTCTAGAAACAATGCAATTAGTGGACAAGACCACCTGAGGTCATTCAACCATATGAAGCATGATTTTGAGGTAGAAAATGAGGATTTTGTGATGAGGTTATTTATGGAGTCACTCACTGAGGATGCTAGAGATTGGTACAAAATCTTAACAGTGGAAGAATTGGCTCATGGGAGGAGTTCAAGAGATTATTCAAGGAGAAATATGGTGAGAAAAATGGTCCAAGGTTTATGCCGAGTCAATTTAACAAAATTTCCAAAGGTTCAAATGAAATGGTTTTTGAATTCAATATGAAATTTAAAAAAGTAATGTATAGACTACCTATTGACTTGAGGCCAAATGATCAAGTATGCTTGGTTAATTATGGTAATTATTTTGACTCGAAGATGAGTTATCACCTAAGAGGAAAATACCCCCAAAATTTGAGGGATGCCTTCAAAATTGCATTACATATTGGGAGTAATAGGAGATCTACATGCAGGGTAGGGAGAAGAGATGATGTTAAAATATTGAATAATCCAAAACAGGATAAGGGATCAACAAAAAAGGGGTCTTCTACTGAAGAGAAATTGGATAAGATTATTAATTCAGTGAAGGATTTAAATTATATATTTTCCAAGAAAGAAAAGGGGTTTTCAAATGACAAGCCCAAGTTTCAAATAAATGAGAAACCCCCAATATTAAAAGACTTCCAATATAATACAAATTTCCATATAATGGTAAGTTAGTGCAAAATAACCAAAAAAATACACAAGGTGAAGTTCCACATGATCCACTGCAAAATAAATCTTCTAATTTTGTTTGTGATACTCCATGGTGTGTGGCCTGCTAGTTTCCACACTCTCCTCACCAATATGCAGTTACACAGTCCTTGGAGGAAGAACAAAATTTATCTACTAGCTATAATTCATCTCATGATCTTAGTGAGGAGATAAATGGCCTTATCAGCAGATTTGATTTTGCTAATGAAGAGTTTTCTTCTAAGGAAGAGTCTCATGATATTGATATTGATGATTAGAGACAAAAGGAAAGTACATACCAACAATAGGTTCTTTGTAATGAAGACATTCAAAAGGATTATGATGTTTGTATTCTAGAAACTAATGACCCTAATATATATATTAGAATACCATCTAATGAGGAGATTGGGAAAATGACAACTTGCTTAGTGTTACAAGAAAGGAAAAATTACAATCTCATAAATAGAGTTGTTAATGTTGATCAAGGTAAGGAATGCAACATGTTTATCAAAGAAAAAAATGCAAAATATAAAGGTTTCAAAGGCAAAGGGTAAGGTGGATGAGGAAAAAGTAAAAGAGGAAAAAGGAAGTGAACTTTGGGCTAAGAAGACTGAAACCACAAAGGTGGATGGTGAAATCATTTCCCCAAATATGAAATTAAAAGCTCAAAAGTAGAGAATTAAGGAAGACAAGAAAGAAGACAAGAAAAAGGATGAGAAGAAGTGTGAACAGCTAAAGAACAAAACTAATGAACAATGTATGATATCTCATGACCTTCCTAAGTAAAATTTTTAAGACATGTTTCAGTTGCTCTCACAAGCTAAGGTCACAGTTCCTTTGTGAGAAATGGTGAAAATTGATGAACATAAGAAAAAGGTAGTCACCCTTATCAATGGTGTGACTACATCCTATAATGAACAGGTGATGCCTACTCCACCCAAAGTGAGTAGAAATGAATTAAAGGATAAGGATTTAGAGGGATAAATCACTAAAATCCATCATATCTACTTGCGTACCACTATCATTACTTATCCCAACCAAGTAGATCCATTTTATGTAAATCTGACTGCTGGTGGGAAGCTACTATTAAATTGTATGATAGACTCAGGAGCTTCATCTAATATCATGCTATTGGAAATTATGAATGAGATAGAGTTAAAGAATAATAGTGTTCATGGAAAGTGTTATGCCATGGATTCAAGGGAGGTACTTGGTATTGGGGTCATTAAAGATGTCCCATTCAAGATCACTAGCTTTCCTAATAAGGAATTGACAATGAGTATCATTGTGGTGTATATCCAGCTAAATTATGGAATGTTATTATCCAAGAAGTGGAGTGCATACATGGGAGGTAGTATGCAATATGAGATGTCATATTCCACATTTCCAATAGATGGTAAAGATATCAAATTGATTGAGGAATATAGGTTCCCACATATGATAGAATCTAACACCCCTGAAGACAAGATCCACTTTGTTGACATTGGTATTAATGATTTTAGAATAGCAGAGCTTCTAGAAGAAGGTGACAAGAAACTTTCACCTCTAGATAAAGAGATAATGAAGTGATAAAATTAAAATGATCTCTAGACGGTGTACTTTGATGGAGCATGTTCAAGGGATGGGTCAAGTGCAAGGTGGATTTTAATCTCTCCTAATGGAGAAACATTAAAGTTTTCATTCTTATTATTGTTTCGATGCATAAAAAATGTTGTTGAGTATGAATCCCTATTGTTGGGATTGAGATTCGATAAAAAAATTTGGATAAAGAAACTAAAAGTGATTGGTGATTTTAAATTGGTTGTATCCCAAGTTAGATCAAAGTTTGCATCATTAAAAAAAACTAAAGTGGAACAAGAATGATGTTTGGGATTCTATCGAACAATTTGATTCCATTGGTATTGAGTGGTTGGAGAGAGGCTAAAATCAAGTGGCTAATTTAATAGAAAATATTGCACTTTAACTAGATGATATAGCATTTGTAGGAATTTTCAAGGTGGAAGTGCAAACTAGACAGTCAATTACTGATAACATATAGAGCTGGGAAGTTTTTAATGATGATGGGGACATTATGAAATTATTTCTTTGTATTGATCATTATGAAATTCAAGAATTTAATTTGGAGCATTTGTGGAAGTTGTGGATGGAAAGGAGACAATATTTGGAAATGAGGTCATTTTGTTGAAGACCAATAGGATTCCAAAGGGTTTAGTGGCTCTAGAGAGGGTCTTTGATGGCACTGATAAGACCAATGTTAAGAAAAATTCCACTCATAAGGAAGATTTATAAGAAGTGAATCTCAAGGAACAAAAAATTCTCCTAGGAAGGTTTATATAGGAAGGAAGATGAAGCCTCGGGTCAAAGAAATGTTTATTACATTTCTTAGAAAATACAGACATGCATTTTCATCATCCTATGATGATTTAAAGGCCTATAAAAAGGATTTGTTCCAACATCATATTCCTTTGAAACATGACACAAAGACTTTTAGGAAAAAATAAAGGCGTATAAATCCAACACTAGTGTTGGCCTTGTCTAATGACTCAACAACTAAGCCCTTAAAGCTGTGATTCAGAGATTGGTCATCTATACTGAATAATTATCTTTATCACCATGAAGGTTCATTTAATTTTCAACACAAGGACATATAATTGAAATGCGTCAACATAGTATGTGCACTAGGAATCCATAGTAGCCATGTTCATTCTACAACTAGAAAAAATATGTTGCTAAAAGTAAATTGCTTGAAAGGAAGTAACATAAGATATAATAATCAACCAAAAACTATACTGAACTAAAATGTATGATAGAAATAGAAATCTTAGCAAACATACAGGAAACTACTTTGTCTGCTTTGGCTACAGGAACAGTCATAGAATGGAATTCTAGTGGCTATTGGAACAGATAGTTGCAAAAATTGTAACTATTACTGAACAAAAAACTAACAACTGAGCTAAAGGAGGGAATTATCACCAAGTGGGCCCTCTTGGATGAGTATCCCTTAAACTAACTAACTTACATTCATCAAACTTATAACTTTATTTTATTCATTGAAAGCATGATTACAATAGAGAGGCAACATAAGTGTATTGCTTGAAAACTAGAAATGTGAGTACAACATCAGATTAATCAACCTTCTAAGGATTATCCAAGTCTTATTTATATAAGGAAAAACTACTAACTACCTAAGGTGGTCAACTCCAACATATTAGGAGGATGCCACTTATGGAAAGCATAAAAAGAGGAAAGGAGGTTATGCATGCGCAAAATCTGGTCAAGCCATCCTTGACTTAGCGTAGATCTAGCATAACAAAACCTCCTATATTCTCTCAACCAATAAATATGATCATTTACAAGGAAGTTACATTCTTTGATTTGAACTAGGATTTTCCCTCTCTTGACCTTTTAATGATCATCTCATTGACTTCTTTGGTTGACAAGCTGGCACAAACTCCCTCAACTTTGTAGGCTCTAATTATATCTACATAGCAACAATAGAATGCACAAAAAATGCATATCTATAAATACCTTAAAGTGGCATTTATTAATCCACATGTAAAATTAACATAGATAATTCTCATAGCATGTTAATGTCATTAAAAGTCACAAAGATAAACTTATGCTCAATTTATATGGTTCTGAGGTAACATGGAAAGTACCAAGAACCAAGTGTCAAATTATATGGCAAAAAAAAAAAAATGGATAATAAACCATATTAGAAATGAGCCATTAACTGGACTCATCACTCCCTCCAACCTAAGGTTTTTTTGGTCCTCCAACGGGGGAGCACTATTCCTTTTCCTAGTCAATACTTTAAATCTGCAACTACTAGCTGCCCCACATCGGTTTTTTGCAATGTGTGAATTGGGGTCCCAGTAGAACCCTTGCTTGATCTTGAACCTGCTCCATCTTTTCCTTTCTACAACTATATCATACCGGTAATACTTGAAATCTGGTATAAGCCATAATAGTGTAGGTGGTTGAAATGTTAATGGAAGTCAAAACTGCTGCTTCGACCTTCCAAGTTGTATGTATATGCCAACTCTTTTGCATGTTGCGGCATAGTTTTGTAGAGAGTGAGGCTCAGCTTGCTTCAACTCATAAGTCAAAATGTTCCACCTTTGTGACAAATACCCTGTTACCACTTTTCCTGTAGTCTCTACTACCATCTCATATTCCTTATAGGTTTCTTCTCTAACATCCATGATCCTCCTATTGTAGCTTGGTCAATACATAAATCTATGCCATTCTTGAAAAATGTCATTAGGGGATCCAGATTCAACCCTGATAGGTAAGGGAGTATTGAATTATTTTTCTCTGTAAGTCTTGAACTATTGTCCCAAACTAATTTCATTTTGAATCTAGGACATAAATTTCCTTAAATGAACATCCCTAATATACAATAATTGGTTCCAATTATGATCATGGAAGACAACATAATTATGCACATATAGTTCACACAACAAAATTTTAACTTTAAGAGGGGAAAATTGATAAGCCTGAAAAATTCATGAGGAGCCTCAATAGAAGGATTCAAACCTGAAATAATCCTTGAAAATTTAAAGGAAGGATTTTTCTCCTTCAAATATAGGGCATAGAATCTAGGATGAGTTTTGAATTCCAACATCAGAGGCACCAATGCATCTACATTATCCAGCTTTTCCTTCAAGGCAACAATCTCAGTGTTCTTTTCTTCAATTTTTGCATCTTTCCTTTTAATTTCTTCCCTTAACTCACATTTTTCCTTTTTCCATTCCTCTTCCCTCCTTTGAATTTCACTCCATAGGTTCATGCCTACAAGATTCCATGAAAAATTAGTGCGTCTATGTGTTCCTACAAAAATCTTCTTTGGCACCAATTATTGCTATTGATATAGCACCAACTATAGTGACTTAGATTGTTTACCCAGTTTAGGTTGCAAGGGTTCTTGCTCTTGCTGCAGTAACTCTTTCTCTTACTATAGGAGTTCCTCATTCACATCATGCTCTTGACTCTCAACTTATTCTACAATAGGAGAAAGTTCTGCCAGCCATATATTTTCTTTTTCTTCAAAAAAATCCTTTTCTTTGACATTCACACACCCCATAGGGGATTTTGTGTCCTCCCTATATGTTCTTTGAAGCCCAGGGCTTCTCTTTGGAGGCATACTAGGGGTTGACCTAACTGGATTTGATTTCTTAGGAGGGCTTTCATGTTTTCCTTCGGTTGCAGAAAGGATAGTGTTAGCCTTTTGTGTCTTAGGGTTTGGTTTTACTTTTTCTATCATTTGCTTCTTGGCATTCCTTCTCTTCATTTTTGCCTCTCTCTTTTGTACCTCCTCCTTCCTTATAGCGGCATTGGTTCAAATTTGGGTTTCAAGAATAACATCATCATCAGAGTCTGAAGAGGAACTATCTTTGTCTAAATGTTCTGAATCATAAGAAATAATTTCAATAGCCTGCTCAGCTGTAGGAAGGTTTACACAAGGGTTTGCACCAAAAGTTGAGGCACCATAGGTGGTTTCAAAAACACTCCTCCTACTAGCCATACGCAGTTGAGTAAAAGAATTAGGTCACACATTTTATTTTCTAAACTGATAAATTTTTAAAATTCCTCCCATGTCATATCAGACACCTCTTGCAAATATTTTTTTACTAATAATTTGATCAAGAAATGGTGAGAGATAGATTTATCCCTACCTTTTTGAGTTTCTTCCACCATAATTGCAAGGAGATGATGCAACACATTAGGTATGTTGATTCTTATCCCATGCCTCATATGAATCCAGAGCTTGAAGTGTACAAAATGGAGTTTTGATTTGTGGCCCTCACAATTAATGTACTTCACAATGTGGATAGCTACTTGTTTCCATGGATTACCCACATCCAATGGAGGGTCATCATGTACAATAAATTCAGCCCTATATGTCCTTGCAGCTTTGGTAGTAGGGTATAGATCTCCATCAATTGGAAAACCCTTTACCTCTATAATTATCTCTTTAGTAGCTATCACCTCCAACCCTTTTACCATTTCCTTCCCTTCAGAGAATTTTTGTGCAAATTCTAGTGCAATTTCTTCGTTGTAGTTGTCAAGCTTCATGAAATAATCGAGCCACCCACAATTCCCTCCATTGACCTTTTAATGATCATCTCATTGACTTCTTTGGCAACTGACTAGCTAACAGAAACTCCCTCAACTTTGTAGGCTCTAATTATATCTACATTAAAACATTAGCACACACAACAAGTGCATATCTATATCTATCTTAAAGTAACATTCATTAATCCACATGTAAAATTAACATAGATAATTCTCATAGCATGTTAATTTCATTAAAATTTACAAAGATAAACTTATGCCCAATGTCTATGGTTTTGAGAAAATAACAAGGAAAGTACCAACAACCAAGTGTCAAATTCTATGGAAAAAACAACAAAATCGATAATAAACCTTGTTATAAATGAGCCATTAATTGGACTCATCAACTAGCACCAAAAATATTGGAGGAATTGGTCAAACTAATGGATGCTGAAATTATCAAACCTATCACACATTCAACATGTGTGTCTAATTTGGCGACAATGAGAAATTAATGGTGACATAAGGTTACGTGTAGACTTTAGAAATTTGAATTTTTCATCCCTTTAAGATAACTATCCATTTCCCAACATGGAAGCCATGTTATAGAAGGTAACTAGCTGTGAACTCTTATCTATGATGGGTGGTTTCTTAGGTTATAACCAAGTGATAGTTAAGGAGTCTAAGTAGTACAAGACTAAATTTACCACTCCTTAGGGGACATATGTGTATGTTAGAATTCCTTTTGGTCTAACAAATGTAGGTGCCACTTTTAAAAGGGCTATGTATGAGGCCTTTGTTGACTTCACAATGATTAGGGTAAAAATATAGGATCCACCCTATGTGATTGGACAAGATGATGGATCACTTATTTTTCTAGGGACCAAATCACTTCAAATTATGGAAAATATGATGCTAATAACAACCAAAAATGCAAAATAATTGTTATAGCAACAATGGGGGATGTTTTTAGAGTATAAAAATCCATGTTAGTGGTGGAAAAGTTGTTTTTGAGCTATGGAGGACTCATTCATCTTCAGTGGTGAATGGATCCTATTAAGGTTTTAGAAAAATTATTATGGGATCCTATATCTTAATGTCTGCACTCTTGAAATCCTAATTATCAAGGTCTAGAAGGTAGTATTCAATTCTATAAAGCTCTTTTCATGATCTTGCACTTTGAATGATAACTTTAGCAACTTTGCAACTTTGAAAATTTTACTTGAAATCTTACTGAAATTGATCTTCAACCTGTAAATCTACAATCAGAAACTCAAGGGAAGAAAAATAGTTTATTTTTTAGTAAATGGGGGTTTTCTTCAGTCAAACCCCTTGTAGGTAATTAAACCAAGCCATGAAATGAAGGAAATGAAACATGAACATGAAATATGGAAATGATGTCACCTTGGATTTTGTCTTGTGAAGTAAATCTGAAAACTATCATGGAGTGGCCATGGAGAATGTAGATCTAGGATCCTTGAAAATGATGTAGACAATAGTTGCAAGTACATCTTCAATACTACATCCACCTCTTTAGCTCAACAACATGAATACATCCATCAAACCCTTGAAATGATGATATGATCTTGAATTGATGTGATGAACACTTTGAAATCTACCTTGAAATTCCTTATGAATGATATAATTATTGATCACTTGGATGTTTGAATGCTTGCTAGCTTGTGTTGGGAGAAAAAATGTGAATTCACCCCTTATTTGTAATAAATTAGGAGATTAACAGAAAAATTCAAAGAGTTAAGGCCGACACTAGATCGAGGAAGAATGATAATTAAATTCCTACCAAAATAAAATTCAAAAATTAGGATCTCATTAAGGGAGGACCCATTGGCCACCAAAGGTGAATGGCTCCTAGCTAAGTTTCCAAGAGAAAGCTTTGGGGAGATGAAAGAAGGTCGAACACCCATTCTTGATCAACTAAAAAAGGGGTACACTATTAAGGGATGACCCATTAGACATTAAGTGTGAATGGGTTATGGATCATCTTACCAAGAGAAAACTTTGCCCAATGAAATAATTTGATATTTAATTTATGATTGTCGAGAAAGATCCTTGGGAGGTGTCAAAATTAATGAAAGAAAACAGACAGTGTGGAATACGCTTTCCTAACACTAAAACTACAGAGGAGAAGTGCAAAAAATATTTATCTAAACTTTCTTATGTTTGAGATGCACATACATAGTAAGACAAGATTAACAGAAAGAAACAATCACAAAGATAAACCAAATTTACATGGGGAAACCCTTTCGGGGAAAAACCCACTAGACCAAGAGCAATCACTTTGTATTATAGTATTAGATTACATACAAAGATTAAAAAAATTCTCTCTCTGATATCAACTCATAGGATTAGGCTTCTTTTTGTTATACTAATCTCACTATTACAATGCTATTTAGCATATAATGAATAATCATCCTTTGTGACTCTTCCTAATGTATTATACTATTTCCGTTCACTGTGGCCACCATGCCACCAAAGAGAAACCCCCATGGTAGGGAGGTAAACATCTAAAATAACTACTTAGTCCACCGTGCTACCACCAGCTTAGGATAGAGATCCTGTGGTATGGTGGTAACACTGCCCATCTGCAGAAAGACAAACAAAGGCCTATGGTAAGGAAATAAACCACACAACTGCACCTCTAAGAAGAGATCCGAGTAGTAGAGGGGTAAAGGCTGAGAAAGAATATAATTCACCAAGTCTTTTACAAATATTCAAGCCAGTAAATTGAGGCATATTTTCCAACAAGCTCCCACTTGATGAAGATTTATTGGCTTCTCTAGAATTCAAATTTACTGATGATCTTAGGCCTCAAGGCCCATCGAATTGGTGCACCATCTAAACTTGTTCATGCTCACTGGCTTCACTAATGAATCTACAACATTCTTCAAAGTCTCAACCTTTTTGAAACAAGCCTTTCATCTTCCACCATATCCCTCACGAAGTGATACTAAACATCAATGTGCTTTGTCTTGGCATGGAAAGTAGGGTTCTTTGCCAAACAAATGGCACTCTCACTATCACAACAAATTTTAATCTTCCTTGCATTAAAACCAACATCAGAACACAAAAGACTCAGCCAAAAAAATTCCTTGCATGTGTGTGTTGCTGCCACGTATTCAACCTCTATAGTGGACAAAGCGACTATAGCTTGTCGCTTGCTCATCCAACTGATTGCACCAGATTTAACATGAAAGTATATCCACTATTGGATCTTCTTCTGTCAATGGCCCCTGCCTAATCAGAGTCCACATATCCATGAATACTGAGAGTTCTCTATGATGCAACCAAGTTTCCATGGTAACACAGAGCATATTCTGAAGTACCCTTTAAATATATAAACACTCTCTTCACAACATCCCAATGAGTGCTTCTTGGATTTTCCATAAAACATCTTAGAAATCCAACTTCTTGGGAAATGTCTGACCTTATACAGACCATTGCATACATTAAACTCCCAACAACACTTGCATAAGGAACCCTGGTCATGTCCTCCATCTCAGTGCCAGATTTTGGACAATCTTCAACAGATAGCTTCGTTCCCTGCAAGACTGGAACAACTAGCTACTTGAAATCATTCCTACCAAATCTCTCCAGAACAGTGTTGACATACTTACTCTGGCTAACCCAAAGCTTTCTGCTCATTATTTCCTTGGTTATTTCTATTCCCAGAATATACCTTATACACCCAGATCTTTCATTTCAAACTTTGTAGACAACTGAGATTTAAGATCATAAATCATAGACTTACTATTTCCTATGAATAACATATCATCCACATACAGGGTAATAATAGGCACACAATCATTTTCAGATTTATAATAAACACAATGATTAGATTTTGATCTCACAAATCCCATAGACAACACAAAATTTTCAAATTTTTGGTACCACATTCTAGGAGACTTCTTCAAACCATATAGAGATTTCTTTAATTTGCAGACCAGACTTTCTTTACCTTTTTCAATGAAGTGCTCAAGCAGGGACATATAAATTTTGTCGTCCAACTCTCCATGGAGAAACACTATCTTCACATCCATCTACTCGATCTCTAGGTCATACGTTACTGCCAACGACAAAGTAAATTTGATAGAATGTCATCATTATTATAGGGGAAAATATTTCTCCATAATCAATTCCCTCTATCTAGGAAAATCCATTTGCAACCAACCTTGCCTTATATTTTTCAACACTGCCTTTTAGACCATTCTTCTTCTCAAATACCCATTTATAGCCAACCAGATTTTTCCCTTCAGGAAAAGGTACCAAATCCTAAGTCTTATTCTTCTTCAATGATCCCATTTCTTCATTCATGCCTTCCAACCAAGAATTTGAATCAAACATGCGTATAGCTTCTTTCACAGTCCTAGGCTCATCAATGCTAGTAATCAAAGCATAGGCACAGTTTGAATCCAACATAGAGAAACCATACCTATCAGGTTTTCATTTTTACGTGTAGAACTTATTATTGGCTAAGTTTATCGTTTGTCATCTTCAGAACTCTTAGAACTACTTGAACTCTCCTCGGTTTCAGGTATACCATGTAGTTCCTCCTTTTCTGGAGTTTGAGGAATCTGAACTACATCATTCTTCTTTTCTCTTTTATCTGTCTCTAAATGTGGATTAGTTACTGAAGGTTTCAACTAATGAAATATTACACTTTTGTTGTACAAAACCTTCTCAGTATTAGGATTCCAAAGCTTGTATCCCTTCACACCAATGCCATAGCTGATGAAGATACATTTAATAGCCTTGTTCTCCAACTTTGATCTTTTCTCATTTGGCACATATACAATGCATAAGACACAAATATATATTAGAGAGGGCTTCTGACTAGACCATGCTTGCAAAGCTATTTTGTCAACAAGAGCAGAACACAGTGAATGATTTAGTAGGTAACATATTGTAGCTATAGCCTCATCCCATAAATTTTACTCCAGACTAGCGTTGCTCAACATACTTCTCACTCTCTCCATTAATGTTATGTTCAACCTTTTAGCAACTCCATTCTGCTGTGGAGTATAAGGTGTAGTTTTATACCTTTTAATCCCATGGTCTTTACAATACCTTTCAAAATCTATAGAAAAAAACTCACCGCCATTATCCATCCTCAATCATTTATTTTTCTTTCAAGTCTGATTTTCTACCAAAGTTTTAAATCATTTAAACTGACTGAACACTTTTGATTTACTCTTAAGAAAGTATATAAATTCCCTTCTTGAATAGTCATCAATAAAAGAAACATAATATCTATACTTCGATAATGAAGGAACATTCACTGGACCAAACACATTAGAATGAACATAATCTGGTACATTAGAAGATTTATGAGGACTCAAATAAAATGAAACACGGTGTTGCTTTCCATAAATATAATGTTCACAAAATTCAAACTCAAGGTTACAATCACCAAGCCCTTCAATAATATTTTTATTTTTCAAGGTTTTTAAACCTTTCTCACCTATTTGACTAAGTATATGATGCCACAACATGGTCTTCTCTGCTAGGAGTTTCACCTCCAAGGTATTTGCACCAAGAGGATCTTCATCATCCTTCTCTACAGGAGAAGCTTTGCTTTACTTTACAGAGACGTTGTTACATTGAACATGATGTGCATCCAGCTTCTATAGAGTGCCAATATGTACACCCTTAGCTAGCACCATTGTATCTCTAGCCATCTTATATCCTTTACTCAAGAAAGAAACTTCCACACTAGCATCATTCAACTTACTCACAAAAAGTAAGTTACAAGAAAAACTTGGTATGTTTAGTACATCGCCAATCCCTTTAATTATTCCTTCAGGGAACTATATTTTGACTCTTCCACAACCAAAAATCTCCAGTTTTGAATCACTTTTCAGGTACACCTTTCCACCATCATACTTTTTGTACTTAGTGAACCACTCTTATGAGACGTCATGTGAAAAGATGCACCTGAGTCAACCAGCTAGACATCATCTAATACTTAAGGTGCCAAGGCTACAATGAAGTCATCTACATCAGTCTGAGAGGAGTCATTGTGTGAATAGTTACTCTTCTTCTTCTCCTTACAATCCTTTCGGATATGACAAGGCTGTCCACAGTTCTAGCATTTTACCTTGGAATTTTTACCAAGAGACTTTGATCTCCCTTTAGATTTATATTTGGACTTCTTGTCCTTCTTCTTTCCTTTCTCCTTCAATCTACCTCAAACAACAAGGGCCTCTTTCACCATCTTTGAAGACTTCCTCCACATCTCTTCAAACAGCAGTGAGGCAACAACATCTTCCATCTTCAAATTAGTGGTCATACTTCCAATAGGCATTACAAGATGATCTCAAGTGTCAGGTAATAGGAGCAAGAAATGATCATCCTCCTGTATCTTGATAGCCATAGATTCCAACTGAGCAACACTCATATTAAATGAGTTCAGATGCTCTGCAATAGATGCACCTTCTTCCATCTTCAAGGAGTACAACCCCTTCCTCAGGAATAACTTATTTACTAGACTGTCCCTGATAAATGTCACTAAGCTTCTTCCATAACAAAGCTATAGACTTCTACTCATGGATGTTCAAGAGTACATAATTCGTTAGTCTAATTCTTATCAAGCCTCTAGCTTTTATATCTGCAAGAACCCAATCTTCTTGCTTCATACCTTGTGGCATAGTTCTGGACACAACAACCCAGAGGTCTCTATCCACAAGGAAGTTTTCCATTTTGAGTTTCCACATCTCAAAGTTGCTTCCATTGAATTTTTCAATCTCTACTCTACCTGATGTACTTGCCATCTCAATCAGAACTAGGTTCTAACTTCACAAGACTCCCACTGGAATAGTATTAGCACAAAAAACCAGCCCTACTAACAAGGATAACACAACTGGTCAAGCTCTGATACCACTTGAAAGGAAAAGAGATAATGTGAAATATGCTTTCCTAATGCTAAAACTATATAGGAGAAGTGTAAAAAACCTTTATCTAAACTTTCTTACATTTGAGATGCACATACACAGTAAGACAAGAGTAATAGAAAGAAACAATCACACAGATAAACCAGATTTACATGGGAAAACCCTTTTGGTAAAAAACCCACCAAACCAAGAGCAATCACTTTGTATTACAGTAAAATATTACATACAATGATTAACAGACTTCTCTCTCTGATATCAACTCACAACAGTAGACTTCTTTTTGTTTGACTACTCTCACTATTACAATTCTATTTACCATATAATGAATAATCATCCTTTGTGACTCTTCCCAATGTATTAGAATATTTCCATTCACCATGGCCACCGCACCACCAATGAGCAACCCCCACGGTAGGGAGGTAAACATCTAAACTAACCGCTTAGTCCACCGCGCTACTGCCATCTTAGGACAAAGTCCCCACGGTATGGCGGTAACACCGCTCAACCAAAAGAGGCTCGTGGTAAGGTGGTAAACCATACAATCATGCCTCTAAGAAGAGATCCTAGTGGTAGAGAGGTAAAAACTGAGAAACAAGATAATTCGCCAAGTCTTTTACAAATATTCAAGCTAGTAAATTGAGGCATATTTTCCAACAATTAAGGCCTAAATTTGAATTAAAAGAGGGTTAATAATTGCAATGAACCACAATGAATTAATACCACCTAGATAAGAGTGAAAGTACCTTAAAACACCTTACAACACTTAAACAAGGTACACATTGTGTATATTTTTATGAAAAGGGGCTCATTAGGCTTAATTAAGTAGATAAGTGCTAGAAAATCCTGAAAGTGTGTTACAACACTTTATAACACCTTTGCAAAGGACCAATTAAGGAAATTTTTAGTTAAATAAAGGTCCTAGAATAATGTGAATGTTTACAAAACATTAAAACACCAGTTCAAGACACCATTAATTCAACTTTAATTACTACATTTTTCCTTTACTTTAGTGAGAGGATGATCCCATGTCAAACTCACACTAAAGTAGACATCGAAGAAACTTAAGTAAGCAGAAATAACAAAAATACATGATCATACCCCGTCAAAGGGCAAGAAAAGGTAAACAAAAAGAAAGGATCGAGGATAACTGATTGAACATGATGTGAGGTGGTGGTTGTTTGTCCATAACAAGTGTTTCTCACTCTAGGGTAGTGGAATCTCAATCTATCCATTAGGTGAGTTGTCCCAACAAAGTGGTTTAGTGAAAATGACATGCTAGTGTGTCGGCTTCCCACTATATAATGAGAAATTAATGCTAGTGTATCAGCTTCCCATCATATGAACCATACCAAAATTATCCTCCTCATAACTTTAATAAGGCACCACAATGTAAATGATTTTGTAAATGCTTTTGAATTTCATGTAAAAAATTTGTTTAAAGGATATTTTTCTTTGTTCGTGTAATGGTCTTCCTTTTAGAGAGCAATGTGCCTAATGCCTCCAAGAGAGGATGAGTCAAAAGTCTTGGGACCCTTGCAACATGAGAATGAATTATGGATGGTTTGTGTTGGTTATTCCTATGTTGTCATTGATGTCAAAATGGTGATAACTGTATGGGAAGTTTACTTTGTTTACTAGATGCCATTCTTTGCTAGTAATACCCTCTTGTATTGGACCAGTGTATTGGTATTTGAGTCTGTAATTTTTGACAAGATTTGATATGACTCCATTCTCTTAACTATGTTTTCTTGACTCATTTAGATAGCTATATCTTGAATCTTGAGACTTCTTTTGTTGTGAGTAGAAATTTATCTCTGACAAAGTTCAACCCTATATTCTACTAATGTTCCTTTCTTGGAATACTATGTGGGAGACTCCACATTCTATTAAGGTGAACATTCGTATGTTGTGATTTTGTTGATAGTCTCTATGTTGGTAGTATGATGGGAAATTAATGTATTCTCAAATCCAGAAGGTGTTTTCTTTGAGGATTATTTGTTGGTTTGAATAATTGTGTTCTAGTCTTGGCCGACTGAGCTTGTGTAATAATTTATCAAGAATAGTTATGATTTATGGATGTTAGCCAACTTTGTATAATACACTAGATGGATAAAATGCTTAAATCATATATGGTTTCGACAAATGAAGTTTTTATTATTTTGTTTTCATCTAATTAGGATGAACTAATTGATGATTAGATATGCTTGTATATATTATATGTTTTGAGGAATGAGAGCAAGAGAGAGGAGGAGAAACGGATATGAATTATGGAGTAAGTGTGAATTTGAAAAGGATTAAGAGGTGTGTAAAGATTTGAACCTAAATGCTTTATGAGTTGTGGATTAGTGTAGTTTTGTTGAGTGACTACTATGTGAGATAGTACTTCATATTTTGAGCTTCACTGGAATTGAACCCTCCACATTAAGGGTGTATCCTATCAGTTCATTCTTCTGGCAGTGAGCCACTGTCATTGTATCTTGATGATTATCCATCTTTTGTACTCAGGTTGTGAGCCTTTTAAGGATATTAAGTCCTAGTAGTGAGCCTCGTAATATTTTGTATCTGGATATAATATATTGTGAGTTAACTCTCACCGTGGTTTTTCCCTCATTAGGTTCTCCACGTAAAAAATCTCGGTGTTCATGTGTATGGTTGCATTGATTTGATTTTATGTTCCTTCTTCTTGATTTAGTAAGAATTAAGATAATGTTTAAATGGATGTTAATATGGTTTTATGAAATACTGATGCACC
Organism: Sequoiadendron giganteum; assembly: GCA_007115665.2. NCBI lineage: Eukaryota > Viridiplantae > Streptophyta > Pinopsida > Cupressales > Cupressaceae > Sequoiadendron > Sequoiadendron giganteum. Next base: position 153,966,872 of record CM021105.1, read on the forward strand.
CAACCTCTCAATATTCTTGATGTTCAATAATTGGTATCAGATCTTCATTCCTTGAAAAAATCCTAACAACTTAAGGAGGATCCCAAAATTTGAGTATAAGAATTTGTTTCCATTGGAATTAGTCTTTGTTGAATATTCAAAAGAAATGGAAGATTTGAAGGAAAAGTTGATAAAAGTGAACGAGTACATTGAAAATATGCAAAGTAAAAGTATTGAAGCATGTGATTTACTCACTGAGGGAGAACAAGTTATCTATAGCTTGTTGCAACAATTGGATGAGAAGAAAAGAACTGAAGAATATTAGGAAATTGAAATTCAAAGGAAGATGGATGAATGCATACGGCTTGAAGAAGAAGCAAAAATCTTGAGGTCTGATCTAGAAAGGTAAGAATTTTTGAAGATAAATTTAAGATAAGCTCGATGATGCTTGAAAGATTGATTACTTCTCAAAAGACCAAAAATGGATAAGAGTGGTTTAGGGTCCAAGAAAGGTCAGAGTTCTAAAGGGAAGTAATCTACTAGCAAGAAGGCTTAGTACAAAAATGGAAAAATCAAAGATCTAAGAAGGAATCCCAGAAAAAGTCTTGTTAAGCGACATGATGCTAAAAGGTATTTATATTTCAATGGTGTTTGTTATTCTTGCAATAAATTTGGTCATAAGGAGAAGGACTGTAAAAGTAAAATGAATGATTCCTTATCATTCTCCATAAAATGTTCTATCAGCAAGAAGAATAGATATAAAGTTGGTCAATTGAATAAAAAGGAAAATCGAAAGAAGAATTATGTTTGTTGTATGTGTAACAATTTAGAACACCCTTATAATAACTGCTGAAGAGAGAAAAATAGTTATCCGAAAAAGAAGAATGATCAAATCATTGATCCAAAAGAAGAAACAAAGGAAATGAAAAGGATTTAGAGAAAGGAATCAAAATTATTAGTCTTATTTGTGCCGACCTCTGATGCACATACTCCTATCAATTTGTAAGTAAAAGTAGTGGCTAAGGGAGAGAAATTATAAAAAAATATAACAAACCCCCTCGTCGATACTTGTGTCATATCATAACAAAAGTATATTTAATGTGGTAAAAAGATTAAGACATTTTTCTCATTCGTATGTGTGAATGGAAGTGTACACTATAATTTTCAAGGTAATCTACTTACACATTGAAGTATTATTGCAAAATAATTTGGAATGGAAAGAATACGTTCAGATAATTCTAAGGGCTTATGTATTTTCGAAGAAGCATGCAATGAAAGCTTAAAAGGAAATTCATAGTTTTAGAGTTTGAAGAAGAAATCAAGTGAGCTTTGGTAGTAGGATATCTATACCTTTCTTATTGGCATTTATAGAGGTATTCTTGTTTGCACAATCTTTCATTTTTATTTCTATTGATAATTCAAAGGTTATGAGTAGTGCGGATAAAGTGTAAGTCAATTCGAAGAGATATTTGAAGAATGTGTCAGAAGAGTCTGTCAGTGCATTCTCCTACATCCCTATGAGATTCTTTCCCACATAAGATATCTATGCATTTTTTTACAGTAAGGTAGAAGAGATTTTGTCAATTCAGTTGAGCATGCTTTGGGAAGGTTAATTGAAAAAGTGTCATGATTCCTACAATGTATTAGTTGAGAAGAAGTTGGATGTTTGGAGGAAAGTTCCCTTGTTTGAGTTTGAGAAGAAGTATGTTCGAATAGTGTTGAGCATAATTCATGATGAATCTATGTGGATTGATGAAGCGCATTTGATTACTATAGAAGATATTAAAGATGTAAGTGGTTTGTGTTCCTCTAGAATAGTTCCCAAACTGAAGGCTATGGATGAGAAAGAGATACTTGAGGTTACTAGTGAAAATTTTAAAGGGAAAGAGATTGATTTGGGGTAAATTTTTGATCTGGTAATAAGGTATGCTACTATGGTCATCAGTCATAAAATTTGTATCCTAATGGAACCCCTAAAACTTTTCTATTCCATCTCCAAAATCTTGATGAGTTTGAGGAACTACGGGTTATGTCTCTTGTTACTATATGAGGGGTTTTAGGTTTACTTAAGTATTATTTGAAATCCCTTGGAATCTATGTCTTCACCTTAGTTTTATTTCTCAGTTGAATCCTTTAAGTCATGAATCCTAACATCGAAACTAGTTGAGTATCCGACCCTCTAGTCTTGTTTTACTGGTTGATCTTGTTGGATCATTATTTTTGAAGATTTCCTAAGTTGGGTTGAATATTTCCCATTGAAAATATATTAAGTCCTTTATGTCGTAGGTGAGGCTTCATCAACATAGTTGGGTCCATTTTAGGATTGAAAATATTTGACATGAGTAGATATAATAACCCTTGAATTTCATTCGATCACTACAAAAAATCTGAATCATTTCCTGCCTGCCCATTCCATCTTATATGTCATTGTTTTATTGATTCGGGCTCACGAGCAAAGGACATGTGCCCTTGATGTTTGGTGGGAAAGAAATCATTGGTAAAGCATGCAACTTGTCATTAAAGAGGATCAAAGGTGGTAGATAAATGAGGTGGCCACATTTAGATAGTTCCCCACATGCCCGTTTTCTTTTCTTGGTTATTAAAATAACCACACGGGCTGGTGGGTGATTGCCACTTGTCTTCACTAATGATGGGCCCAAGGGTTAGTATTGCTAAATTTCAACTAAGTCAATGGTTGATTACAAGTGGTGTGGATTAATTTGGATCACCCCCCGCCATCCCATATGGGCCCCATCCTTTCTACTTGTTTCCCAATAGGGGAGTGGGCATCTGTCATTTGGAGTAATCCTAAGGATGTGGAGGCACAACTATGTGGGAAAATATTTAATTGAAATCTCAACACGGGACATGGGAAGTAAAATGTGTGTTGCTAATATGAATATATTGCATGTGCTTAAAATTTCTTTTAATATAATCTATAGATGTTGTATGAAGGTTAAAGTTGATGTTAACTAAGGAGTGTGTATCATGAGCCACAAGATCTAATCTTAGCCTCTTCCTATCTTCGTGTTGATGAAATTTCCACATGATTTATGGTTCATGGGGATAAGGGAAAAAGGACACATGGATCATGGTTGTAAAGAGAAAGAGGTGGTGGATCCCACATACTAGAAACAAGTGTTTCCATGTGGCCTGTCATTTGGTAAGTGTTGCGATTGTGCACAGTCAGATCTTTTGTAATCACCTTATCAAATATGGATTGTGGATCAATTAACTCTCAAAAGGAATCAACAGTTGGCATTCAAAACTAAGTTGAAGGCAAGCAAGCCATTCTAGTTTGGATGAGTGAGCCTTAATAACTGAAAGGATATTGAGCTATCGAAGTAAGGAATTGCATGATTATTAATGTTTATCTTAAAGGCATAATCTAGCATTAAAAGTATACTCAATACACTAAAGGAGCTCATGTTGTGGTTTCTTAACATTTCATCACATAAGAACCATGGTTATCAACCTGAGAGAAAACAATGAGTCAATTATTGCTTTTCTTCTAGCATTATTGATAAGTTGTGATTTCTTAGGCTTAAGTCTATTAGGGTTTCATTGGTTTGGATTTTTAAGGTTTGACATCCATAAAAAAGGGATTTTGTTAATTTTTCTTTTGTATAATTCATGCCAAACCCTTACAAAATTTGTAGGCCTTGTTTAGCTAAACCGAAAAACCCTTCCTTTTTTTACTTCCTACATTATGGCTCCTAAAGTAAAAGTATCTTCGTCTAGAGAGGGATTTCCACTCCCAAAAGACCTTTGAATAAAGACCTTATGGATCAATTACCACCCTCCACTAGTGACAAACCTAAAGGCAGATTGATTCCTAGAGGTCCTCAAATAGAAAAGGGTTTGTTCGATAGAAGAGGTTCTATCAGGGATGCTAGATTATCTTATATTGGATGGGAATTGTTTTATGGTTTGTTCAAGAACAAAAATGTGGGTGTCCCAGTAGGAAATCCTTGAAGCTGTGACATGGGAATGTTAATTGTGTCAAATGTATATATGGATGCTGACTTGCTAAAGGCAATAGCTACTAATTATGACCTAGTTACGAGGACTATTAGAACATATGATGGGAAAGAAATGGTTAAGAGCACTAGGGAGGAATTGAGCCTTTTTTTCAAGATTACCGAATGGAATGATGAAGTGCATAATATAAATGAAGATCCTCTTAGGCAGGAATATGAAAAAACCAAGATTTTTAGAAGAAATTGTAGGATGAAAGATTATGATAGGACCACATGATAAGGAGCCTTACCCTATTAACTATTTTGTTCCTTATTTCAAACAGACCTTCTATTCCATTTTCCAAATAATTGGTTATGATCATGTCTCTAGAATGCCAATAGAATTGATGTATATGGATTCGCATATCCAACATCCCCAATATCATGCAACATATGATTATGTAGGATTCATTTATGAAAAAAATCATGAGGAACTGATAAGATTAAAGAAAGGTGAATCTGGGGTAAGATGCAACTAGTACTCACTGCTAATGCATATGTTTTTCCACAAAGGTTCAATTTACTTTGGACAAAATATTGACTTGGAAAGAAAGACGGGTGACTTGGATCTTCCCGTGCAATGTTGGACCACATTCTTTGAAAAATATGATAGGATAGATGATTAATTCATATTCTAGAATGTGTTTACTTCTGAACTAAAGAGAGATTTGATTGTGAAGTTACCTAGAATTACCATTTCTCTACATAATTTCTTAAGACCCAAGGAAAGAAGGCCTGAGATAGGAGTTGGTCATAATTGGGGACATGTTATATTACTCCTTGATTACACTATCTTAAGAGTATATGGTTCCAAATTAGCACCTCACTTGTTGTCGAGGTTTGTGCCAAAATGAATTGGTTTCCTTAAGGTTATGTGGCAACTAGGAAATGTTGAGAATGAGCATTTGTTGAATCAGGGAAAAGGAACTTGCTTTCCTTCATACACATGTTTCTCTAATTTTGTAATGACTAAAGGAGGTTGGAATAACATCCTTGAGGTATTCAACACATACCACATGTAGAGGATAGTTGAGAGGTTCAGATATGATCTTGAATGTTCTATGGCTTGGTTGAATGAGAGAAACAAGAGATACAAATATGTAGACATTTTCCAGTATCCAAAAGATGTAATAAGAAATATATCAGACACTTTGGAATAGAAAAATAGGTTAGCAAGGTGGATTGCATTGAATAAGATAAAAAGGAAAATAAAATAAGAATAGCCTAATTTCAAGGTCCTCCTAGAGGCTGAGGATATAATACAAAAAGTGGAGAATGTAACAAGGAATTTTGATTCAATAGTAGGCCACCTTGAAACTAAAGGGGCGGTTAGTAAAGATAAAGGGAAGGCTCAAATTACAGAAGAACAGAGTGGAGGAGGAATCCTTGTTGTAAGATAATAATGTACATCATAAGCCCCTAAGGAACCAAAAATAAAGTTTTTTATAAGGAGAAAGAGTAAGGAAAAGAAATCTGATTAAGCTTGTGTTCCCACTCAACAAGATGAACACAAACCTCCTCATGTGCCACAAGTACCACCCCCATCTCCACCAAGGTTAGTAGAGCCCAAAACTGTGAATGTTGCTTCTCCACCACCTAATGAAATACCACCTACGGAGCCACCATTGAAAAGAAAAAATATTGAGGCCACTAGTTTAGTAGATTATGATGATGACGACTCTGATGATGATATTTGGGTAGCAGAAAAATAAATGCAGGAAGGAATGCCTACTATATCTGTAGTAATGGAAAAAATAAATTGGGAAAGAGATTGAGTAATGTTGATCTTAGAGGGATCAATGGAAGTGATGATATGTGAAATGAGGCATGTACCAAATTCTTAGATGATTACTCTTTTCTAAAGACTCAAGATTTTATGGATTTTACATATAGGGCTTAAAGAGATAAATATGTAAAAGGTCTAGCTATAGAAAGGAGCCTTCATACAAAACTTCCTAATGTTATCATTTAGAAAAAAGGTTTTAAATGAGATGAGAACCAAATTCCAAAACATGAATACAAAGGAGGGTCGAGAGTTGGTGAGAACTAATGGCATCTAGCTTCAACTATAGCTTTCAAGACAATCAAGAAATGTGACAAACCTCTCTATGATACAGAAGAAGAAGCTGCACTTGCATTATAGGGGTTTGCTTTCAGTGAGGAATGGGAAGCCTTAGCTATATGGTCTTTATTCCCAAGCATAAGAAAGTAAAACATTGTTGATCTTGCACCTAACTACAATGGAGGCATAAAAATAAGAAGATTAGAAAAAACATCAACCTTAGAAGGTACAAATATGTCAATTCATTTTGCACAGTTCACTAGGGCAACTATGGAGTCTGTGACTACTAAAAAGCATAAACTCATAATAGAATTGAATATTTTGTTGGTTAAATATGGAGATCTTCAGATAGATAATATGCAATTACATACAAAGGTAGCATTATTGAAAGATGTGTTGTAAAGGTTACAACCTGGAAAGCCCAAAAAAAATTATTTTGACTCTCCCACTACTGCATAAGAGGGCATATCCCTTGAGTTTATTGTTGATGTAATTTCTTCATGGGAAATTGTGCCATATAATATGGGAAGTGCACCCATTTGAATAGTAGAACCCAATATATTAGAAGGGCCATAGGCGTAAAGGGATATCAATAGGGAAGAATTGCTTAAGCAATTAAATGAATACAAGGAAAAATGTAAAAGTCACGATGAAGATCTTTTAAGAGCAATATGAGGATTTCCATAGTAGTACAAGAACATGTGAACAAAAGAGTGAATAAAAAATTGAATAGTATTCACTAAAGTTATTAATCCATGACTGGTTCCATCCAAATGTTTGATATTGATAGAGAAAGATCCATTCCACTCATGGGTGTCTGCATCCCTAGGAAGCATGAATTGATATTGATAGGAATTGGGGTTAAGAAAGATCCCAATCCACTTGAAAGGTTTAAGCCTATTGTAGTTCTTGTGAATAAGATTGAGGGATACAAAGTAAATGTTGAAACATTAGAGAACAGGATAAAGGAATTGGTAAAATTCTTCCTTGAGTCATATCATGGCCTTCTTCCATCCATTTTAAGGAATGATGGTAGCATTAAGACTCTACAAGAGTGGAGAAACAAAGTAAATAATGTTATTTCAGATCAAGCTATGAAGATTTTTCAAGAATTTGATATGGAGACATTAACAGTAAATATGGATTTGTTAGTCCATGCTCAAACTGTCTTACTAGAATTTGATAAAGAAGCTAACGAGATTGTGACCAAGTATGCAGCTTATAGAGAGAGGGGTGATGAAGTAATGAATTTTGAATGGCCTACTAAAGAAGAATTCCTAGCATGGAAAGGTGGGTACTTGGAAGGAGTGGGAGGTATAGCACTAAGGTTGGTGGGCCAGTGATTTGAAAATTTGAAGTGTGCAACCATGATGAATAACATATAGATGGGAATGCACTACATAGCCGGGATTTAGTAGAGATTAGGATTTTGTGAAAGTATGGAGAAATATAGTGCATCTTATTCAAAGTTGGATTGATGACATGCTTGTAGACGTGGTTTTCCCTTTTGTCTCTTCTTTTTTTCTTCATTGTTTTTCTTCTTTTCACTTTGTGTGTGTGGTCACAAGTTTTGCAGTAACTAGTCAGTTGTACCCATTTTGAAAATTGGACTTGATCTCCAACAATGAATGAAGACTACATTCATTTTTCACATGTCTAACACCTCTTGGGAGTTCATTATAACTGAATGGGATAATATTTGATTTAGTAGTCTAGTAAGGTTTTGACATGTGTATTTTTTTGGCTCGAGGCTTCGTTTGTTCTTTCATTTCTATAAGAAGGAATTCAAGGCCAAAAAGTAAGGGTTTGTTGTTTATGAAATTAACACTGTGAATTGTAAGAAGAATACTAAGCATGTTTTAGATTTTTTTGTCTTAAGTTTTAGAGTTCATTGTTATGTATGTAACTTGGATAATAGTATAGAAAAATATATACAAAGAAATACCAAAATGGCTATTGTCTCTCCTTGTGCTCATTTTATGAGTTATGAATGAAAGTAATCTAGAATGTCTTTTATTTGTCTCCATTGTTCACCAATGGATGTTTAATTTCATTCTTGCTTATTGATCCAATGAATTAATGTAAATGCTTGGATGAGATTGCTAACTCATAGAAATTAGGTACTAGGATATTGATAAGTAGTATTAGTCATGAATGTAACAAGGGAATTCTATAATTTAGGATCTCTTGAGACTATATGTGCTTAGCATAAAGGCATTGGTTCATGCAAAGTAATTATGGTTTAGTTCATGTGTTGATTTGTTAGCTAATCACTTTTAAGTTAAAAACTTTTATATCAAGACCATTACAAGTGTTTTGTGTTGATGTCCCACCCTCTCATGCTCTAAGCATAAAACGTTGATGAATAAGCTACCAAATTATTTAATGTATTAGGATCTTGAGAAATTTTATGAGAAGTATATGTTATTGACAATGTGTTTGATTATAATTATATGAAGTTCAAGAGCATATATTGTGGGATAATCCTCCTAGGTTTTACAAATACCAAAGTGTAGGAGTAGAAGTTTTGTAGCTTCCACTCATTCATTGTCCAATCCCTTTTGATTATTGATTATTAGAAATAGTAAAATCCAGAGCTATTTTTGGAGAATAGCTTGGTTCTTAAAAAATAACCAACAAATTGGAAAATCTACTTGGGAAAACTAAGTCCAAAGTCTCTAGTTCAGATCAAGTATAGTTAGAGTCAAGTGTTTATTGTGATATTCTTCATTATGTGAAGAATAATTGGTTTAAATTTTGTTGCATTTTTCACATCACCCTCAGTCTTATACGTCAATTTTTATTTCATTCTATCAGCTTGTGTCAGGTTATTTTTAAAATTCTATCTGAAGTTACAATTACAAAGTCAAGACCCAATCACTTTATATTTCCTAGCATCCTGGGTGGTGACTCTGAATTATCTAACACCAGTGTAAAGTTAAGTTCTCAAAAGGAATGTAATAAAAGGGATTCTGACATATTTGACATCATGAAGAAGATAAGAATCTATGCAAAGAAAAATCATGAGCATAAGGTAGAATCTGAACCTGCTAAAGAGAAACAACCCACTTGGATAAAGAGGAGCTTTGAATCAAGTAAGTCTATTGACTCTCCTGATGAGGTATCTCCTACATTCAATGTTGAAATGAGTAGTGCTAGTAGCGATGAGAAGGGATGTGAGGTTGAAGGTTCAAACATACACCAAGGAAATTTCCTTGTTGAGCAAGTGTTCTATACTAAACTTAATATTTCAAAAGAGGACAATAAGTGGGAGTTTTGGGGAAAGAATAAAGAATTTTCTGAGCCTTTGACCCTTGGATTTGGTTTTGTTTTTAATAAGAATAATTTTAAGCCAAGAGGTGAATATCCTAGTGTACAAGTGCACATTTCTCTTGAGGAAGATCCTATTGACCAACCCTACTATAATCCTTCCCCAAGTGAGCATGGAGATGTCTCAAACAATGAGGAAGACATAGATAGAGACATGAAAGATATAGAAGAAGAACTAAGGATCCAAGAAGAAGAAGAGATTATATTGAGGTAGTTAAAGGAGAGGGGAGATAGGATTAGAGATAAGAAACTTGAGAGAGATGCTATAAAGAAAAAATGGAGAAAACAAGAGAAGATGCGGCTAGGTGTAAAACCTTTGCGGAAAATATTTTTATGGTTACCTCTAAAATGACCAATGACATTCCTGAAGTAACAATCCCAATGGGAACCTTTTCTACTAATACTTATACCAAATCTATCTCAACTACTAAAGCATTAGATCATCTTGTTACTACTAGGAAGATGCCATTTTTAGATCATGGGAAGAGACCCATTGATCAACCTAAGAAAACCACCTTCAATACCAATACTAGTACCAATACCTCATTTGCTGAAATCCCTACAAAAAAGGCTAAAATAAATCCAAATCCTAAGATATTGAGGTTACAATTGGAGAATGAAAAGCTACAAGAAGATTTGAAAAAGGTTGAGATGGAAGCTTCAAATGCAGAGATGGATAGGAAGGTTTCTTTCCTTAAAATTTCCAAACATACTCCATAGGCTTCAAGCTCTGGACATACCAATAGTGAGTCATAAAAGAAGAAGTCTGATGGGCATACTCTTAGTGGAGGTGGTGGTGGTGACCAAGGTGGTGGAGGTGGAGGAAAGGATAAAAATAGTAATTCTTATTTTTAGGATGATGAGGGAAGCAAGAGAAGTAGTAGTGATGGTGAAAGTGGGAAGGGTAAAGATAGTAGCCACTTTGATAATAAATGATACGGTGAGAAAAGATATATTCATAGGGATTGACATACTAGGAGGCCACTCCAAGTAGATAGATACCAACAATGGTGTTTCACTGGAATACATCGATACCCTAGCCCATTACTTATAGATTTGAAAATTTATTTATTTAAATTCTCTGGTATTAATTCCTTGAGTGGTGAAGACTATCTCAAAGTAGTTGCAAATTTTATGGATTATTTTGAGGTAGAGGTAGAAGATGTTATGATGAATTTTTTCATGTAGTCTCTGATTGAAGATGCTCAAGAGTGGTATATAATCTTTCCTATCAAGAGCATTGGATCTTGGGAGGAATTCAAGAGAGCTTTTGGAGAGAAATATGGTGATAGGACTGATTTGGGATTTTTATTGAATCAATTTAATACTATTGCTAAGGGTTCTAACGAATCTATTGTTGAGTTCAATACAAGGTTCCAAAAGGATAGGAAGATATTGCATCCTCGATTTCAATTGAATGATAATGTATGTATGGTAAAATATTGTAATGATTTTGATGCAAAAATGAGTTACCGCTTGCTAGATAAGAACCCTTAGACATTGAGGGAAGCCTTCAAGATGCCAGAGCATATTGAGAATATTAGCATAGAAACTAGTAAATTTGGCAAAAGAGGATCAAAAAATCTTCAGAGGTTCAAGAAAGGAAGATAAAAGTTCAAGTACTAAAGGAGGAACTATTGAGGACAATCTTGATAATTTTATGAAAACCATCAGTGATAAGATTGTGAAACATGAAAAGGTGCAACCAAAAAATTATCAAAGAAATGAAAGACTTTCTTAGTTACAAGACCACCCATATAATACAAATTGGTATAATGAGAATCATGTTCCAAGTAATCAAAGAAACACCTAGAATAAAGTTGCTCTGGACCCTCTATAGAAGAGTTCAAGATTTTTTTTTGAAGATACCCCTTGGTGCATGACTTGTCAAATGCCACATTCTTCTCAACAATGTGCAGTTGCACAGATGGTTGAATTAGATGAAGACATGCCTGAAGACTTTGATCAACAAAATGAAAAGGATATTAATATACTCATGGCTATGGGTGACTCTGACGTTTCCAACAATTAATGCTCTTCTAATGAAGACTTGCAAAGTGGATGTGGACAATCAAAGGAAAATAGCTAGTACATATCATCAACAAGTCTTTTATGATGAGGATATTGACAATGAAGTTGAGGTTTACAATTTGAAGAAATCAAAGAAGGTGTTTCATTAAGAAGACCATAAGAGGATGAGGTTGCAAGATATATTGCAGCCCTAGTTGCCCACGCTAGAAGTTCCTATCATTTGAGGAATTAAATAGTCAGAGACTTAGAGGTGAGCAAGGTAATCCTGCTAGTCTTTTCATCAAGGAGAAGAATTTCAAAAGAAAAGAACACTAGCCTGATGGAAAAGTGGAAGCAAAAAAAGATAAATAAGGTAGGGGAGATAAAATTTGGGCTAAGAGAGCAGAAAGACCAAAGGCTACTCAAGAATTCAAATCTCCAACTGCAAAGATAAAGACACAAAAGAAAACTCTTGATGTCACAAGGAATGATGCTAACCATAGGGTTGAGGCAACAAGAAATCAATAGAAGGAGAGGAAAAATGAACAAGGTATGCTCCCAATTGAATTACCCAAATATACTCTTATTGATATATTTCAATTACTTACCCAAATAAAAGTATTTGTGTCTTTTCTTGAAATTATGAGAATAGACGAACATAAGAAAAAGGCTGTGACCCTTATCAATGGTGTTTCTATAGCCTGTAATAAATTAGTGGAGTCCACTCCATGCAAATAGAGTTAAAAATACAAAAAATACGAGGTTGAGGGAGTTATTACTGAGATTTCCCATATCTTCCTAGGAAATTTTGTAACTACTTGTCCTAACAAGATATATCCATTTCTCCGCACCTTAGTGGTTAGGGGAAATTTTATAAAAAAAATGTATTATTGACTCTAGAGCATCCAACAATATCATGAGAGCTAAAATCATGGATTCACTAGGATTGAAATTTGATAGGACGCATGAAAAGTGGTATGCTATGGATGTAAGAGAAGTCCCTATCATTGGTGTGATAAATGAACTTCCCTACAAACTAGCAGCCTACCCTGACAAAGAATTTAAAATGAGTGTGGTATTGGTGGATATCCCACCTAATTATGGAATGCTTCTATCTTGAAAATGGAGTGCATCTATGGGAGGTAGTATGAAATATGACATGTCTTATGCCACATTTCCCATTTGATGTTAGTGATGTTCAAGTGATGAGAGAACCCAGGGTGCCATATATGTTGGAGCATGCTCCTGAGGATGAATCAATTATTTTCATAGACATTAATATCAATGATTTCAAGGTAGAAGAAGTAGTTAATATGTGTGTTGCACCAATAGAAAATGAAATTTCAAGATTATCTAAAAAAGATGGACTTTGGAAAATTTACTTTGATGGTGCATGTTCCAAAGAAGGGTCAGGTGTAGGGATGTTATTTGTAGCACCTATTGGTAGTACTTAACAATTTCCCTTCACATTATCTTTTGTATGTATGAATAATGTGGTAGAATATGAAGTTTTACTATTGGGATTGAGACTGGATGAGAAGCACGAAACAAAAAAGTTAATGGTAATTGGTGATTTCCCAGGTAAGAGCCAAATATTCCTGCAAAAATAATAGATTGAATAAGTACATAAATATTTTCTAGGATTCCATTGAGCAATTTGATGTTTTCAGAATTAGCTAGATGGAAAGAGGACAAAATAGAGTAGTTGACTTACTCGCTAACATTGCATTAATACTTGATGACATAAATTTTATAGGAATTTTTAAAGTGGAGGTACATACAAGGCCTTATATTCCTGCCAATGTGTTCAACTGGTAGATATTCAATGATGATGAAGATATTCTCTAATTTTTGAATTGTGTTGATAAATATGAAGGTTAGGAGATTGAATTTGGTGGATTTGTTGAGAATATTAATGGGAAGGACATGGTATTTGGAAAAGAAATAATCCAGTTAAAAATATATATATATTCAAAGGCCTTTTAGCTCTTGAAAGGTTCTTTGATAGTCAGGATAAAAGTAAGGTCAAAACAATTGTTGCTCACCTAGAGGACCTAGAGGAAGTAAATTTGGGGACTAAAAATGCTCCCAAGAAAGTTTATGTAGGAAAGGAGATGAAGCCAAAGGTAAAATAAATGCTAATTGCCTTACTCAGAAAATACAAGCATGTCTTTGCTTGGTCATATGATGACCTAAAATATTATAGAGAGGAATTATTTCAGCATGAGATTCCTTTGAAAGAAAATACTAAGCCTTTTAGGAAAAATCAAAGACCAATTAATCCTACTGTAGCTCCCAAGATACAAGAGGAGTTGGTAAAGTTAATAGATGCTGGCATCAGAAAACCCATTAGATATTCTTTGTGGGTATCCAATCTGGTGCTAGTAAGGAAAGAGAATGGTGACATAAGATTGTGTGTTTATTTTAGGAACCTGAGTATATCTTCACTAAAGGACAATTATCCATTGTTGAATATGGAAGCCATGTTACAGAAGGGAACTGACTATGATTTACTATGAGTGATGGATGGTTTTTCAGGTTATAATCAAGTAAATGTAAAAGAGTCTGGACAGTATAAGACTGCATTCACCACTTCCTAGGGAACCTATGTTTATGTCAGAATTCCTTTTTGCTCAACAAATGTAGGCACCAATTTTCAGAGAACTATGGATGTAGCTTTCTTAGATTTTATAAATTGATTTATGGTTTTGTATCAAGATGACTTGAATTCTTACTCTAAAAAGGAAGAAGATAATTTTATGCATTTAGAAAAGATCTTTCTCAGGTCACTTGAGTATGGACTATCTTTGAATCCAAATAAATGTGCTTTTGGGGTAACTGCAAGAAAATTTCTAGGACATATTTTTTCTAAAGCAAGAGTGAGGATAGACCCTAGAAGAGTAGCAGCCATAGATAAAATCCCTCAGCCAAAAAATGTCAAGAGAATTTAGTCATTTTTTGGGAAAACAAATTTCTTAAGAAGGTTTGTGACTAACTTTGGAAAAATCACAAGACCTATTTCCAAGATGCTAAAGAAGGGAAAGAAGGTGATTTAGAGTGAGAAGCCTAGTCAAGCATTCAAGAGGATTAAATACACTATCAAGGAGGCTCCATTTTTTAAGTCCCCAAACTTCTCTAAGCCAATGCACATTTTCTCTTTTGATTCATTTCATACTATTGTTTTTGTATTGCTACAAAAAAATGAAGAGGCCTCTGAACAACCTATTGCATTTTTTAGTAAGTCCTTACAAGCTGCAAAGCTGAAATATGACTTGACTGAGAAACAAGAATATGCTCTAGTTAAGGGTGTAAATAATTTTAGGACTTACCTATAGGGATCCACTATCATAGCATTTGTACCACATGATACTAGGAAAGATATTTTCACCTAGCAAGAAACTACAGGCAGAAGGTGTAGATGGATCAATAGGATCCAAGAATTTAATATTTATGTTTAGATTACTAGATTAGTAAGAGGTCAGGGCCTCACTAAATTAATGACATAATCTAATTTGGAGGAAAAATAGATCAATCAAACAAAATTGATTGATGTTGCAACTATCTATGATATGCAAACATGCGGGTGGTACAAAATAATTGTCCAGTACTTATAGACTCTACAATGTATTGCAAGCATGATTAAAAATGACAAGAGGACACTAAAATTGCATTCCATTAAATATGTAATTATTGAAAATGAGCTATGGCGGAGGAACTTGGATGGTATACATCTTAAATGTGTGGATGGGAAGTAGACACTAGAACTCTTGCAAGAAATACAAAATGGGGTGTGTGGTGGTCATTACATGGAAAAGACCATTGCACACAAGGTTTTAAGAGAAATATTTTGGTGCCCTAATGTCTTCAAGGATGCTCACAATTTTATTAAAACTTGTGATGCTTAACAAATATTTGCTAGAAAGTTGAAGTTTTCAGGAAATTTACCACTTATGCCTGTGACAGTTCAAGCCCCTTTCCAACAATGGAGGATCAATTTCATTGGAGTAATACCAAAAAATTATAGTGGAGGCCACTCTTGGATCCTCGTTGCCACTGATTATTTCACAAAATGGGTATAAGAAATACCCATAAAGAAGGAAACAAGCAAGGTGGTGGTGGATTTCATATTGAATAAAATTCTCATTAGATTTGGAGTTCCTGAGAAAATTATCTCAGATAATGCTATGTGTTTTTGGTCTTGATGGGACTCTTAGAAATTTGTCAAAATTTCTGTCCAAACTGGGCATGGCTGGTTACTTTTTACAAGACTAAGGGTTTGATAGTTTGGGTTTAAGGTTTTTGATCTCTCATGAAAAGGTGATTGGTATCTTTTGAAACCCTCACGTTATATTTCACTGTTGACTTGCTATTGAGGGTTACTAGTCACTTAAGTTGTCTGATTGAGAATTTCCTTCGTGCTTTTACCATCCCCCTTTACCCAACCTATCGGTCTCTTTTTGCCACCTGAGCTTAAATTTTTATCTCGCAAAAATTATTTTCCAAATGACCCCACCAAAATATTCTATATGTTCTATAGAACTTGGTGAACCGTCCGATCATGGGTTTTAATCTAGACCGTTTCTCGCAAACCTCATAGGTTTTCCTACTAATGTCACTAAAGTGGTGCGAGGTCTGTGAGATGCCGCCATCTATCATATACGGAGAGGTGGTGCCTTTTCCTGAGGTTCTAGAAGTTACAAGTGGCCATCTTTTCACCAGCAAAGGAATTTAACGATGGGGACTAATAATGAATGTCCCTCGTAGGCCTCGCACGATTAGAGTAAATGTTCCTAAAGGACTTCGAGGTTTATGAAAAGGTGACATGTGGCCTGGCTCTTAAAGCAAGAAGGCTAGGTGGGGCCTACTATCCGATTACAACCTCCTATTTTCATGGGCTATGATTGGCTATGATATTTCCCAGGCGGTGATGTGGATCTTCAACGTTTGTTGACTCAATCTAAGTCGTTCAACTTGCCACGTCTTTTCTACATCAACGGTGCAGTTTCAAAAGGGTTACTGATCATCCATGTGAGGAGATTTTATGCTCTACAACTTTTTTTATTAATGGCGCGGTTTTTTTCAATGGATTTTTCCTGATTCCCTTGCGTGTGAGCGGTAACCTCCTGATAGAAACAATGATGCACTATACGCCTGAAGTAAATTTGTGGTGGAAATATTAGCCACTAATCATTCGCATAACCATGTGAGAATTTCAGAAATTAATACTCCCTACACCTAATTATTCTATAAGTATCTGCTGAGTTTCTCAATATTATCATTGCATTTTTTTGAGTTGGCAGGTGGTGGATTTTTCTGCAATCTCTAACCTACACTTCTACAATTGAAGGAACAAAATCCTCCTACTATTCCTAAGGAAAGTTTTCATGGTATGGGCAAGAGGTCAAGGCGTTGTAATTCCCCCGTTGTGCTTTCCACAAGTTCTGGCAGTGATGGGTCTGAGACTGACTCAGATTATCGATGTTATCTTGTGGCCTTGACTGAGCTCATGGGTGTAAATGAAGAGGTTGTTGCAGTTGCACCAATAACTGCAATGGCACTGTGCCAGGTTGCTAGAGTTTATGCTGATGGGGATGGAAAGAAGAAGGTGGTTCCACCTCTTATTGAGGTGAGAACTAGAAGCAGTCACCTGTACCAGGGTCATGTGTGGAATTAATGATTTCTGGTGTTGTGTGTGTTGCTCATGGGTGGTGTTTTTCTTGGTGTTTTTTCTTGCAGATGTGCGTGTGCATGGCACACTCTCTTTTTGTTTTTCTCCGATTGGTTATTAGGTGTAACCATTTGTTTGATTCCTCGGATCATGGAATTTGTTTTCCAATGATGAGGAATGTGAGTTTGAATTTCATTCTTAATGAAATTCATTTTGAAATTAAGAATGTAGTGCAATGCTTTGTTGCTCTCCTATCCTATAAAGGAGATTTCATGGCTCATTGTTATGGTCAAATTTTGGATCTAGGAGGTTTTTGAACATATGTACAGTTAGTTTGTTTACTATAGTTTTCTTGAAGGTTTTTAGTTAATATCTTTGCTAGTTAGGATTTCTATGAAGCAAGCAAGCTATGCTGATGTAATTACAGATATTAAAGCAATAAATTATAATCATTTAGGAACAATTGCTCTCATAATTATATATCATAAGTTTTGAATGAGCCTATTAATTATATATTCATTCACCTTGAATGGTATATTTGAATGTGTTCTTCATTTCCCTACTTTAACTCAATGAGTTAATAAAATTTCTTGAAAATGAGTTACAAATTTATGATTATATATTCAAGATTTGCTAAGGAGTGTTGTTTCCAAAACTAAAATTCGCATGATGTAAATCATTATGGTGACATGTCCATAATATCTGGATTACGTTTTGTATGACTCCTGCCCAATCGATGAGGCACTGGCTATTTTCTTCAGGATTACTACATGGCTGTAGTTCTAAGCATGGTGGTCTAAGATCTGAACAAAACAAAATATTAAACCCTTTCTCTTTATGAGATGCAAATCTTATATTGAAATCTTCAGTATCATTGCCCTAAGATAATTGTTATTATTCTTCGGTATGCCAATACCAGAATAATTACTATCTAATTGTGTGTGTAGGTACTGTAATCTATAAGAATAAGTGTTCTTACCAGTCATAAAACATTCTTATGAAAACACTTAGGTTCACCCACCCTTTTTTCACAGAGCCAAAAGTGTAGGACATGTCAATCTTTGACTCAATCTCATTAGTTGGCCACTAGAATTTATGGTTCTTTATCATAGAGAATGGCTACCTCTTAGAGAATTGAAAATCCTAGTTGGGTTTCATTTTCAAACACCAAAATAATGGTGACATCGCTGGGGAATTTCTGAATCACCAGTTGTAGATGGTTATAGAGTCATGACAAATGATTTGCTATTCTGAATTTTAAATAGTGAAAGTTTTTACACCCTATATGGAAGAGGTTATTAAAATGAACCTTAAAATCCTATGATTTGTGGTATTTTTTTGGTAGAAGACTTAGGAGTGTGGGCGTAGACAGTACTAACTTCCATTATGGTCATTGACATATTACTTGTACCCTTAAAGGCTAAACTCAATGGAATAGGCTCTCTGCCTGAATCTCCGGTTGAATAGTGTTTTTTTTGGGAGAACTTCTAAGAAATTTAAAAGAAAAAGAGAAAGGAGAAACCATAGGGGTTGAAGGCAGCTATCCATAATCATTTGTGTAACTGAAGTTGAGTGTTAAATTTGGGTGGTGATGGATTATGGTTTTAAAAGATATTGGTAGCGGCATGGTGTGACTCTGTTGTGGATAATGACCCAGAATCTAATAAGCTTTGGAAATAAATGTCATATTTATTTTGAAATTCAGTCCTCTATTACAAAGGTGGTGACTCTAACTGAAGAACTAGTTGATGAATGAAGAAAAAGTTCCAGATCCATGATACTTATAGTCATGGAGAGAATATTAACAATTGCAGCCAAAATTACTAGGTATTTCATTAAATCTAAACAGTTCACTATTTCTAATTGTGATGGGTGTTTGTAATTAAGGAATAAAATGGTACCAAATCAGATGTCAAGCATCAAACCAAAGGAACAATGATTAGATTTTCCATATTTCTAATGAATGCAATATGTACAATAACTTACGAAACATGTTTGTATTACATCATATTTCTGAAATCAAGGAATAATAATTTCAATCACTAATGGAATCATGGTTGAGATGGTAAATGACATGTTTGATAAACATGTATTATTTTGAAAAATTCTAAAATGGGTTTACCATATGTAAGGTCAGACATAAGTATGCAAAGATAAAAAGTTTCATTAAGCCCTTCAAGGGGTTTTGTAACTCAAAGGTTTATGCCTTTTATTTTCAGTGATGTCAGTGGTTACCCTAATCTAATTCCTATGAAGATTAGGAAGTATTTTCCTAGATATACAGAGCAAAGTGCAAAATCAGCCTCTAAGTATTTATAGAATTTTGTAGATATAATGGGGGATTATGAAATCAATCATGAGGATGTTGTTGTGAAGATTTTTGTGCAATCCTTAAGGGTTGATGCCAGGGATTAGTTTTCCTATTTACGTGCCTATTATGTTGACTTATGGAATCAGTTGGTGATAGTTTTTATGGAACAATTTGGTGACAGAGTGAATCCCAACATATTAAGAAAAGGTTTTATGGGAATCCACATAAAAGAAGAGGAGATAATCCCATAGTTTAATCTCAGATTTTCAAGAACTTTAAGAGAAATCCCTAGAAACATAAGACCAAGTGAGGCCAAAAGCTTGGTTGTATATCTTGGTGCTTTTGACAAAAGAATGGGTTACCTACTAAGAGAAAAAGAACCTATAAATTTGCACCAATCATATCAAATGTCTATGAAAATTGAAAACAACATGAAATACTCAATGATGAAGGGGTATCTAGCTGAAAGTATTGATTATCCTAGCCTAGTTCATACTAGTAAAATGTCAGAGTTGGCTTCTCAAAACACTAATTATGATAAGGCTGCTTTGAAAACTGCAATATCTTCACCACTACAGTGTGATGATAATGAGATCCACGTTGAAAGCTAGTCCAGTTTGAGTGATGATAATCAAAATTCTCTTGTGCCAAAATTGTATGAAATGAAGAGGCAAGAGAAAGAATCACCATATGAGTTTTTCTTGAGATTTTTAGGTGCTTTAATACAAATCCCTAGAGATCTCAGACCTAATGACTATGAATGCATTGACTTGTTTTGTGAACTTTATGAACCGAGGCTAAGTGCTTTGCTAGAAGAATTAAAACCTCCTAACTTGGCCCAAGTCATTAAATGGATTGAGCCTGCAGAATCAGCCAAGAATGTACCTACACAAAATGAAGACAATGCTTTCCCTTTTGAAATATGACCAGGGGCGTAGTAAGGTGACATATTATAATGGTCATGTGTTGTTTTTAAAGTTTGGGTATAGGGAATTCACTAAATTGGTGTAGGGGAGTATTAGTAAACATTATGATACTTATAGGCATATTGATTACCACATCAATTTTGAAGCATCAAGAAGTAAAGAATATAGACTTGGTTTACTCTAGGTACCTGAGATTTTTGTTTTTAACAGAGGCAAGTTTTGATTTTCTTGTTTGGTGGCCTGAGGCCACCAGGTTAGTATGCACAAGTCCAATTGACAAAGCATGGTGAAATATTTGTCAAAGCACTTGTAATTCAGTGATCTGGTCTATGAAACTAGAGATTCTAGATTCTTTCTATTCTTGCAGGGGGCATACATCCCCAGTCGGAGCCCCTGATGGGACTCTTAGAAATTTGTCAAAAAATTTATGCAATTGGGCATGGCTAGTTACTTTTTACAAGACTGGAGGTCTGATAGTTTGGGTTTAATGTTTTTGATCTCTCATGAAAAATTGACTAGTATCTTTTGAAACTCTCACGTTATATTTCAATGTTGACTTTCTATTGAGGGTTACCGGTCACTTAAGTTGTTTGATTGAGCGTTTCCTTCATGCTTTTACTGGCCCCCTTTACCCAGCCCATTGGTGTCTTTTTTCCACCTAAGCTTAAATGTTTATCTCGCCAAAAGTCTTTTCCGTTTGGTCCCATGAGAATATTCTATATGTTATATACAGCTTGGCGAACTGTCCGATCACGGGTTTTGATCTGGACTGTTTCTCGGAAACCTCATAGATTTTCGTACTGATATCACTAAAGTGGTGTGAGGTATGTGAGATGCTGCCATATGTCATATACGGAGAGGTGGGGCCTTTTCCCAAGGTTCCAATAGTTACAAGTGGCCATCTTTTCACCAGCAAAGGAATTTAATGATGGGGACTAACAATGAATGTCTCTCACATGCCTCTCATAATTAGAGTAAATGTTCCTAAAGTACTGTGAGGTTTGCGAAAAGGTGACACATGGCTTGGATCTTAAAGAAAAAAGGCTAGGTGGGGCATACTGTCCGATTGCACCCTCCTATTTTCGTAGGCTATGATTGGCTATGATATTTCCCTGGCGTTGATGTGGATCTTCAATGTTTGTTGACTCAATCTGAGTCGTTTGATTTGTCAGGTCTGTTCTACATCAATGACACAATTTCAAAAGGGTTAGTGAGCATCCGTGTGAGGAGCTTTTATGCTCTACAGCTTCTTCTTTTTTATTAATGGCACGGGTTTTTTAGTGGATATTTCATGTTTCCTTTGCATGCGAGCGGTAACGTCCTAATAGAAACAATGATGCACTTTACGCCTGAAGTAAATTTGTGGTGGAAATATTGGCCACTAATCATTCGCATACCCATGCGAGCACTTGGGAAATTAATACCCCCTGCACCTAATTATTCTATAAGTATCTGCTGAGTTGCTAAATATTATCATTGCATTTTTTTGACTTGGTAGGTCATGGATTTTTCTACAGTCTCTAACCTACACTTCTACAATGGTTAAGTTTGAGCCATGTTGAAGTGCCAAGATAGGTGCAGGGAGTTCGCAGCAAGTGAAGGACCAACATCCTCATGGTGTTCTTAAGGAAAGTGTTCATGGTATGGGTAGGAGGTCAGGGCGTTGTAATTCCCCCGTTGTGCTTTCCTCAAGTTCTAGAAGTGATGGGTCTGAGACTGAATCATATTATCTCTGTTATCTTGCGGCCTTTACCGAGCTCATAGGTGTAAATGAAGAGGTCCTTGTAGTTGTACCAATAATTGCAATGGCACCATGCCAGGTTGCTGGAGTTTGTGCTAATGGGGATTGAAAGAAGAAGGTGGTTCTGCCTCTTACTGAGGTGAGAACTAGAAGCGGTCACCTATACTAGGGCCTATGTCGACTTAATGATTGCTGGTGTTGGGTGTGTTGCTCATGGGTGGTGTTTTCCCTAGTATTTTTTTTTGTAGATGTGGACATGCATGTGTGTGGCATGCTCTCTTTTTATTTTTATTCGACTGGTTACTTGGTGTAACCATTTTTTGATTCCTCAGATCATGCACTTTGTTTTCCAACGGTGAGGAATGTGAATTCGAATTTCATTCTTAATGAAAATCATTTTGAAATTAACACTATAGCTTGATGCTTTGTTTCTCTCCTATCCTATAAATGAGATTTCATGGCTCATTCTTATGGTAAGATTTTGGACCTAGGAGGTTTTTGAATATATGTACAGTTAGTTCGTTTACTATAGTTTTCTTGAAGTTTTTTAGTTAATATCTTTGCTAGTTAGGATTTCTATGAAGCAAGCAAGCTATGCTAATGTAATTACAGATATTAAAGCAATAAATGATAATCATTTTTGAATAACTTCCCTCCTAATTGTATGTCATAAGTTGTGAATGAGCCTATTAATGATATATTAATTCGCCTTCAATGGTATATTTGAATGTATTCTTCATTTCCCTCCTTTAACTCAATGAGTTAATTAAATTGCTTGAAAATGAGTTACAAATTTATGATTATATATTCAATATTTGCTAAGGAGTGTTGTTTTAAAAACTAAAATTTGCATGATGTAAATCATTATAGTGATATGTCCATAATATCTGGATTACATTTTGTATGACTCATACCCAATGGATGAGGCACTGGCTATTTTCTTCAAGATTACTACAGCGCTATATTTCTAAGCATGGTGGTCTAAGATCTGAACAAACCAAAATATTAAACCCTTTCTCTTTACGATATGGAGATCTTATATTGAAATCTTCAGTCCCGTTGCTGTAAGATAACTATTATTATTCTTTGGTCTTCCAATACAATAATAATTACTATCTCTTTGCATGTGTAGGGAATGGAATCTTTAAGAAGAAGTGGTCTTACCAGTCATAAAACATTCTTATGAAAACACTTAGGTTCACCCACCTTGGTTTCACAGAGCCAAAAGTGTAGTAGATATCAGTCTTTGACTCAATCTCATTATTTGGCCACTAGCCTTTGTGGTTATTTATCATAGAGGTTGGCTACCTCTTAGAGAATTGAATATCCTAGTTGGGTTGCATTTTAAAGCACCAACAAGTCTAATAAATTCAAGAATTTTTGCGACAAACATGGTATACAATTTTTCTTATTATTCACCTTACCAACCTCAAGGAAATGGTCAAGTTGTGTCTATCAATAAGAGGTTGATGAAAACCATCAAGACAGTGATGGAAAAGAACAAAAAATATTGGGACTCCAAATTAAAACTGGTACTTTGTGTAGATAGAGTGACTGTGAAAAAGGCTATTGGTTATTCACCTTTTGTTGTAGTATATGGTCTAGGTGCTAGGTTGCCCCAGAATAACCTGCCGAAGATATATAAGTTCATACAAGAATATGATGAAGAGATATGTGATGATATGCAACACAAAATAAATAATCTGCCGCAATTGGATGAAACAAGGAGAGAAGCTCAAGGTAAAAATATGACGTAGTTGCAAGTTAAGCATCTACATGGAAAGAGAGCTGCTCCCCAGAAAGTTTGAGGTGAATAGTATGGTGTTATCCTAGAATGTGAGGGCTCAAGACAAGGGTAAACATGGAAATTTTGAAGCATTATGAATGGGCCCTTATTTGATAGCTAGTGCACATGGGGAGGATTCCTATTTCCTCTAGAGCTTGACAAGTGAACTTTTTGAACTTC
Organism: Sequoiadendron giganteum; assembly: GCA_007115665.2. Classification (NCBI taxonomy): domain Eukaryota; kingdom Viridiplantae; phylum Streptophyta; class Pinopsida; order Cupressales; family Cupressaceae; genus Sequoiadendron; species Sequoiadendron giganteum. Next base: position 153,990,884 of record CM021105.1, read on the forward strand.
CAATATATGGATAGTTCTTAAATCCATACTTCTCCTAAGTATGTTTTTATTCTATGTACACTATATATTTTGTACATTTTGTGTATAGGTGTGTTTTTTTTTGTTGTGTCTGGTCCAGTCGTACTACCTAGTCCAGGTAGTTCCTTGGTTTTTTGGATCCCTTGTGTTTTGACTAGTTTGCTTCAACCATAGATTCTAGGATCTTACCATGCCTACAAGAGACATATGTCCCTAGTTAGAGCCATTGATGGAATCCCTAAAATATTTTTGTCCCATCTCCAAAATCTCGATGAGTTTGAGGAACTATGGGTTTTGTATCCTACTACTATATGAGCGGTTTTAGGTTTACTTAAGTCTTATTTGAAAACTATATCTTTGCCTTGGTTTTATTTCTTGGTTGAATCATAGTGTCGATCACCAATCCTTTAAGTCACGATTCTTGACATTGAAACTCATTGAGTGACTGAGCCTCTAGTCTTTTTTTACTTATTGAACCTATTGGATCATTATTTTTGAAGTTTTTCTAAGTCGGGCTGAATATTTCACACTGAAAAAATATTAAGTCCTTTATGTCATATGTGTGGCTTCGTCAACCTATTTGGTTCCCTTTTAGGATTAATTTTTTTTTACATTTGTAGATGTAAGAAACCCTAAATGTTGTCCAATCACTACAAAAAAATAGAGTCATTGCCCACCTCCCCGTTCCATTTTTTCTCTCATTATTTTATTCATTCAGGCTCATGGGCAAAGGACATATGTCCTTGATGGTTGGTGGGCCAAACATCATTGATAAAGCATACAACTATTCATTAAAGAGGATCAATGGTGAGAGATAAATGAGGTGGGTGCATCTGGATAGTTCCCCACATTTTCGTTTACTTTTGTTGGTTATTAAAATAACCACACGGGCTAGCGGGTGATTGCCACCTGCCTTCATTGATGATGGGCCCAAGGGTTATTATTTCTTAATTTCCACTAAGTCAACGATCGATTGCAGGTGACTTGGATTAATTTGGATCACTCCCCGCCATCCCATATGGGCCCCATCCTTTCTACCTATTTCCCAATGGGGGAGCAAGCTTTTTCCACATGGAGTAATCCTAAGGACATGGAGGCATATATTTGTGGGAAAATATTTAATTTAAATCTCAGCATAAGACATGCGAAGTAAAATGTGTGTTGCTAATATCCATATATTATATGTGCTTAAAATATCTTTTAATCTAAGCCATAGATGTTGTGTGAAGGATAAATTTGATGCTAGCTAAGGAGTGTGAATCATGAGGCCACGAGATCTAATATCATCCTCTTCCCATCTTCCCATTGATGAAAGTTTCACATGACTTATGGATCATGGGGATAAGGGAAAAATTACACATGGATCATGGTTGTAAATACAAAGAGGTGGTGGAGACCAAATACTATAAACAAGTGTTTCCATGTGGCATGTCATTTGGTAAGTGCTGCGGTTATGCATAGTCAGATCTTTTGTAATAACCTGATCAATCTAGATTGTGGATCAATTAACTCTCTAAAAGAATCAACATTTGACATTCAAAAATTAGTTGAAGGCAAGCAAGTTGTTGTAGTTTGCATGAGTGAGCCTTAATAACTGAAAGGACATTGAGATACCGAAGTAAGGAATTGCATGATTATTAATGTTTATCTTAAAGGAATAATCTAGCATTACAAGTATACTCAATACATTCAAGGAGATCATGTTGTGGTTTCTCAACATTTTCTCACATTGGAACCAGGGTTGTCAATGTGCGAGAAAATAGTAAGTCAATTATTGCTTTTCTTCTAGCATTATTGATAAGTTGTGATTTCTTAGGCTTAAGTCTATTAGGGTTTTCCTGTTTCGGATTTTAAAGGTTTGGCATTCATAAAAAAGGAAATTTGTTAATTTTGCATTTGTATTATTCATGCCAAACCCTTAAAAAATTCATAGGCCTTGTTTAGTTAAACAAAAAAACCCTAATTTGTTGTACTTCCTACATTATGGATCCAAAAGTAAAAGTATTTTCGTCTGGAGGGGAGGCTTCTGCTCCCAAAAGACCTATGAATGAAGAAATTATTGTTAAATTACCACCCTCCACTAGTGACAAAACTAAAGGCCAATTGATTCCTAGAGGTCCTTAAATAGCAGAGGGTTCATTTGACATAAGAGGTTCTATCAGGGATGCTAGATTACCTTATACTGGGTGTGAATTGCTTTATGGCTGGTTCAAAAACAAAAATATGGGTGTCCTACTAGGAAACCCTTGGAACTGTGATATGGGAAAGTTAATTGTGCCAAATGTCTATATGGATGCCGACTTGCTAAAGGAAATAGCTACTAAATATTACCCAGTCAAGGGGACTATCAAAACATATGATGATAAATAAATGGTTAAGATCACTAGGGAGCAATTGGGCCTTGTTTTCAAGCTTACTAAATGCAATGATGAAATGCATAAGATAAATGAAGATACTCTTAGGAAGGAGTATGAAAAAACCAATATTTCATTCAGAGTCCAGATTTTACGAAGATTTTTAGCAGAAATTGCAAGATGAAATATTGTGATAGGACCACATGATAAGGAGCCTTTCCCTATTAACTACTTTTTTCCTTATTTCAAAAGGACCTTCTATTCCATTTTCCAAATAATTGGTTATGATCCTATCTCTGGAATGCCAATGGAATGCATGTATATGGATTCCCATATCCAACATCCCTAATATTGTGTAGTACATGATTATGTAGGATTTCTTTATGAAAGAATGCATGAGGGACTCATAAGATTAAATAAAGGTGAATCTGGGGTAAGATGTAGCTAGTACTCACTACTAACACATATTTTTTTATAAAAGGGTGCAATTTACTTTGGACAAAATATTGACATGGAAAGAAAGACATGTGACTTGTATTTGCCTATGCAATCTTGGACCATAGTCTTGGACAAAGATGATAGGACATATGATTATGTCACATTCCATAATTTCTTTGCTTATAAACTAAAGAGCTTTCATTATGAAGTTACCTAGAATTCTCATTGCTATACATGATTTCTTGAGACCCAAGGAAAGAAGGTCTAAGATAGGAGTTGATCATAATTGGGGAGATGTTATCTCACTCCCTGATTACACTATCTTAAGATTTTATGGTTCCAAAGTAGCACCTCATTTTTTTCCAAGGTTTGTGCAAGAATTAATTGGTTTCCTTGAGGCTATGTGGCAACTAGGAAATGTTGAGAATGAGCATTTGTTGAATCAAGGAAAGGGAACTTTCTTTCCTTCATACACATGTTTCTTTGATTTTTTAATGACCAAAGGAGGTTGGAATAACATCATTGAGGTACTCAAAACATACCACGTGCAAAGGATAGCTGAGAGGGTTAGATAGGATCTTGAAGGTTCCATGGCATGGTTGAATGAGAGAAACAAGAGCTACAAATATGTCCATATTTTCTAGTATCCATAAGAAGTATTAAGAAATATATTAGACACTTTGGAAATAGAAAAGAGGTTAGCAAGGTGGATTGCGATCAATAAGATCTAAAGGAAAATAAAGTAAGAAGAGCCCAATTTCAAGGTCCTCCTAGAGGTTGAGGATATAATATAAAAGGTGGAGCATGTAACAAGGAATTTTGATTCAATAGTAGGCCACCTTGAAACCAAAGGGGTAGTTAGTAAAGATAAAGAGGATGCTCCAATTATAGAAGAAAAAATTGGAGGAGGAATCCCTGCTATAGGACAAGATTCTACATCACAAGCCCCTGAGGAACCAAAAATAAAGTTTTTTATAAGGATAAAGTGTAAGGAAAATAAATCTGATGAAGCATGTGTTCCCACTCAGCAAGAGGAACACAAACCTCCTTCTCTTGTGCCACACGTACCACCCCCAAATCCACCAAAGCTGATAGATCCTTAAAATGTGAATTTTGATTCTCCACCACCTAGTGAAATACCACCTAGGGAGTCACCATAGAAAGGAAAAAAGATTGAGGCCACTAGTTTAATGGATTATGATGATGAAGGATTTGATGATGATATGTGGGTGTGAACCCCTAAACTTGCAAATTCACAAGAGAAACTAAACATATTAGTTGTTAGATCATATGCATGCAAACAAGTATGAGAGATTCCCCGTAAAATCCATCTATTCAAACTAAATTAGGAAAGAAGAACACAATATAAGAAACCGAAAATTAAACTAAATCCTAATTAAGCTAATAGCATGATGATCTTATGGGAGAATTGGTGCCAATGGAGTGTTGCAATTGGCCCTTTCCCAACTCCTAAATAGCAATGGTGTGTGAATGAGAAATGGTCAAATCTCCAAAGAGATTTGAGCATAATCTTGCTGTAAATCTTGAAAGATGATGAATAGTTGATGGAAATGGGAAAAATTGGCTTTCAAGTTGAAGAGAGTAACTTAGCATATGGTTGTGGATGAGAAATGAGGAGAGGTCTCCAATTTATAGACTTTAATTTGGAAGAGATGAGCAAGATTGAGCAATGTGGGACAAAAGATAATCCAATGGCATTGTGCCACTTGTCCACATGTGATTGGATGAGGAATGAGCACATTTTGGCCAATGTGCATGATAAATGCATAAATTTGAATTTTGAAGTATTGAAATGATAAGGTGGATGAGAAGTCAAATGGAGTTATGACCACTTGGCTCAATGCAAAGGACATGTAAGAGGTTTTAAATGCCTTGTTGGAAGGACCAAGCCCACTTGGCCTTTTTGAATTCAAATGAGGGAATATTCCCTTTTGATGCTTTGTGAGGGAAAATAGATGAATTAATAAATCAAAGTATTTGATTTATTGTGCAAGTTGCATTCTCTAGAGAAATTTAATGAAAGGGATTAAGTTAATCATGGTTTTTATTAAACTAATGAAGAATTTGATGATGTGACAATCTAGACCTAGATTTATGAATTGATTTAAGTCAAGAATTTGAGAGAAAGTGATTTATTAAATAAATAAATTGATTTATTTAATCAAGAAGAAATATTTTAGATTAAATCAAATAAGGTTTTAATTTATTTTATTTAATAAGAAGAGTTTAGAGAATTTAATCAAATAAAATGATTTATTTAATTAAACAGATATGTAAGGTTAATTAAATTAAATTGATTAATTTAATGAGAGGAGATGATATACTTAATCCAATAAATAATGATTTATTAAATTAAGAGATAGAATGTGATGAAATGCTGAGAATATGTTTTAGGAGGAAATGTTGTTAGTAATCGGGATCAAGTGTGCCAAATTGAACTTGTACATTTTCCATGTCTACATTTTGCCCCTCTTTGAAGCAATGTACTTGTTGCATTGATTCAAAGAATAAACTATTGTGATCAAAGGTCCAGGATTTTCTCAAAATTTTTTAGATGCCCCACTGCTGCCCCAGCAGAAGGATATTGTTGGATATTGCCCCCTCGAGAGATCAAACAAATTTTTTTATTTTTTGGATGATCTCGTAAAAAAGATGACAAGGTGCCTGACATGCCACAAATGCCCCATAATGCCAGAAAAATGGATTAAAATGCCTAAAGGGATGCAGAATGACTCTCGGTTGAATGAAAATGGGTTCGATGGACCAAAACTCTTGCCAAAAGGTCAAACTAGGTCAAAAAATCCTAATTTTTAGGCTTAAATAGACCTCGAGGAGTAACTTTCAATACATTTGAAATCTTAACCTTGAAAAATTTGACACTTGAGCTCTGAGTCTTAGAGAAAATGGCACAATGACAGCTTCCACTGCATGTGTCAGAGTGGGTATGAGTATATCAGTGACCAATCACTGCAGGACCCGCGGTATGTACCCCTATTCGATGTTTATTTTTCTCTTTATTCATGCATTTATTAGGGCTTAGGTATGGTCGAGTCAGCGCAGTGCAATATAGCACTACGAAAAATTCACAAACAGGCCCATGCGGTCCTATATAGGACCGCTTGCGCATAGAGCGCTGCACGGAACAATTTTCCATTTAGGGACTTTTGGTTAGTAAACTTGGCCGCTTGCTCAAACAGCATCGCACTGGCCAATTTGTCCAATTTAGCTATCTACGTCCGCTACACGACGCAGTTTGGAACATTACAAATTGTGCCACTTTTGAGAACAATGCCGATGTTTCTATTTTAAAAGAGAAATGCGATATGGACAACAAATTTTCTTTAGGGAAACTAACGCGACTTCTTTCCTTGCGCAAGAGAGGCATGAGGTTATTCATTCGAGGGAGCACTGGTGGCCAGTATTTGAGAGATTGCAGGAATGATGCATGCCTTGGCTGAGCGGTGGCATAGCGAGACGTCATCTTTTCATCTTCCTACTAGCGAGGCTACCATTACTCTCGAGGATGTCTGGCACATCCTGCAACTACCCATTCATGGAGAGCGAGTGATTTATGATTTGGAGGGTAGGGATGCCTACTTGGGTGTCATGGGTGTGGATGAGCTCATGCTCTACGATGGTCAGATAGATTTGGAGAGGTATTGGGGTATAGCCCCTACTTACAGCCTAATTATGACCGCCATTATTTATGGCCTTGTAGCTCCTGATCGGCATGGTCAATATTTCAGTCTAGGTTGGGGACTAGCATGGCAGCAGATGTGCTCTCACTGAGTGTGCTTTTCCTGGGGACCAGTACTGTTGGCCTCCTTGTACCAGGACATGCATGAGTTCGCCTATTTGGATGGTCGGAATCTTGGGGCTGGATTGACTCTTTTGCATATTTGGGCCTGGGAACGAATTTCAGTGCTTCGCTCGATTGTGACAATGATCATTATAGATATTGATGACCCCGTGGTGTGGCGCTATGGCCGGGCGAGGATTCGCTTCACTCACATGGGTACAAACATTATAGCCCACTGGCGGTGGGTTATAGATGAGATGATAGTATTTATATGGAGGCCATGGATGGGTATAGGCCCATGGATGGATGATGCAGAGCAACTTTTCTTTGCTCGCCAGGATAGATTCATGCAGGGCCAAGAGCACACTCTGATAGAGAGGTACCTTTCAGACAGGGTAGCCAGGCAGTTTGGCTAGGTGTAGCATACTCTTGATGCTCATTTCCCGCATGACAAAGGAGACAATGTGGGGACTACCTATTCCAACAAAGGAGGCAATTTCCTCATTCAGATAGCTAGTGGCTTGGCCATGGCCATTTGATCAGGGGCCAGTAGATGCAGGGGTGACTCCAACATATAGGGCATGGTTCAGTCCGCCAGTGAGATTGATAGTTCTTAGGATGGTACTTCCACATCGGAGGCCTAGAGGCAAGTCAACAGGCAGAGGTTGGGGAGGTGTACCACCGGTGTAGCCAATAGTAGGACAAGATGGGCAGCCCCAAGTAGGCCCATAGCAGTAGCCAGTAGTACAGTCGATAGTACAGCCAGAGACACAGCCAGTGGCACAACCAATAGCACAACCGGATCCACGAGATGCATAGATTCAACAGTTGCAGGGCCAGGTATAGGTTCTGACAGCTGAGCAAGATGAGGCTTGACGGCAGGTTGCTGCAGCTATAGTGGAGAGAGACCTCGCATGATCTGAGAGGGATCGGGAGATTGGTCGACATAGGCAATTAGAGAGTGTCGCTTCCACATCCTAGGGTCATTCAGTTGACATTCACGAGTACAGAGATGCCATCAGAGAGGTCGAGTACTATCGACAGCACTACCGATAGGTGGTGCCATCAGCAAATAGGGAGGCAGTCGGTAGAGGCCCATGATGAGAGATAGGATGGGGAGGACAACAGCTAGTAGGGCTAGCCCCCCTTTTGATCACAAATAGTTTTTTGTATTTTTTCCATATGGGCTGCAATATTTTGGCCTTATTGTACCATGTATTTTAATGTACACTTGATCCGATTTGTATCATAATAGTATTTTTTGATGATTTATATGAGATGATTCACCCTTTATCATATGTATGGTGCACATGTATGATATGAATATGTATAATTATGCAAATGTATTATGTTATGAGATGTTTCTATTCTTATGCTTATGTGATGTAATGGATGCATTTATTTTTGTATATTTTTCATGCTTTATGGATGTAATGTACGTGAATGATGGTGTCATGATATGCAAATGGAAATGGATGCAAATGATTATGTATGCATAATGATGTAATGCTTTCTTAAGATGCTTGGAATAACAAATTTTTATTATTCTTCATGACTTAAGATAATGATATGATGCAATGTGCTTTCGATGCTGATGATCTAGTGGATGTAGGGTGTATGCATTGGCGAAGTTTGGATTACTATTATGATACCATGTTAGTGTGGAAGGAAGATAGAAGAGTTGCAGAATTAATGAGTTAGTTAGAATGGTGATTGCGATTTGCATTGCTAGGAATTAGGATTTTCAAAGGGGTCAATTATGTTATGTTTGATAAAACACATAGGTACGATGCATCAAGGTATAAAGGACTAGGATGGCATGGTACCTAGTGTGATGGAATTTGAATCGATAATAAGAGTATTCTTGTTCACACTTAACATACATACTTTATTCAGGATGTAGTTCCGACATTCTAAACATCTCAGACCAAAACATAGAAAAGCAAGCTTTCCTATGTGGTCGACAAGATATCTAAAACATCCTCTCTATAAACCAAACAAAATATATATGACTAATTTATTTTACAAGGGTATCCCACAAGCATAATAGATAAAAAGATAATGATCATTGCCCCATTCCTTTCTCTCTAAACCTATTTTGTTTAGGCATCATCGAGAGGTCCTTGGAATGAGTGCAAAATATGATAAGTCAATAAAAGATTAAGTAAAGCAAACCAAACAAGATAATGTTCTTCATACCGCTAGCCAAGACTAACTACTATGAGGGGTACCTAATGCTTATGTCCATCGCAGGAAAGCTTCATCCTAGGACATGTGATCAGGGTTTGGTGGGACTGATTTGGGTGATAAGCTATTGATACTCCGAGTTGACCAACTTGCTTGTTTACTGACTTAGACCTTCAAGACTCTAACGATCAAAGTGTTCACTTTTAAACCTGCTCGACTTGCTTCTGACTGACTCACCAAAGGGTGAAGGCGATGATTGATTTTATTATGAGTGATGACAATCACGGGTGAAAGTGAGATGAAATGGATGCACCATTTTGGATTTTCAGATATTTTGAGGCTCTTTTTGGTATTTTCACATTTTTCAATATTTTTGGTATTTTCACAGATTTACAATGAATAGACTAACTTAAAGAGCTATCCTAGGCATCTCGGGAGCTGACAACAGACTAAAAATAGACTGACTTGATTATGAGATAGATAGGCAAATGGATTGCCCCTTTTATTGCTTAAAGGACTGACCTAAGATTTAGACTAGATGGGCAAATGGATTGCCAATGCGACAGACGCCTAAAGGACTGACCCTAACTATAAAAAAGATGGACAAATAGATTGCCAATGCGATGGATGCCTAAGGACTGACCCTAACTATCTCAAGGCATCATCAAAGATCAACCTTTCCTACATTCAAGCTCAGAGATGACGTAGTTCGAACAAGGTGAAAGACTGATAAGACTCAATGATGAATTTTTTGAAGATTTTCTGATATTTTGACATGCTTTTGGAAATTTTGAATGATTTGGATGTTTTTGGATTTTTGATTAATTTTGAGAAGATTCCTAGAATATACATGAATTTGATCTGATGCCGATATAGGAACATGCCCCCAGCGTGGTGCATTAGACTACTTCGATAAAGGCAACACAAACTGACCTTAGGAATATGCCAAGTAGTACTATGGTGGGATATGATATGGACAGCAGCTCAGGCTATGGTATGGATGTGAGTGAATGGGTGGATGGATGGTTAATGAAATGTGATGGAATGGATGGGTGAGTCATGCAGATCCTCGTGGATAGAGAGTGATTTTATTTATGCTTGATGCCTGCTTGCGATGTTTTCACCAAGGTACCTATCCAAAGTGCCACCAAACTGGTTTTCACTAGAGGATGATTTTTGTTCTTTACTGTTTTCAATCCTTTTTCTGATTTTTTTGTTGTTGCCAAGATGCTTGTTTGCCAGGTTTTCATCAAGGTAACCATTTTTTCAGGACTTTCTGATTTTTTGTATTTTTTGCTTCTATACCTTGCAAGTTCTTAGGCATAAATTTTTTTGAGGTGAGAGCTATTCATGGGCTCCTATAGAGGCTCACCTTCTAGTGTCGACAGCTGATATTCCCCTTATTTGTAGTTTGCGATGATGATGAAGGGTCCCAGCCAGTTGGGCTCAAACTTTCCTTTTATATCTGAGTTGGGCACATTCTTTTGGTTCTATTTTAGCACAAGGTCACCAACTTGGAAGGTGCGTTTCCTGATCTTCTTGTTGTAGCTCCATTTCAGTTGATTCTAGTAGACCTATAGATGATTTAGGGCATCCATGCATCATTCATTCAGTAACTCTAGCTCATTTAGTCTTGTGACCTTGTATTCCTCATCTATGATGAGGTTTTGCAATGACATCCTTAGTGATGAAAGCTCGATCTCAATAGGGAGGATGGCTTCTGATCCGTAGACCAGGGAGGATGGGGTGGCACCTATTGGCATGCGGATGCTAGTGCGGTAGGCCCATAAAGTGGGGTTTAATTGTAAATGCCATTCATGACTAGAGTCATTGACTCTTTTCTTGAGGATTTTCAGAATAGTCTTATTAGTAGCTTTTACTTGGCAATTTCCTTGTGGGTAATATGGGGTGGAAAAGCGGTGCTAGATTTTGAATTTTTCACACAAATCATGGACATCTTGATTTTTGAAGGGTGTCCCATCATCAGAGATACTAGATTGTGGAACACCATATCGGCAAATGGGATATTTCAGGATGAACTTGGATATCTGTTTACCTGTGATGTAGGTCATGGGAATTGCTTCGACCCACTTTGTGAAATATTCAGTGGCAGTGATAATGAACTTATGGCCATTGGATGAGGTGGGTGAAATTTTACCTATGAGATTGAGCCTCCATTGTGAAAAGGGCCAAGGTGTAATAATGGGATGCAACTCTTGAGTTGGTGCATGAATGAGATCTCTGTGCTGTTGTCATTGTAGGCATCTTCTGACAAAGTCGTGTGCCTCTCTTTCCATTGTCAACCAATAGTACCCGATTCTCAGCAACTTCTTAGCCAAGGTCATACAACTCGAGTGCGAACCGCACATGCCATTGTGTACCTCAGTTAGTGTAGTCATGGCTTCCTCAAGTTTTAAACAACGTAGCAGGGTTCCATCGATACTTTTGTGAAAGAGGGTCTCTCCTAGGATGACAAATCGTAAGGCCCTTTTGATAAAGGTTTGCTTTAGGTTCGGGGTGATGTCAATTGCGAGGATTCCTAACCTTAGGTAGGTGTAAATGTCATGGTACCAAAGATCATCGGGACCAATGAGTTCACATGCGTATTCTGACTCTGGTACCTCGAAAGTTGGTATGAGAAGTTGTTCTACAAGGAATTCATGTTTCAAGACGTTGCAAGGGATATCTAGCAAGGATCCAATCATTTCCATTGCATCAGCTGCTCTATTGTTTTCCCTTGGTATTTGCTCAAAGGTGATGTCAATGAATGATTCCTTGAGGCTTTTACTACCTTTTTGTAAGGTGCGAGATTATCATCTTTAGTTTGATATTCACTATTGACTTGGTTAATGATAAGTTGTGAGTCTCCATAGACTTTTAATGCCATAATTCACCACTGTGCCACAATCTTGAGACCTATGGTTAAATCCTCATATTCTACAATTTTGTTCGTACAGGGGAATGCCAACTTATATGACCTTGGTATATAGTCTCCTTGTGGGGTAATGAAGAACACACCTGCTCCTGATCCATGTTGTGTGTGGGAACCATCAAAGTACAATTTCCAGTGGTCAGCTGCACTAAGATTGAAAAGGGATTCATCTGGAAACTTTGATATGAGCGGGTTGTCCATGTACAGGGGATCTTCTGCTAGCTGGTCTATAATAACTTGTCCTTTGATCACCTTTCGCTCGACATACTCAATATCATGTTTAGATAGTATCATTACCCATTTAGCCATTCTGCCTATAAGAATTTCTTTTGACAATAGATATTTCAGAGGGTCTATCTTGGAAAATAGCTTAATTTGATGAGCTAGCATGTACTGTCTGAATTTCTGGGCTGAAAATACCAGTGTTAGGTAAGCCTTTTCTATTGATGTGTAATTGAGTTCATTCCATACCATTGTTTTGCTGATATAGTAAATTGCCCACTCGGTTCCCTTTTCATCATGTTGGGCTAAAAGGGCACCAAGGGTGGCCATTGTTGCTGAGATGTATAGAATTAACAGTTTCCCTATGATTGGTGGCATTAACACAGGTGGTGTAAGTAGGTATTCCTTGATATTTTTGAATTCTTGTTCGTACTTGTCGTCCCACCTGAATGTGACTCCCTTGTGGAGCAGATGTGAATAGGCTATCTGTTTATCTACTAGTTGTGCTATGAATCTCTGGATGGACTAGAGTCTACCTTGTAATCCTCTGAGTTGCTTTAATGTTCTAGGTGCTTCCATATCAAGGATTTCTTTTACCTTTGTAGGGTCCACCTCTATCCCTCTCATTGAAACTATGTACCTCATCAGCTTTCCTGATTGTACCCCAAAGACACACTTATTTGGGTTGAGTCTAACCTTATATCGTTCTAGCCTATCAAAGATTTCACTTAGAGTTGCTATGTGATCTTGTCTCTTCTTTGATTTGGTGGGTATGTCATCCACATAGTCTTCGACAATATTGTGGATCATGTCATGGAAAATCAGTGTCATGGCCCTTTGGTATGTAGCTCTTGCATTCTTTAGCCCAAATGGCATCACATTCCAGCAGTAGGTGCCCCAAGGACATGTAAAGGTTGTCTTGTGCTGGTCCTCTTTTGCTATCATTATTTGATTGTATCTCGGGAAGCGGTCCATTAGGGACAACAGCTCATGCCCAGCCGTCATGTCTACTATCATGTCAATGTTGGGTAGTGGAAAATCAACCTTAGGGCATGCTTTGTTTAGATCTCTAAAGTCCATGAAGATGCGGATGCCCCCAATCTATTTTATGACTGGCACAAGATTAGATACCCACTCTAGGTAGTTGATCGGGCGTATGAAGCCAACATCGAAGAGCTTTTGTAGTTCGATCTTAACAAGCAAGGCTATTTGCGGGTGTATCTTCCTTAACTTTTGTCTAACTTGTTTTGCCCCAGGGTAAATAGCCAAATGATGAACCATGACCTCAGGATCCAAACCTGGCATGTCATCATAGGTCCATGTAAATTTTACCATTCTTTCTTTCAAGAATGCTGCTAACAGTTCTTGTTCCTCTATTAAGAGCGACTCAGCGTAGAAAGTGATTTGTGGCTCTATTTCTATTCCCAAGTTGACAGGGTTGTACTGCTCTACTAGTACTGCTGATTTTTCTTGATGTAAAGATGTAGGGGGGAGATTGAATCCTTCATCCTCTGGCACCTCAGAGAGGTTTTCACCATTGGATGCATCCTTTATTTTTATTGTTTTGTGGTTAGAGAGTGCCATAGTGTGGTTTTCGCTCAATAACCTTGAGCTTATTCTCGATATTTTCCTTTTGTGACTGAAGGACTCAATCGTCTCCCCATAGTATGCCTATGTGTCCAATAAGATGTTGAAGCCTACCTTATGATCCCCACATGGAACTATATCCCTTAGTCCCATGAATTCTAAGAGTGCCTCATTGGTTTCGAATGAGTCAAGAATCGGTGGGCCTCGTTGATCGTGATCGATGAGCTACTGGTGTACTAAGGTAATTCGGTGGGTTTGTTGGTTTGTCTCAGTTGTGGAGGCACTAATCATTAACAAGGTGGAATCCTCAAAGAGCCTAGGGAGACCTGCTATGGTATCATCATCGTCACTACTAGCACAAACATCGGTGGCGTCAAAGGTGTAATTATCGAGTGGGATACCTAGGCATATAGGTGGTCTAGGAGTGGTTGCTATTACCTGAGGAGAGGACCTGACTACCCTTCTGGGAGTACCCCTACCATGTATGGTTATACTTAGAGTAGTATATCCAAGGCCAAGGTTTCACATTCTTCTTTCTACAATGATGGGTTCCAGCCATCCATCACCATTTCTTCCAAGGCTTTCATTCCTGTTATAGCCCATACCAAACATCATTTGCAACCCTCTATTACTTTCATCAATGGATAGGGTCGGGGTGGGCCTTTCATCTTGGTATAATGTGTTTGATATGTCCTCCTCATCCACATTTTCTCGACTGAGATCCCCCCAAAGGTGAAATCCAGAAGGGTTTTCCCTAACAGTGTGGATAGGTGTTTCTGCTGGATGAGGTTGTCCATGCGACCTAGGAGATTGTGGTAAGTCTCCTAGAAAAAATGTATTTCTTATCATTCTATAGTCGCTGCATCCATTGTCTTGGATCATGTTTTTCATTTTGGATATGTCAGGGATGGCGGGTGTCTCTGTCACAGAAGTGGAAGCGAGGTTGGTTGGGTCGATGTATGAAGTAGATGGCCCTTCATCATTCTTTGGTACTTGGGGGATCTTATGAAACTTGGCTTCCAAATTTTTGTAGTAGGAAAAAGGTTTGAAATCCCCATATATAGTGACCTCCTCATTTTTATGTGAGAACTTGATGCATTGGTGATACGTTGAGGCCACTGCCTTCATTCCATGGATCCACGGGCATCCCAGGAGGATGTTGTATGGTAGGTTAAGGTCGAGGACCTAACAGGTGGTTTCCATGGTTGTCGGCCCCACTTGGATGGGGTTTTTGATAGTGCCTTGAGATACTCTTTCTTGGTCATCATATGCCCTTATCGTGATGCTTATTTTCTTATTAATGGAATCCTTGATGAATCCCAATTTCTTTATGAGCTTTAGAGAACATATGTTAAGGCCTGCACCTCCATCCACTAGAACTCATTTGAATATATTTTTATGGATGAGCACTTGAAGGTGGATTGCGCGGTTATGAGATGGCTATGGGGGGAAATCTTGGTCAAAGAATGTAATGAGATTTGGGGTAATGATGTTATCCACCATAGCCTGGAACTACTCTATGTCAAGGGTGGTGGAGACGGTGGACGTAGCCAATACTTCATCACGGATCTTCCTATGGGAGGCAAAGATTTTCAATAGTTCCATGATGGAGATTTGGGTGAGGGTTCTCTTTAGTTGGTCAATGACATTGTAGTCATAGGGGATGGCCTTTGTATTAGAAATGGGGGTCTTAACTGGTGCCCCGACAATGGTAACCTTTTTGCCACGTGTGGTGAATCCACAGTCGTTGTTGGCTCCTTTGACATTTATGATGGTGACCATCTCATCAATGCATCTGACTATCTCCTCATACACTAGATTAGCACTAGCATACTTTTTCTTGCCCTTATTGTTCCCCTGGTTGTGATTTGGCATCAGATTCGTGTATATTTTTCCGGCTGGCTCTTCGATATTGATGATTTTATCCTCAATGAGGTTTTGGATGATGTTTTTGAGCCTCATGCAATTGGTGGTGGTATGTCCTTTGACCTTGTAAAAGTCACAAAGGAGATTTTAATTATACCATGGCAGTTTGGTCATGGGTTCCGCGTATTGCTCCGAGTTAGAGACTTTGATTAGATTCTCCTTGACCAGCTTCTTCATAATGGACTCAATCGATTCACCAAGAGCTATGAACTTCCTCTTGGGGGGATACTTGCCTTAGGGAGGTGGTCCTCCTTGATTACCCAAGTTGTTGATTTGATTTGTGGGCGTTGGTTGTTGCTGTGCTACTACTGCATTAGTTTGCACATTGTTACGATTATGATTGATGATGATTTTGGATGTTCTGCTTAGGGGCACTGATGACCACTTTAGCATAGACCACGCCATCATTTGTGATATTTTAATTCCTCGACCATGGTCAAGTTTTATCATTATAGTTGTTAGATAGGTAGATATCCTAGGGTGGAGTGAATGTTGATGCGCCTCCTCACGCAGTAAGGGCTCTTTCGATGTTGAGCACCTTTGGGATCGGTTGATCATAGGATGTGATGCACTACATTTTCAAGTAAAACACCAAGTTTTCATCTAGATTGGATATGATGGTGCAAACTTGTTGTTCTTCTGGCATGGTCCACTTGCTCTGATTGGCTTTGGATCACCATCTTTAAAAGAAGGATGCAAATAGCTCTCCTTTCCTTTGTTTGAGTGCTGATAGTTCTTCTAAACTAATGTCCACACCCATATTGAAAGCATAATTTTTAAGGAAAGCTTCCATGATTTGCTTGAATGTTTTAATGCCCATGGGTAGGCGAGAAAACCATTCCATGGCTAGACTAGTTAGACTATGGGGGAAGAGTCGCATTAGATACGTGTTGTCATATGCGACCTCCATGCAGTGCACCTAAAATTCCCTGACGTGGTTCTCAGGGTTACCCGTTCCATTATACTTGTCAAATTTTGGGATCTCGAATCCCTTTGGGAATGGTATCATGGTGAGACTTTTGTCAAAAGGATAAGGGCATAAGTTTCCCAATGTTCTTGTGGTTTTTGCTGCTTGTAAGTCCAACACTTGCTGCGAAAGTAGTTTGATTTGTCTTGCGACATCTTTGCTTGGGTTGGGAGGTGGAATGAATGAGTTGTCAGGTGTTCTAGGTGTTTGATGGGTGGGGAGAGTACTAGTGGGCATTTGCTGCAAGCTCTGTTGTGCATTCAAAGCCTGATGGTATGCCTGCATTTGTGTCAACAATGCTTGTTGTTGACCTTGCTATTGTTGGTCCATCTATTGTTGTTCCCATGAAGCCTGTTGTTGATCAGTCTGTTGTTGTGCTAGTAAAGCTTGATGTTGGTCTAGTTGCTATTGTACCAACAAAGCTTGTTGTTGGTTGAGCTGTTGTTGTGCCAATAAAGCTTGTTGTTTAGCTTGTTGTTGTGCCTAAAAGTCTTGCAGGGCTTGTTGATATGCTTGCAGATGGATCGCTTGCAATTGCAGTTGGTATTGGGCTTGTGCTTGTTGCTTGGCTTGTGCTTGTGCTTGTGCTAGAGCTTGAGCTTGAGCTTGGGCTTGGGCTTGAGCTTATGCTTGGGCTTGAGCTTGTGCTTGGGCTTGTTTCTTTTGCTTGAGTACTCTTTGTTGGTTGGCCTTTTGAAGGGTCTGGATTAGGGTGGTGAATGAATTTTTTGTGTTGGCTTTTGGTGGGATTGGTAGTGGAACAGGAATGACACCAACGTTCCTGACCGAAGAAGGGATTATGGAGGTGGTTGGGATTTGGGTTGTGGGGGGGGTGGTGGATATGTTTGGTCCTTGAGAAGGCATGCTTTGGAATATTTGAGGACCAACGGATGTGTTTGTGGGGGTGATTTGAATGGTCGTGATTTGTGATGTTGCAAGCAAGAAGAGAGGACTTGATGTGATGCTCATATTGCCTAGATCTAAGAAGCTATCTATGTTTAGGGGGGGAAACCCCAATCCAAGAGGTGATGTGGTTGTGAAAAAAAATGGGGGTAGTGGTGGTAGGATACCTTGGAAAGGAAAAGGATCAACGACTTCAGTTGTTCTAAATAAATCACCTTCTCCTTGTGGTAGAGAAGTTGGTATGTTCAACTAATAGGCTGGTGAGGCATGGAATGAAGATGAACAAGCGGGATTATGAAATGTGAGTGGGACGTATGGGTGCAATGTATTTTCCAAAACAAAATTATCTGGTGCAGTGTTGACAATGACCTCTTTGTTGGCCACAAGGAGGTGCTGCTGTAACTCTCAAAACATGGCACTTCCTTTGTTCACCAATGGTGAGGTTGGTGTGATGACTAACATGGTGGGAGGCACTTCTTGATTGATATTCTACCTTGGGGATGCGTTTCTAAGGGGCATGTATGTACCAGTGCTTGTACCAAGGTTGGGAGGGAACTGGACCCCTCCTCCTGCTAGTGTATTTAAGTACTTGAACATGTCACTGACAATTTTGTGGTTCTCTAGATTTTGAACCATTTTCATTATTTTGGATTGTGTCATCCCCATGTCTTCATTTGTGATGTCTTCCTCATGGCTCTCCTCTTGAGGATTTTGTGATGATAAAGGAGAGTTAATTGGGGGATGGCTCGATCCCACAAGGTTTATTTTAGAGGTTAACTAACTCATGTCCACAGAAGTTGACATTTCACTGATATTCTCCATGTTCTTCTTGTATTAAGATCTATTTTGGACCATAAAAAATAGGGATTGTTTGATCCTAACCTTTTAGGCCCAAAAGAGAAGAACTAGGGAAGTTAAATGATCAAAGATGGTGGTAATAGCGATGGGATAAACGGATGGAATGAGTGAATAAAATTTTTGGAGAACTTTTGAAGGGTTATGCTAAACTTGTAAGGACTTAGATTGATTGTGATGGTTTTACTAGATGTATTAATTCAAATAGGATTGTAGTGAAGTTGTAGTCCCTAGGAAGTTGTATTATCCTAGGGGAACTTGCACAAGTGGATGAATTACCTAAGTGCGTTAAGCCAATGTGATTTGTGAGCTAGTAAACCTTAGGAAGTTGCATTATCCTAGAGTTAAATTCATCCAAAAGTGTTGACTATTTTGGCTAGGTGTGTTAAGCCAACATAGGGTGATGTTGGTTTAGCCCTTTAAGTTTAGTACGAGTAATTTTTCTAGAGTTCACAAAAGGTTTGATGGAATGAGATTTGGTTTGATGAAGAAACGGATGAGAGTGACAACTTTGATCTTGAACCTTAACCTAGAAACGACTCTCTTTACAAACCTCGGTATTGAAGAACACGCTATACTTCCTATGGGAGAAAAGAAAACCTTTCAAAAAGTTTGGGATTTTGTTGGTAGCAAAACGCATACAAATTTAGATTATTCCTTGAAGCGTTTTTGTAGAAGTTGTATACAAGTCTTTCTCTTACTTCAAGGAGCATCTCAAGGCATTGCTCATGGGATTTTAGGCTTATCTTTTTGAACTTTGGCTTTGGGATTTTAATCTTGTGGCAAATCATTGGGAACAACACACATGAAGTTCAATTTGTCTCTTTATCTTGGCTTAATAAATTCCTTTTTATCGAAGACACTTGCTTGCTTATGTTTCAAACTGTATGTCTAATGTCCCACTTTCTTTCTCATCCCACAAGGTCCATTGTGTGGAAATCGAGGAAAATAGGGAAAAATTTATCTATGTTTAACCTTTTTGAAAACAAATGATGATATAATTTAAGCACTTAGAAACCTCTAGGGATAGAATCCCTAGGGAAAGCAAGAGTGCTTTAAATTCGTCAAAGGTATTTGTCTCCTCCAAGGGGTTTGAAATTTGAAGGTCTTTTTGTATGTATGTTTTCAAGTGTTTTTGAGAACCAAGCAATGTGTTCTTTTCTTTCAAGCAATTTTATAATCCTAGGATGATGAGGCAATATCTTGTTGGGTTCCCACTTGGATAAATCTAGCTACGCATATCTTATGCGAATGGCTAAATGCTTGACCACACTGGGTCCCCTCCATGGCACAAACTTCTCAGGTTAGCCAAGCATTAGTACCCTTGAATCTCCCATGGCATACTTTCCATTTCTACAACAAGACCGCATGTATAATGTGGGGCGGCTTCAAAGGACATGACCTTTTGCACCAACAAGATAGACAAGGTTTTGGACCTTTTCTAAACAAAGGGTTCTAATGCAGGCATTCCGTTCGTGGGGGATTATCCAACATCGGCGAGAGTCCATTTATGTCCATCTCATCAGAATAATCCTCGTGATTCTTGAACTTTCCTCAAGAATCCACACTTATGTACCAGTTGGAAGTGGCTTGGCTTTAGTGTGTTCCCAGTTGGGTCGTTCCCTTGGGTGATTACTTTTCCCACAAGGCATGCCCTCTAAGATAAACAAAAGCGAGCTAACATATCCCATCATTTACACAAACTTTGTTGAAAAACAAAGGGGAAAACCTCCACAATATGTCATGCTCACACTTGCATGTTTTGTTCAATTATTAAGCACCCAAATTGAAATGTGGAGGAAATCTTTTATGCAACTTAGTGTCACCAAAAAGAATTTTGATTCTCAAGATCACTGTGAGGTGCAAGAGAAGCGCATATGCCTTTTCAAATGATAGGACTTTGCAAAAAGGATTACAAAGCATGAAAAACACATGTTCAATTTTAAACTTCTCAAAGCAATGATGAGTTATTTTTAAGCACCAAATGAAATGTGAGGTTGCCTTGTTCAATTTTTAACCTTTAAAAAAAATCTAGTATGCTTGTCTAAGGTTCTTTTTAGCCCCTTGGCAACTTTTGAAAGGAAATTTGATTGTTTATTTTAGAACCCAAAAGAAATCTGATGTCCTAAGATCAATGAAGTTATCAAATTCCTTAAAGAGTGTTGAAGAACACTTTAGTGTATAGAAACACTTTGTACAAAGTAAGCATGGTGTTATAATAAAACTTTGCTTGTTCTTTTTAAACCCAAAGTGAATTTAGTGTTCCTAAGGCTAAAGATTTTTAAAAAATTTCTTAAAGAGAGTTAAAGAACACTTTTAGTGTTTAGAAACACTTTAGGTTTGGTGAAAATGATCTCATGATGAACTTCTTCCTTTGCTCCAATCTGCAAAAAAAATGACAGAAAAACAAAGAGCAAAAAAGGAAAAAAACAATGTCAAAGATTAAAAAAATCTGAATTTAATAAGCACATGTCAAATTTAAATCTCACTATTCACCCGCAACGCAGTTTGCAGAAGCGGTGGAGTTTGGAGTGGAAGCAGTGCTATATAGCACCACATGATTGACTTTGCGCGGTGCTCTACATAAACAAAGAGTGCAAAAGCGATGCGACAGAGGCAAGCAGCCCGATTTAAAATTTTGAATGTTTTAGGTGGGAATGACGGGCGACGGAGTTTGGAGGACATGCAGTGCAATATAGGGCCATGACACTGAAAGCGGCACAGTATAGACCCACACGATGGATTTAGGAAATTTAAAAAGAAGACAAGCATGGAGAATCCATGGTGATGTTTGGAGTGGTGAAGTATTGCGCCACAGTGTTGAAAGCGGTGCAATATAGCACCGCGCGGCCTAGTTTGATGTGTCTGCAACAAAAACCCGTTAGAAACCGTGAAATTTTGAAAAATGTGATTGAATTTTTGAGTCATGCCCTCCTTCTAACACCAAAATGTGAACCCCTAAACCTGCAAATGCACAAGAGCAACAAAACACATTAGTTGTTAGATCATATGCATGCAAACAAGTATGAGAGATTCCCCATAAAATCCATATATTCAAACTAAATTAGGAAAGAAGAACAAAATATAAAAAACTGAAAATTAAACTAAATCCTAATTAAGCTAATAGCATGATGATCTTATGGGGGAATCGGTGCCAATGGAGTGTTGAAATTGGCCCTTTCCCAATTCCTAAATAGCAATGGTGTGTGAATGAGAAATGGTCAAATCTCCAAAGAGATTTGAGCATAATCTTGTTGCAAATGTTGAAAGATGATGAATAGTTGATGGAAATGGGAAAAATTGGCTCTCAAGTTGAAGAGAGTAACTTTGCATATGGTTGTGGATGAGAAATGAGGAGAGAAGTCTCCAATTTATTGACTTTAATTTGGAAGAGGTGAGCAAGATTGAGCAATGTGGGACAAAAGATAATCCAATGGCATTGTACCACTTGTCCACATGTGATTGGATGAGGAATGAGCACATTTTGGCCAATGTACATGATAAATGCATAAATTTGAATTTTGAAATATTGAAATGACAAGGTGGATGAGATGTCAAATGGAGTTATGACCACTTGGCTCAATGAAAAGGACATGTAAGAGGTCTTAAATGCCTTGTTGGAAGGACCAAGTCCACTTGGCCTTTTTGAATTCAAATGAGGGAATATTCCCTTTTGATGCTTTGTGAGGGAAAATAGATGAATTAATAAATCAAAGTATTTGATTTATTGTGCAAGTTGCATTCTCTAGAGAAATTTAATGAAAGGGATTAAGTTAATCATGGTTTTGATTAAATTAATGAAGAATTAGATGATGTGACAATCTAGACTTAGATTTATGAATTGATTTAAGTCAAGAATTTTAGAAAATGATTTATTAAATAAATAATTTGATTTATTTAATCAAGAAGAAATATGTTAGATTAAATCAAACAAGGTTTTAATTTATTTAATTTAATAAGAGGACTTTAGAGAATTTAATCAAATAAAATGATTTATTTAATTAATTAGATATGTAAGGTTAATTAAATTGCATTGATTAATTTAATCAAAGGAGGTGATAGACTTAATCCAATAAATAATGATTTATTAAATTAAGAGATAGAATGTGATGAAATGTTGTTAGTAATCGGGATCAGGTGTGCCAAAACGAACTTGTACATTTTCCATGTCTACATTTTGCCCCTCTTTGAAGCAATGTACTTGTTGCATTGATTCAAAGAATAAACTACTGTGATCAAAGGTCCAAGATTTTCTCAAATTTTTTCAGATGCCCCACTACTGCCCTAAGGGAAGGATATTGTTGGATATCTGTAGTAAGGGAAATGAATGAATTGGGAAATAGATTGAGTAATGTTGACATTAGAGGGATCAATGAAAGTGATGATATGCAGATTGAGGGATGTACCAAATTCTTAGATGATGACTCATTTGTAAAGACTCAAGCTTTTATAAAGTTTACATATAGGGCTAAAAGAGATGAGCATGTAAAAGGTTTGGATATAGAAAGGAGCCTTCATATAGAACCACCTGATGCTATAATTCAAGAAAAAGGTACTAAATGAGATGAGAACCAAATTCCAAAACATAACTGCAAAGGAGGGTCGAGAATTGGTGAGAACTAGTGGCATCTTGTTGTTGCTAGAATGGGATCTAGCTTCAAATATATCTTTCGACACAATCAATAAATGTGACAAACCTCTCTATGATATAGAAGAATAAGTTGCACTTGCATTATAGGAATCTTCTTTCAATGAGGAATGGGAAGCCTTGGCTATATGGTCTTTAGCCCCAAGAACAAGAAATTCAAACATTTCTGAGCCTGTAACTAACTATAGTGGAGGCCTAATAATAAAAAGAGTAGTAGAAAAATTGGCCTTAGAAGTTGCAAATATGTCAATTCATGTTGCACAATTCTCCAGGGCAACTCTAGAGTTTGTGACTGCTGAAAATGATAAAGTCATAATAGGATTGAATATTGTTTTGGTTAAATATGGAAATCTTGTGAGGGATAATATGCAATTACATACAAAGGTAGCGTTATTGGAATATGTGCTGAAAAATTTACAACCTAGAAAGTCCAAACAAAATGATGTTGACTCTCCCACTACTACACAAGAGGACGTATCCCTCGAGTTTATAGTTGATGTAAGTTATTCATTGGAAATTGTGCCATATAATATGGGAAGTTTGCGCATTTCAATATTAGAACACATTATAATAGAAGAGCCATAGGTGGAAGAGGATATCAATAGGGAAGAATTGCTTAATAAATTAAATGAATAGAAGGAAAAATGTAAAAGTCACGAGGAAGATTGTTTTAAGAGAAATATAAGGATTGTCAAAGTAGTACTCGAACATCTGAAGAGAAGAGTGAATAACAAATTGAATAGTATTCACTATAGTTATTCATCCATGGTTGATGTCATTAGAATGTTTGATATTGAAAAAGAAAGAGCCATTCCACTCATGGAAGTCTGCATCCTTAGGAAGCATGAATTGATATTTATAGGAATTAGGTTTAAGCAGGATCCCAATCCACATGAAAGGTTGAAGCCTACTATTGTTCTTTTGAATAAGATTTAGGGATATAGAGGAAATGTTGAAACATTGGAGAATAGGATAAAAGGAATTGGTAAAATCATTCCATGAATCTCATCATGGCCTTCTTCCATCCATTTTAAGGGATGATGGTAGCATTAAGACTCTACAGAAGTGGAAAAATGAATTAAATAATGTTATTTCAGATCAAGCTATGAAAATTTGTTAGGAATTTGATATGGAGAGATTAACATTCAATATGGATATGTTAGTACATGCTAAGACTATGCTACTAGAATTTGATACAAAAGCTAACCAGATTATCACCAAGTATGTGCCTTATAGACAGAGGGATGATGAAGTAATGAATTTTGACTGGCCTACTGAAGAAGAATTCCTAGCATGGAAAGGAATCTACTTTAATGGAGTGGGATGTCTAGCACTAAGGGTGGCAGGCCAGTGATTTGAAATTTCAAAGTCTGCAACCATGATGAATAATGGATATGGGAATGCACTACATAGCCTGGATTTAGTAAAAATTAGGATTTTGTTAAAGTATGGGCAAATATAGTGCATATTATTTAATGTTTGATTGATGACATGGATACAAACATGGTTTTTCCTTTTGTCCTATTTTTTGTTTTCTTCTATCTTTTTCTTATTTTCACTTTGTGTGCATGGGCACAAGTTTTGAGGTAACTGTTCAGTTGTACCCATTTTGAAAATTGGACTTGATCTCTAGCAATGAATGAAGACTGCATTCATTTTTCACATGTATCCAACCTAAATGGGAGAATCTTTGATGTAGCAGTTCATTAAGGTTTTGACATGCGTATTTTGCTACCTTGAGGCATGTTTTTCTCTTTCATTTCTATAAGAATGAATTTAGGGCCACAAATTAAGGGTTCATTGTTTATGCAATTAACACTGAGAATTGTAAGAAGAATACTAAGTATTTTTTAAAGATATTTTTCTTAAGTTTTAGATTTCATTGTTATGTATCTAATTTGGATGACAGTATAGAAAATATATATAGAGAAATACCAATTTCATGGATATTGTCTCTCCTTGAGCTTGTTTTATGGGTTATGAATGAAAGTAATCTAGGATGTCTTTTATTTGTCTTCATTGTTCACCCGTGGATGTTTAATTTCATTCTTGCTTATTGATTCAATGAATTAATGTAAATTCTTGGATGAGATTGCTAACTCATAGAAATCAGGTGCTAGGATACTGATAAGTAGTATTAGTTGTAAATGTAATGGGGGAATGTTGTAATGCAGTACCTCTTGAGACTATATGTTGCTATTATTGAATTTTTATTAGGTTATATAGGCTGATTTTGACTATGTGCTTAGGATAAAGGCACTCGTACATGCAAATTTTTTATGGTTTAGTTAGTGTGTTTATTTGTAAGCTAATCACTTTTAATTTAAAAAACTCTATATGGATACCATTGTAAGTGTTTTGTGTTGATGTCCCACCTTCTCATGCTCTAAGTATAAAAAATTGATGAATAAGATACCAGCTTATATAATGCGTTAGGATCTCAAGAAATTTTATGAGAATTATTTGTTATTTACAATGTGTTTGATTATAATTGTATGGAGTTCATGAGCATACATTATGGGATAATCCTCCCAAGTTTTACAGAGCCCAAAGTGTAAGAGTAGAAGTTTTGCAGCTTCCACTCATTCGTTGGCCAATCCCTTTGGAGTACTGATTATTAGAAATGATAAAATCCATAGGTATTTCTAGAGACCAGTTTGGCTCTTAAAAATAACCAACATCCTGATTTCTACTAGTCCAGTACATACTAGTAGAGTCGTAAAGAACACCCACTCTCTCATATTCAGACTCAGATATTTGATTTGTCCAACAAACAAGATTTAGTCAGAGAGACTGAAATATTTTGCACTTCTAGCTTTGTTAAACCAGAGAGGGTAATCCCAAAAATATACTTATAGATACTATTATGTGCCAAAGTATCAAATATATTGTACACAAATGTTTCTCCTCTAATTTTTTTGAAAAGAATCACACCTTAAATGTTTGGTTTTCCTTCATGGAAGTGTTCAATTAAAACATGAGAGATGTAATAAAATGAGCTCAACACATAAAAAAACTAAGATTGATAGGTAAATTGATTAAGATTTGTAATCAGTTGTTGAAATAGCTACCAGAATGAAAGAAGAATAACATAGTTAGATCAATACTTCATCCATTGGAACAAAGTTGACTTCAATATCTATGTTACCTGATAAAAATTTAATACATAGCATCATCGAAGATTTGAAGATATTATATTATAGTATTTCAACATAACATCTCAACCATAACTTCTTATTAGAATCCTAGCACTCAGCCTAAGATACACCAGTAGCTTCACTCAAACATTTACATGCATTCATTGAATGGATAAGCAAGAATAAAACTAAACATCCATTAGAATTCAATGGAGATAAATAAAATAACTCTTGATTATGTTATTCATAGCTTATAAAACTAGTACATAGGAGAGAAAATGGTTCTAAATTTTAACCACTTTGTATTAATTTTTCAGTATTGCTATTAGAAATATAAATATATTGATAGACTCCAACCTAAAACAAAACCTTGAAATGTTATGTATTCCTATTATAGTATTCTATGTGACTAATTACAAAACAAATAGATCCTTAATGAGTAAAAAACTTACACTTAAGGAGAAATAAAACCCTAAATGCTCATCAAAAGAAAACCCCTGGCAAACTCAGGATCGTTGATGAATAACTCACCACCGCTTGAAGCGAAAGCCCTAATCTATATTCTAATTCATTCTCCTTCCACCTGCTACTCTTTAACAAAAAAATATTCCCCAACTCGAATAATCAACATTCCTCTTTATTCTCCTGTTGAAAAATACCTTTCTTGTGCAAAATATTTTACCTCTTTGTTGATTTTTCACCCTGCTATGTGAAAATGGTGCTATTCATGGAAAACACATCCCAACAAAGAAAGAAATGACTTTACAATTTCTACTGCTCCAATACATACTATTGTTGATATGGTTAAAAGAGGTATGGATTATGACTTGTGTGAATTACTTTGTATACATTTTATGAAAAATTTAAAGGAAATAAGGAAGAGTAAGAAGAATACATTCCGGTATAGCAATCTAGTTTTTTGTTTTCTCTTTTACTTTTTGAGAAAGTTATCGGTAATAGGAAGGATAGAATGGTTTGATTCAATGCCTATTTCCCATCAAATCAAGAATTTCATGATAAATCTTGGTAGTTCGGATGCACAAGAGACTTTCATTGCTGCATTCTTTGGAACATTTCATATGATGATGAATAGAAGTTCTAGGATTCTAGTAAGTGTTTTTGAAAAGTAATCTAGAAGCATAAATTTTATTGTGTCTATAGATTTTTGTCACATGGGAGTAGTTGAATCAAGGTTGGTATGGATACCTGAATTGGATTATGAAGTGTCAGAGGATGAAGTTGATAATTATGCTAAAATTATTTTCGAAATCCCTAACATCCTCAATATAGAAGGTACCTCTGATAGTGTGATCGAAATAGGGAAGAAAAGTGTTCCAAAGATGGTTGTTGTTGAAGCAAAAGATTGACCTGTTAATGCTCAAAACAACTGTTGGGTTTATAGAAGACCCAAAATCCATAGGAGGTGGTTAAAACATGTCACGAAGCCTAAGAACTACACTATCCCACACTGAGGAGACCAAGGGAGACACCTTGCAACAATCCCCCCCTAGCACAAGCGAGGGGTTTGAACTTGTGACCTCAGCTCCGATACCAATTTTTGCAAAGACAATTTTTGTTGCACCAAAAGATCGACCTGTTAATGCCTGATACAAACGCTCAATTTATACAAGATCCAAGATCTATACAAGGCAGTTAAACCATGTCACGAAGCCTGAGTGCCATTTTTTCCAACGCCAAGGAGACCAAGGGTGACACCTTGCAACAAAAAGGAAGAGTGTTGTTAAGCAAGAAGTTGTAGAAGGAAGTGACCTTGAACATGAGAATGAAAGGATAAATATTTAGAGAGATTTGGAAGAATTGCAAAATGTTTTCTCAGTGCTAATTTTGATTCATCTATTTCTATTGTGGAGAAATTATGTGGCATGATTTATTTTTGGAGTTTTGCATATTTAGACTTGAAGTGCATACTGGAATCAGGTCTGATGAAGGAAATTTAGAAAATATCAAAGGAAAATGTGTGAATACACACTATCGTGTGATGAAGGAATTAGAGAGTGTACAAATTTGTGAAGAAGAGTCATATGAACTACTTTCATTTTTCCTATATTGGTCTAGTAGTACACTGGATATATGAAATGAAATAAGGATGAATGATTCTTGGATGAGCACTCAGGAAGATACCTATAGGTTAGCAAAAGATAAAGATAATTAGAGGTGGTCCTATATTGTGCAGCTTCAGGACAAATTATTTTCTCTATTGGATCAAAGTACAAATGTTATCAAGAAGTTTTAGACACATGATTAAACTCATACATACTTTTATTTTCAGTGCTATTGGTTGTATTGGTGAAATATTAAAACATAGTATTTTTCCCAATACTCTAGTAGATGGTGTAGAGTCCTTAACTAAACTTGAGCTATTTTACAAGACTCTTGTAAGTGCAAAAGGTACTTGGGAAGAAGGAAAAACATCATGGAAGGCTATCCTGGATAATCTTAGAGGTTCTTCTTCATGTTAATTCAATTCTATGTTCATATATTTTTGGTTACATTTTGATGTGTATACATATATATTGGACACCTTCGTTTATCATTAATGTCAATGGGGGAAAGATAAAGAGATGAAGAGACAAAGAGATAAAGAGATGGAGAGATAGAGATATAGAGGAAAACAAAATTTGTGAAGAAAACTTTTGATATGAGGAGTGTTTAGGGTATTCAGGTTTTGGAAAATGTTTTTGTCATGCATGTTGCCATCAATGCCAATGGGCGAGATTGTTGGGAGCCTTGCAACATGATCATGAATTATGGATGGTTTGTGTTGGATGTTTGTATGTTGTAATTGATGTCAAAATTTTGATAACTATATGGGAAGTTTACTTGGTTTATTGAATGTAGTTCTCTGTCAGTAATACCCTCTTGTGATGGATTAGTGTATTGGTATTTGATTCCAAAAATTACTACAAGATCTGATATGACTCTATTCTCTTAACCATGTTTTCTTGACTCATTCAGATAGCTATATCCTAAATCTTGAGACATATTTTGTTATGAGCAGAAAGTTATCACTAATAGAGTTCAACTCTGTATTCTACTAATGTTCATTTCTTTGCATACTATTTGTGAGACAATCCACATTCTATTAAGGTGAAAATTCATATGTTATGGTCTTTTTGATAGTATCTATGTTGGTAGTATGATGGGAAATTGATTTGTTCTCAGATCCAAAAGGTGTTTTCTATGATGATTATTTGTTGGTTTTTAGAATTATGTTCTATTCTTGGCTGAATCAGTGTAGGCAATACTTTATGAAGACTAGTTATGATTTATGGATGTTAGCCAACTTGGTATAATACACTACATGGATAAAATTCTTAAATCATATATGGTGCCAACAAAGGAAGTTTTGATAAAAAAATTCATCCAATTAGGCCAACATAATTGATGATTGAGATATGATTGTATATATAGAAGATTTTTTGAGGAATGAGAGAAAGAGAGAGGAGGAGAAATAGATATGAATTGTGGAGTAACTGTGAATTTGAAAAATATTAACAGGTGTGCAAAGATATGAGCCTAAATGCTTTATCAGTTGTAGATCAATGCAATTTTTTTGAGTGACTACTGTGTGAGATAGTATTTCCTATTCTGAGCTTCATTGGAACTGGACACTGCACATTGAAGTTGTATCCTATCATTTCAATCTTCTGCCAATGAGCCACTATCATTGTATCTTGGCGGTTAGCCTTCTTTTGTATTCAGGCTATGAGCCTTTTAAGGATAGTGATTCCTAGTAGTGAGCCCCACAATATTTTGTATCTAGATATAATATATTGTTAGTTAACCCTCACCATGGTTTTCCACTCATTGGGTTTTCCACATAAAAATCTTGGTGTTCATGTGTATGGTTGTATTGATTTATTTGTATGTTCCTTCTAACTGATTGAGTCAAAATTGAGATAAAGTTTAAATGGATGTTAATATGGTTTTATGGAATACCATTTTGCCTCCTTGTTAGTATTTTGAAAGTTCAACAAAAAGTGTTAGATTGTCGCCCATGGGATGCCTCATTTGCATGATGCCATGAAATTAGATCGTATACTCTTGGATATAATCAAACCCAATGAAACCTCTAAGAAGAGGATGCATCAAAAGAAGAAAGGAAAATCACACCATGAAATTTTCCAAAAGATGTCATCATTGTTTGCCCCCACCTTAAAGCATTGCTATACCATCACTATGAGAAATTTCTTTAAAGTAGTCAATGTTTTGATCCTAAGACATGAGAGCTTCCCTCAGAAAACCCTATGCCAAGTCATATGTTTCTCAAGGAATCTACATCATCCAATAGGAAGGAAAGGGTTGCCCCCATAAACACATAATGGATCTATGGATTTGGGATCAGTGTGTATGTGCTACAATTTTTTTATAGAGAATGGAACTGTCATCATTCCCCATATACTCACAAAACTAGAAGAATGACACAAAGAACGTGAAAGAAAAGAAAAATCCTTTCACATCAACATGGAAGAAACATGAATTTTTTGATGCTTTGCGTCATACCCAAAAGGAAAACACAAGAAAAATGAAAAAGATAAAGAAAAATATTTTGGGTCAACATGGAAAATACATGAATGTCTTGATGCCTTGCATCATCCCCAAAAGGAAAACATAAGAAAAATGATAATTATAACATAGAGAAGAATGAAGGTACATATAGAAGAATGCATAAAAAGAGAGAGGAATATCAAATGAAACATCATAGGGGATCATATTACGCACATGCAATCACAAAGAAAAAGGAAAAAGGAAAAGACTAGTAAGGTACAAGCAAGTCAACCTATAGTAGTTCGTCCACTTCCCAATATTGGTGTGTATAAATGAAAGGCAGAAACTAGCCAAAGAAACAAAAAAAAATCCGTTACTAGGACAAGGCTATCAAATTCTTGCTCCCACTTTGTGCAAGACAAGAATGAGCTGAGGTAGGTGAGAAAAGATGATCTCCTTGCATTATAAAATGATTTTTAATGAGTTTAAAACATGTAATGGTGAGAATATTTTAAAATTTTGCAACTATTACATGGCAAGGAGCAAAAGGGTTTGTTATGCAATTAATCAATGGAAATCATTTCCATCGAAATGAAATTTTCTCAATACCAATTTAAATGCATGACACTCATCAATACTATGTCTTAGAGTTTTGCGGTATCAATTGACAATGTGGAACATTTGCATCTTTAGGATATAGTATGAGCTTGTCTTTCATTTGTAGTAATGTTATAAGTTCTTTTTTTAGATGCAGTTGTAGTTTCCTTTCAATTTTAGGTGGTGG
The DNA here is from genome assembly GCA_007115665.2 of Sequoiadendron giganteum. Classification (NCBI taxonomy): domain Eukaryota; kingdom Viridiplantae; phylum Streptophyta; class Pinopsida; order Cupressales; family Cupressaceae; genus Sequoiadendron; species Sequoiadendron giganteum. Next base: position 154,022,171 of record CM021105.1, read on the forward strand.
ATAAGGGAATTTTAGCTTTGATAGCTTTTAAGGTCTCTTGTGCTTGGTAGACTCATCAACTTATCTAGATGGGATTAGGGCAAGAGGTCCTGATATGAGCTTGTCTTTGTTATCCTTATCCTTAGAAGGTATGGGTTGTTCATTAGGAATGAGGACATCTATATCAAGAGCACGATCTAAGATAACTGTACCATCACTATGAAGTCTTAGGTATTCTTTAGGAGGATTGATTTTTCTAGGGGGATCTTGATATCCTATCCCTTTTGTTTCTTAATATGGTATTTTCTCTAGGACTTGATGAATTCTATGTTCGCTTGTTGTATCACATCCTTGTTTGTGTAATATTGTGAATCCTTTTTTGTATATCTCTTCAAGGTTGATTGATGTGTTGGTTAATTTTTTTAAATAGGATGGTTGAATGTTTTCTTGTTTAGAGGTGCTAGGTTCACCTAGGGTAGGGAACTTGGGTTCAAATTGTGACTCATTTTCAAGATGTAAAAGATCAAATATCTCAAGTTGTGTGGGTTGTTTCATTGAAGGATAAAAGGATTCATTGGACTCAAGGTTGTTAAGGAAACCATTTATGAGTTCATTCATGCTAGAATCATATTCTCTAATTATTTCAAGATCATGAGGAGGACATGCATTAGGAATTGTGTGAGCATGAGTGAGTTAAATTTCATTAGGATCATTGCCAAAAACATAATTTGAAACATCAAACAAAGAGAAGAAGGACTTCCACACATTGCCTAAAGAGTCCTCCATTTTTAGAATTTAAAACCTAAACATGGTAATTTGTTGATTAACAATGCAATGAAAATGAAAATGAAATGTTTTTGAAGGAATTTTGAACTGTAACATGATAGATTTTCTGCAAGGCTAGAATAACAAAGTTAAATCCTAATCTAAAATCTAACAACAAAGAACGAGCAAATAAACTAAACTAATAAAACCAAAATGATCTCACCGAATATGCATCCATCCCTTCGAATTATCTTAATTGTTCTTCTCCATTTTGCCTTTTCAGTATTCTTGCCCTCAGATTTATGTGTTTGAATGCAAGTATAATTCTGTCGAGTGTCTAAGCAAAATATCAAAGATGAATCTCTTCTCAAAAATGAATGATTTTAGGAGGAGGAATAATGATAATGACAGGCCATTTTATAGATTTTTGGGTTTTTAAATGATCAGCTCAGATTGAAAGAGAGATCAATAGATGAGATTGATGAATGCCATGCGATATGAGTTCTGTCTCAGATAGAACATGAGTTAGAATGCGAGTTAGAAAAGACTTCAGGATAAAGACTAAGTTAGAATGATAACTTAATCTTGAGTTAAAAAATCTTCAAAAAATAGAAGAAATAGACTTTGTATGTTAAAGACAAAGTTGGAAGTCTAAGAATAACGCATTTGAATGCAAACATTAGTTAATTAATTAAATAAATATATTTAATTAATAAACACATCATGCATATGAGTTGGAACTAGTTAACTGACTAGTTGTGACAGAAAGTTCTCTCACAGAGATAATTAGATGTTAAACCCAAAGATAACTGGAGAACTAAAAATAGATCAAATTCAGAATGTGAGTGAATAATTAAATAACTAATTGACAGAAGAATGTGAAAAATAGTTAAATATGAATTAAATGTTAATTTAATTCAACATTTGAAAATAAGAGACTTTAATTAAATAAATAAAGATAATTTATTTAATTGACTTTTGAAAAGGATTAAATGAATAATTAAATAATAAATATTTAATTATAGATAAAGGGGGTTAAAGATATTTAATTATAGTTGAAATATGATAAAAGGGGGGTGTAATTAAATAATAAATTATTTAATTGATAGATAAAGGGGGTTTAATTAATAATACATATTTAATTAAGAAGGAAGAATTAATTAGTTAGGGACATAATTAAACAAATATGATTTATTTAATTATCCAAGTTGAATAAAAGTCATTTATGAATTAATGAATTAATTAAAAAGGGGAATTTAATTAATAGAGGAAACATGTGTTACAAAGGTTAATTAAATAATAAACATTATTTAATCATGACCATGGATAATAGAAAATTATGTCAAAAGTGGTGTTCGCAGGCCTAGACCGATTTTCGGTATCTACATGAACTTTTAACAATGCACTGAAATGAAGCAATTTGAGCTAAATGTAATGAAATTGATGAAATAGAAAATTAGTAAACTGAAATAAGATAATAACACCAAAAAGAAGCTAAAATATTAGATTTTAATGTCCTAAAAAATATGCCCCGATCGTGCCCCAGCATCAAACAGGTTAAGGTATGCCCCCTCAGGAAAATTGATAAATTTTTGAAAGTTTCAAAAAAATAGGAAATATTCCCGATAAGTCAATTTGATAGTTAGAAATGTTATGGAGTTGATGGAAATGAATTTGGAGTTAATACGGACAAATACAGGTCATTTGAAGTTGAATGGTTATGCAACCAATAGATTAGGTCAGAAAAAATGCCATTTCAAACCACCTATAAATTGAAATTAGGGCTAAACCTAATTAATTTGCACCCGGAGGAGATAGAAAAAGAGGATATTTTGCTCTGACTAGCTGACAAAATGGCACCCATTCCATATGCTGCGCATTGAGGTTATTGGATCCGGACGTTCAGGAGGCCAGCCAATACAGGACCACCGGTATGTTCCCAAAAACAAACTTGTCAAATTTAATTTTGCATGTATTTCTAGGTGTTAGAAAATCAATTAAGCAAATGCGGTATGTCGTAAACAACACATATGTCATCGTATTCACCACATCTGACTGCGAAACGACGCATTTGTAAAAGCTCATTTAGTCTAGATTAGCCGGTTTAGGGAATGATTGCATGTGAAGCATAATGCACCGCATGTGTTGTTATGCAACGCATTTGCATTAGGGTTAGAAACAGGTGTAGTTATGAACTGCATATGTAGTCGTGAGATGCATATGTTGTAGGTAGGTAGACTGATGAAAGTGTACTGCATTTGCAAAAAATGCACCGCATGTGGTATAATGAACCGCATGTGTAGTAGCTAGAAAGGGGTGTGGGAAATATGCAATGCATATGCAATATGCACCGCATGCGTGGCTCCATGAAATGCATTTGCAAAAATGCATCGCATCTATTAAAGTGAGCCGCATTTGACTGGTAAAAATTTTTGAAATTTTTTTCAAAGGAAAACTTTAAATTTCTTGACATTATGGTTTAAATGCAGGTGGTTCTAGATCCTATTTATATGCGGGAGTCATGACCAGATACATTCGATTTGAGAGATAGTTTGATGAATGCAGAGATTCGGCTTCTATGGAAGCTAGGTCTACGTCAGTATTTGTCGATGCCTGCCATTCGAGCGAATAGGGGGATGTTGACGACACTTTGCGAGCGATGGCATTTGGAGACATCGTCATTTCATTTACTGACTGGGGAGGCCACTATCACATTGGAGGATGTGTATAGGATTTTGAGGTTAGCTATTAGAGGAGAGTGGGTTATGTATGACACCTAGCGAGGACTAACTAAGTTGGCATGGTTTTATCAAGTGGATGACATCAGTAGGCTTGACATTGAGCATTATGAGATTAAATGGCCAGTGTTAGTAGATAGATACGAGTGAATTGATTGTATTCTATGTACATTGATTGGGGGGATAGTCCTACCTAACAGACGGGGTCATGGATTTCCAGTGGGATGGGGAGCTATGTTGGTCAACATGCTAGAGAGTGAGATGAGGTATGCATGGGGTCCATGTCTGCTCGAGATGTTATACTTCCATTTACACAACATTTCCTATACAGATGCATAGTCATTGAGCTATGGGACTACACTATTGATGGTATGGGGTTGGGAGAGGATAGCTATCTTTCGTTCTCCAGTTACAGTAGAGAGGAGAGACGTCCATATGTGTTCTGATATATAAGACAGATTACATAGACACATGTTGGAGACATGGGATATTGGAGACATGCCTTGGATATTCTGGATCAGTTCACATGGAGACCTTACATGGATTGTGAGGAGTGGGTGGATGAGGATATACATTTTCCATTTTGTAGATAGACACAGTATCTCATTGGGAGGACTGTTTCTAGTGTACACATTATTGAGCGACGCTTGCCAGATAGAGTTCTGAGACAGTTCGGCAAGGTTTAGGATGAGTCTCGGAGTAGAGAAGAGTTTGCTCGTTCATCCAAAGAGGTTTCGTATTGGGGACCTATGATTCCTGTAGCTACAATGGAGGCAAAGATACAGGTGCTACATCCATTACAGTGGGGATGGAGAGATGGATTAGTAGACCCAAGTATGACAGTTGCGTATGACACATGGTAGGTAGAGCATCGACCTATTGCGTACATGGATCCAAATCAGATAGCACCTATAGAGAGACGAGGCACAAGGCCTAGAGGACAACAGAGAGGTGAAGGTGCTAGAGTGGGGAGAGTTGGAGGGAGAGACGGTGATGGGAGAGGTGGCAGACAGGGTTGGAGAGGATGGAGAGGGGGTCAGGTAGGTGCACTATCACTTATCCGTGAGGCAGCGGTTGAGGATGTACCAATGGTAGACATCAGAGGGGGAGTGGATGTATAGGCTGGGGGTGAGCATGCTACTATGGAGGTAGTGGTAGAGGAGCGTGGAGAGGTAGATGTTGCAGTAGAGGATGTGGCAGAGGATTTGGATGTGGATATGGCTATAGACCCTCTAGGTGTGTTGGCAGGATACAAAGAGGATGACGTAGAGGATGATGTGGAGAAGGATGCACCAATGGAGGAGCAAGAGAGATAGCTCAAAGATCAGATCGTGGAGGGGAGACGAGAAGAGGATGCTCCTAGAAATGGTGAGAGGGAGGCTTTAGAGGAGAGACTCAGACTCATGACAATAGAGTTTTATGCGATGCGGCTAGAGAGAGATAGTGCCTACATAGAGAGGGACAGTGCTCTCTTAGAGAGGGAAAATGCTCTTATGGAGAGAGACCAGGCGATAGTGCAGAGAAATGAGATAGAGAAGCAATTCAAACAGGTTAGATGCCTTTGCAGTGGGTCCTAATCTAATGGTATGGTATGAGAGTTGGTTAGATCGGTGGAGAGAGCCACTTATTACAGGGATCTTTATGAGGCAGCATTGCCAACAGAGAGACAAGCTCCTAGTTTTTCAGAGGTGTGCAATTAGAGTAGGGGTCATACTAGGAGTCAGAGGACACAGAGTACTGAGGAGGTGGTAGGACCATCGAGGACAGGTCCATATGAGAGGCCTTCCACCTCACAAAGAGCACCTCTGAGTCTTTTCCCACCACCATCACCACGTGACAGCAGGGGTAGTGGGACATGATGACAGCGTTACATATGTAGACATCATATTTTGATTAGAGAGCCTGCGAGCTCATGTTTTATTTATGGATACATTCAGACATTATACTATGACACACTATTTGAGTGATATATATATATGATTTTGGCGGCTTCTATATGATATGCAATTCTATGTTATGGATGATGCATTATTTCTATATGATTATGTTTCCTAGATGACGTATATACATGTGTTTTAATGAGTGTTTCTATATGTTATGAGTTATGCATTTAATAATGATGTTTATGATGATTCTATTTACTTATCATAATGGATGCAAATGTCTATATGATGCTTATTATATGTGATGGTAATATGTACATGCAATGTTTACCTTATGTATGTTAGGATGATGCAATGCCTATTATGTCATGATTTCGAAATGCAATGGAACTATGTGAAATGCTTATTAAATGTATGCTAATGCAAATGATCTAATGTTTTTATTGTGTCACAGGACTTTATCTTCATGTTAAAGAAGCAAAATGTTAGGATGAAATGAATGCAGAATGTTAGTAAGAAATAATTAAATTCGATTCATGGAGAAAAAGATATAATAAAAGTTGAGCGACTGAGAAAAGATATAATCTTTGATATATTACCAAATACACTATACTTGAATGTTATCATCATTGGGTGGGACATGACATAGATGGATAGTACACACTATGACATGAGATAGACCATAGTGTACAAAGTTATCCATCTACAAAAAACAAATAGTCATAGATAAGGAGTGTCTTAACTCATACTAAGGACCATAATTTCCCTAGTCATTTTGTCGAGACAAACCATAGACAACAGACAAATAAAAGATGGGTCATGAGAAGTCATTTCTCCTCTCAATCCTTGATCGGAAATCCTTGAGGAAACTAGTAACATGACTCAAAAACCAATGTTTAAAAAGATAGTTGACAGACAACAGCCAAAGAAAAAGAGTCTCAAGACATCCTTTCTTCTCTATATCCTTCAAGGGACATCCTCGAGAAAGCTAATAATCAGACTAATTCACAAATCGATAATAAGATAAGACAAAGTAATATATAAAGTCATAAAACCAAATAAATGTATTCGCCAAAACTTGATCTTATTGGATTGTTTGATGTTTGATGTTTGACATAGCGTAATGTGAGAGAATGACACATACCACATAAGATGTTGAGTCTAGTTTCGACTAGGTGACTGCTATATAAGGCATGACAAAGCCTGGTTTCAAAAAGACACCTGTCATATAGGATGTTGGATTATGATGACATTGAAGTGACAAGCCACATGAGACTATGACAATTTGATGACGTCTGTTGACAAGAAAGAGATATCTTGCAAAGACATAGGTTGATTGTTTTGACAATGTGTTTGAAATTGACTTGATGATAGTCTGAGATGTTTCACCTTCTTAATGCATGACATGTTTTGATTCATTGACTTGATAAAAGTGTGTGTGTGATAGTGTATGACATGAAATGATACCCTAAACTATGATATGCAACTTGTGTGATAGTGATTGTGAATGAACCCTATTGGACTGACCTAGTGTGGTCTTGGGAGCTCATCAATTGATTAGCCTTGCCTACGTTGTACATGTAGAGACCTCGTAGTTCGACATGACCAATGGCTTTGAATGTACAAAGAGTCATGATTTAAATGTGTGTGATACATGAAAAACCAAGACTAAAAGACCTAATGCCTCGGGGGCACATCGATTGATGGCCTTTCCTACGTCCCAATCGCAGAGGCAACATAGTTCGACTATGTCTATGATTGACTTGACTCTATTTTGGATTTTTGACATGTTTCGATTATTTTTTTGGATTTTTGAAGTTTTCTAATGTTTTTCGGATTTTTCAGGACATTTTCGATGATGCGACGTTATGTACAAGGTGTTAGGGCATAAAACAAGGATTTTCCCCCAGTCGGGAATAATATTTGGAAGATGGAGTGGGTAATGTGACAGAATGGACACTAGATGTCAATCGTTCCAAGGAATGGATAAGACAACCATTTATTATGAATGATGGTGAAAACGTCTGACTAGAATGATGGTAGACGGAAGAGCGATCTTGACTACACATGGCGCTTGTTTGCCAGGTTTTCACCATGGTACTTATCCATAGTGCCACCGAGGCGGTTTTCACTATTGGATGGATTTATTTCTCTTTACTTTTATGATTTTCTCAATTTTTTTGGTGTTATAAAGACACCTGTTTGTCGGGTTTTCATCAACGTAACCATTTTTTTTTGTTTTTTCATTTATTTGTATTTTTCTAGATTAAGACACGGATTCTAAGAGACTAAGCATATAACCTCTTTAGATGTAGACTGTTGATAGGGGACAAAACTGGCTCTCCTTCAGGAGTAGAGAGTTGGTAGGCTCCTGATCGAAAGGCTCTCATGACAATATAGAGTCCCAACCAGTTAGGCTTAAAATTACCTAGTTTCTCTCTTTCAGCTTGGTTCTTAGGATTCTCCATTAATACTAGGTCACCAATGTCAAAGTGTCTATTGAGAACCTTCCTATTGTAGCTATGACAAAGATGATTCTGATATGCTTGCAAATGATTTAGAGAAGGTATTTGAACCTCTATAGGGAAGATAGCTTCGGACCCGAATACGAGGGAAAATGGAGTGGCGCTGGTGGGAGTACGGATGCTTGTCCGATAAGCCCATAAGGTAGGATTAAGTTGTAGGTGCCAGTCATGACCAACGTCATTGATAGTATTTTTAAGGATTCTAACAATAGTCTTATTAGATGCCTCAGCTTGGCCATTACCTTGTGGGTAATACGAGGTGGAGAAATGGTGTTTGATATGGAATTCTTCACATAAATGGTGTACTTCTTGGTTCTTTAATGGGCAGCCATTGTCTGTGATTTTGGATTGAGGTACACCATGCCAACAAATGATATAGTTTAGGATAAACTTAGATATTTCTGTGTCGGTTATGTATGTCATAGGAATAGCTTCAATCCATTTGGTTAAGTATTCGGTGGCGGTGTTGATGAATTTATGGCCATTAGATGATGGAGGGTGTATCTTACTTATGAGGTCGAATCCCCATTGGGTGAAGGGCCATGGTGAAGTAATTGGATGAAGCTCCTGCATTGGCACTCTTATCAAGTCTCCATGTATTTGACATTGTCTACACTTCTTTACAAAGACGTATGAGTCTTTCTCCATTGTTGGCCAATAGTAACCTAGTCTCATAATCTTGTGGGCTAGAGTAGGACCACTCAAATGAGATCTGCATATACCCTCATGTACCGCTCATAAAGTTGTTTGTGCTTCTTCAGCATCGAGACATCTCATAAGGGCGTTATCTAAGGTGCGTCTATATAGGGTTTCTCCGATGATGGTGTACTTAGCTGACTTTCGGATGAAGGTTCACCATTGGTTATTAGACAAGTCTTGGGGTAGGGTTTGGTCAGTGAGATAATTGAATATGCCTTTATACCAAGGAGATGTAGGACCAAAAAAGGTACACACTATCACAGTACCAAGGACATCATAAGTGGGGACCAACAGCTATTCAACCAAAAACTCGAACTTAGGCACATTACTCAGAATATCCAACAACGATCCCATGGTTGCCATAGCATCTATAGCTCTATTCTGGATACGTGGTATTTGTTGAAAACTTATGTCATTGAAATACTGTTTGAAACTATCAACCATTCACTTGTAAGGTGCAAGCTTTTCATCCTTAGTCTCGTAGTCATCATTTACCTGTTGAATTACCAGTTGAGAGTCGCCAAAATTATGTAGGCTCTTAATTTTCCATTGAGCTGCCATTTTTAACCCTATCACTAGAGCTTCATATTCTACTATATTGTTGGTATAAGGGAAAGAAATCCTCAATGATTTGGGAATGGTATCACCTTGAGGTGTAACAAATAAGATACCAGCTCCTGAACCATGATTTGTATGTGATCCATCAAACTAGAGTTTCCATTCTATTTTAATGTCAATGTTGAAGAGGAACTCATCGAGAAAATCTGCCACTAAGGGATGGTCTACCTTCATAGGTGCATCAGCTAGTTGATCTGCAATCACCTATCCTTTTATATCCTTCCTTTCGACATACTGAATGTCATACTTGCTAAGTACCATAACCCCTTTAGCCAATCGGCCTGTTAAAGCTGCCTGACTTAGGAGCTATTTAAGTGGATCAATCTTTGCAATTAACATTGTTTTTCAATTGAGCATATAGTGCCAAATTTTTTGAGTAGCAAAAACTACTGCAAGATAGGCATGTTCTATGTTGCTATAATTCAATTCATAGCCCACTAAGGTATGACTAATATAATAGACTACTCTCTCAGGACCTTGATCATCGTGTTGTGCGAGAAGAGCCCCTAATGCCGACTGAGTTGCTAAGATGTAAAGTATCAATGGTTTTCCCTCTATAAGTGGAATTAAGACTGGTGGAGTAAGCAAATAGTCCTTGATTTTCTAGAAGGCCTCTTGACATTTAGGTGTCCACACAAATGGTACTCCTTTCTTGAGTAGATGCTGAAATGGGTGTATTTTATCTGCTAGTTGTACTACGATATGCCTAATGGACTGTAATCTCCCTTGTAGGGTTCTGAGTTGACCAATGTTGAATGGAGGAGGAATTTCTATGATAGCTCTTACCTTCTCTAGATCGACTTCAATGCCTCTACGAGAGATGATAAACCCTAACAGTTTCCCTAATTTTACTCTGAAGACACACTTCTTCGGATTTAGCCTAACATTGTAATTCTCTAGCCTTTGGAATATCTTGTCTAAGACTTTCAAATGATCTTCCCTTGTTTCTGATTTTGCTATAATTTCATCTACATAATCTTCCATGAAACTATGTACAAAGTCGTGGAAAATCATAGTCATGGCCAATTGATAGGTAGCTCCTGCATTCTTAAGGCCAAACGGCATAACATTCCAACATGTGAAAGTTGTCTTGTGTTGGTCTTCAGCTGCTATCTTAATCTAGTTATATCTAGAGAAACCATCCATGAGGGATAGCATCTTGTATCCTACGGTAAGATCAACTATCGTCTCGATATTCGGAAAAGGGAAGTCATCCTTAGGATATGCCTTATTGATGTCTCTAAAGTCAGTACAAATGTGAAGGCCCCCAGTTCACCTAGTCACTGGTACTAGATTTGTTATCCAATCTACATAGTCTATTCTCCTTATGAATCCTACATCCAAGAGTTTCTTAAGCTCTACCTTGACCAATAGAGCAATTTTCGGATGCATTTTCCTCAATATTTGTTTGAATGGCTTAATACCTGGCTATAGTGGTAAATGATGCAATATTAGGTCTGGATCTATCCCATGCATGCCAGCATACGACCATGCAAAGTTTATTTGTCTCTTTGTGAAGAAGTCCTCAAACTCATGTTTTTCGGTCTTTGTTAAAGAAGCTGCAAAATATACCTTCTGAGGATTTTCTTTTGTACCTATTTTGACTTCAACAGATTCTTCTACTAGCATTAGTGACTTTTCCTGTTCAAAGGGGAGAATATTTAAACCTCTATCCTTGGGTGCCTCTGAGAGGTTTTCACCCTCAGATACATCCTTTATTTTGACTTTTTCTTCATCCAAAGGCACCTTGCGGTTTTCACCTAGGGACTCATCATTTTTATTTTCATTGTCCTTTTTCTTTTCATTCTCATTTTTTGTGACTAGAGGTGTAAATAGACTCCCCAAAATATGCTTTATCATCCAGGTCTATGGTAAAACTTGCTTTATGATCCCCTCTTGGTATGCCTTCTCTAAGTCCCATGAACTCAGCAATTGCTTCGTCGTTCTCGAATGTATCTATGATAGGTGTACCTTGTTAATCCCAGTCAATAAGTTTGGGATATATAAGGGGCATGTCATCATCATAGTTTTTAAAGGTAGCTGCTGACAAGGTGAATACAAAATGGTTGACATGATTGCAAAAGTTTTGGACTAACTCCTTATTCTTCTTCCTAGGTGTAGGTATACTCTGATGTGGAACTATAGTAAGGGCAGATTCTTCAGAAGATGGCTTGTTAGGTGCCCAAGATGCATGATCAAGGGTTTCCCAATAATATTTCTCTTGCCATTCTTTTTTGGACAAGTGCTTCTTAGGACGAGGACTAGATGGTTTTGGTTCAGGTTTCATGTTGAGGTCCAATTCTCCAAATAGGGCATCTATGTTCATAGTACTAGTAGATGAAAAGGACTCCCATTCACCATCGCTTGAGTAAGGGGATTCATCATAGACTGGAGGTTTATCATAAACTGGGGGTTTGTCATAAACTAGGGGAAGTGGTTCATGAGATGTCTCGATGTCTGCGGAAGCACTCACTTCCTCTTGAAAAGATGAAAAAGTACCAGGACACCCAATTCTAAGTGATTGACACCCTATCCCTAAGTATTTCGGTCCTGGGTAGACAGTAATTTGTTCCGTCCTTCCATTTTGATATAGTCCTAACCCACTGTGCCTATCATAGCCTTCATTTTGCATTATCTTAAATCATTTTCCATACTGGTCCTTAGCTATTTGAATAGATGGGGAGGGGTATTCATGTTCTTCTTGATACAACCAGGAATCACCTTGATCCATAATTTCTTCACTTAACTCTCCCCATTTGGTTAATTTCATTGTAGGGGGACATGAAATGTGACCATTGACTGCCTTCTATCCACCATGGGTAAGCCATATGCCTTAGGTGGAATCAGTTGACTAACATAGTATGATGCCTTTATATTATATTCGCCACAACCCTTGTCTTGGATCTCGAGTTTAGGAGTGGATGATGGTGGTTTGAATGAAATGGACTTAGTGAGACGTGATGGGTCAACGTATTGGGATAAAGTGGATTATGAAGATTCTTGGTTAACTGGCACTTGTCGTTATGGAATTTCCCTTAGGCTTGTACAATATTCAAAAGGATCTGGATCACCATCAATAGTGATCTATGTGCCATTATGGGGGAACTTGAGACATTGGTGATATGTTGAAGGTACAACTTTCATTGCGTGTATCCAAGGTCTACCTAACAACAAGTTGTATGGGAGGGTGAGGTCCAAGACTTGGAAGTTGGTGTTCATGATTGCTGGGCCAATTCGGATAGGGAGTGTGACAAATCCTTTGGACGATCTTTCCTCATCATCGTAAGCCTTGATGACTATACTCTTAGAGGTATCTACACAGTCTTCCGAGAATCCTAATGCCTTTACCAATTTAAGGGTACACCGGTTCAAACTTGCTCCTCCTTCCACCAAGACTTGTCAGAATTTGTTTTGATGGACTAAGACTTCAAGATGTAAGGGGTCATTATGATCTAACTTCTCAATTGATTAATCCTATTGGGAAAATGTGGCATGATACAAGTTGGTCAAATATCCCACCATCTCTTTGAAATGATTGACATCTAAGTCCATAGGAATAGTTGTGTTCTGTAGAGCTTTGTCAAGAATGGCTTGATGCCCAGATGATAAGGTCAATAATTCCAAGATAGATATTTGCACGGGGGTTTTACTCAATTGATCAAGAAGGTTTTACTTAAACTTGGAAGCTTGTGTAGGTGGCTCAGAAGAAGGACCGGGAATAGTAATCTTAGTTTTGCGTGTGTTTACATTACATTTCGGATGCTTCTTAATGGTGAAGGTATTGACATTCTCGTTTGTGGCTCAGAAATGGTTTATGATCTTTCCTTTACCATAGTCATACTTGGTATTGTTATAGTTGGCCGATGGATTATTCTGGGGTCCCGAACTGGAGGCTTTTCCTTTTGTGTGGTCATGTAACGGGTCCGTGAAGACCTTATGATCACTATTCTTAGTGTTTTTCTACCCACCAACCTCTATGGTTCCGTTTTCAACAAAGTCTTGTATGATGTTCTTGAGTTGATGACATTGTTGGAGGTTGTGCCTTTTGGTTCGATGATAGTCACAAAAAGAGTTATCGTCCCACCATGAAGGTTTGAACTGTCCAGGATCATATTCTCTTGGTTCCAAAGGTTTGATAAGATTACATTTAATCAACTCTTTGAAAATAGTCTCGATTGGTTGTCCTAAAGGTGTAAATTCATGTGTAGGAAATCTCCTTTGTTGTGGTATTTGTTGTTGTGAATTTTGGACATACTTAGCTTGTTGATCTGGACTAGTCATCATGTCTTGATTTGGACTGTAACCTCTAAGCATGATAACTGGTCTCGTATATATGTGTTTAGCATCAACAATGCCATCATTTGTAACATTCTTGTTTCTAGACCAGAATTTGTTTCTATCATTTGGCACGTTCTGATGTTGGACAATCGGATTTTTGCCTGGTACTTTCATTTCTCCTTTGTCTATAAGGCCTTTCTCAAGGATGATTCCCTTTTGTACCAAGTCTAAGAATGAAGTACAATAATGTACCCTTATATCACTTCACAATTTGGGGTTGATGTTCTCTAGGAATACTGTGACCTTTTGTTTTTCGATTATTTCAATTGGACATCTACTAACTAGACTTCGCTATCTTTGGAAGAAAGTGGTGAAAGTTTCACCATCTTCTTATATCGTGTGGCACAAGGTTGCAATTGTTACCTCATTGTCTATATTAAAGGTGAAATGTTTGATAAACTTCTCAGCTAATTTTCCCCAAGATCGTATACCATATGGTAATTTAGAGAACCATTCCAATCCTATCCCGACAAGGGTTCATGGAAATAGTCTCATCAAGTATGTGGGGTCATACGATATGTCCATGCATGCTGTTGAAAACTCTCTAATGTGTTCTATAGGATTCTTTCTCCCATTATACTCAGGAAAAATCAATATAATGTATCCATGGGGGAAAGGTTTCATATAGAGCGCTTTGTCAAATGGACATGGACATAGGTCTTGCGTTGAGATAGTTTGTTTTCTGGACATAGAAATGTTGTCCATCTGTTGTTGAAGAGCTTGCATTTTGTTTTGAAGGACATTGACTTATGTCAAGGACATGGTGTTTGTGATATTTGGATCAATGTAGGTATTTTGGTATGCCATGTTTTGTGACGGGTTGTGATTGAGTGAGGGAATATATCCTGTCAAAATATTTTGATTCGGGATAGGGATATTCCCTGGCTGAATGGTTTGAGTTGGTATAGGAATGCTTCCTGTCTGAATTGTCTGATTTGGAATAGGAATGCTTCCTATCTGAATAGTCTGACTTGGTATAGGTATATTTCTACCAACTTTGGTTCTCTTACCAGTCGTGTTGGTGCCAAAGGGGTTGGAGGAATTTGCCCCTACAGTAAATTGTAAACCTTGTGTAATGTTGAAAGGGGTTGTGTTTACAATTGACGATGTTTGAGTTGGTATAACAGTTGGTATCACTATGGTTATTTGGCGAATAGAGACTGTTGACATTGCAGTTTGGGATGGTTGAGTTGATTGTGTTTGCAAGGTATGAATATCAAATCCTATGGGGAGTTTGGAACCTTCTGCTAGCAACTTTGCTAGATAGCATTAGGGATCATTTTCCAAACATTCATCCATAAAGGATGCAAATTCGGGATCTTGTACTGCTGCATCTATGTCTTCTATGTAAATTTGACTTTGTGTGTCTCTAGTGATATGTTTTTCTAGCAAAGGCTTGTGTGGTCATTTACTTCCTAATGGGTGGTTTCTGAATGGACTGATGAAGTAATTGGGGTCTATCATTGCTTTGTGTTTCTTTTGGGACCTTGTTTCAACCATGAAAAAGTTGTTCAAAATGGGTAATGCAAACAATGTCTATAAACTGATATGACCTATGTCTATGTTTTTGGATTTTTCTGACGATAAATGATGTAGCTAAAATGGTTTCTAAAAGGACGTATACTAAGATGACATATGATAGGATGGACGATATGCAAGATGCAAGTAGAATATGATGATAAATGAGTCTAAGATAGTATAACCTACCACCTATGGGATAAATGCATGCAAAGACTTGTTTTTGAACAAGGAACCTAATTGTATGACAACGATAGTTGACCAGGTGAAATTTTCAAACTAGACTATTGAGCTAAAAAAAGATCCACTAGATGAGACTAAGGTGACAAGGTTCAATGATTGTGACAAACTGACACATGAACATTTCCAATGATGAGGAAAGTTATCTATTCAGTGATATGCAATTTCCTAGGGAGTATCTATATGCATGCAACTTAGGATGACTATGACTAAGATGTTTACTGTGACTAAGACGTATATGACACCTAATGATGGTAACAAAAATGTATATGACACCTCATGATGCAAGGTTTTTGAGAAAAAGTAACCAATTTATAATCCAAGGTTGATCCTAAAAAAACCTAAAGCAAATAGTGACAATGATGTTTCAGACTTAGCTCACGGTTTTTTTATATTTTCTGTTGATAGGTAAATGCGGTTCACCTAATAGTTGCTGTTCATATTTTGATAGTGCATGTGGTGTTTCTGACAGTTGCGGTTTTTCCTATGACAAATGCAGTTTACCGATACACATGCGGTTTGCATGCACACATGCGACTCATAATGTGACAGTTGTGACTCCTGATATGAAGATTGTGAATAATGAAAGTTTTAACAACACATGCGGTCTTTCCCCTAATAGATGACTCACTAATATAGATGTGGTGTTTAAACTGACAAATGCGACTCAATTTTTCTGACAGTTGAAATTTTCCCAAAATTTGTTGACTGACTTTGTTTGTTTGATCAAGTTTTTGATGAATACAGTAGAGAAAAAACACATCAATCAATGTATTTTCAATTTTTATGATGAAAGGATTGTTAAGACTTGAAAATTTCTTACAACCTAGGCTTTTAGGACAATACTTGTTGAGTTCTTACTTGGATTTCTCCAGCTACACATATTTATGGCAAATGACTAGTAGGTTGACCCCACTAGCTCCTCTCTGTGACACTCACTTATATAGGGCAGCCAAGCTACTATATCCATGAAACTCCCATGGGATACATTTCATTTCCACACATAAACCGTAAAAATGTAAGATGAATTCATAGGGCTGACCTTGCTGCGCCAACAAATAGATAGGATTTTGGTAACTCTACAACAAGGTTTCTAATAAGGGCATTCCATTCATGGGTCACTATCCAACGTCGGCGAGAGTCCATTTCTATCCATCTCATCGGAATAGTGTGTGTGATTTGTGGGTTTTCCCCAAGAATCCACTTTTCTATATCGGCTGGAAGTTTCTTGGCTTTAGCGTGCTACCGGTCTGAGTCGTCTTGGGGTGAGTACTTTTTCCCACCAAGATAGGCCCAAGTTCTAGATTCAACAACCGTTTCTCTTACACCCAGGATCGTATGAAAGCGTAAGGGGAGAGGATACTTCGGTGTACTGAATTGTAAGGGTTACAGATACGTGTAAAGCACCAAACAAAGAAGACAGTGGTTCTTTTTAATCCAAATGACAATTTTCTATCTATCAATCAGAAAATTCATTTGAATCGCACACGAAGATTATCTATCTACCAAACAAAAGCTTGCTTAAATAAATAAATTAAAATAAAGGCATTAGGTCCTGCATGTAAATTCATCAGTAGTTCATTGTTCTTCAACTTTCATCTTGTAGAATATTGTCTTAGGTTTTTAAATGTCTTCTATGCTTCATCCTACAAACACTATGTTATTCCTCCTTAACATAACTGAAACAAACATTAGCGAAAATCCAAATAGCCTAAAAAGTATAAAACAAAAATATGGATGCACGAAAATCGATTAAAAAAAAAAAATTTTACCAGCCAGATGCGGCTTTTGGAGCCACAGATGCGGTTCGACTATTGACAAGTGGATGCGGTTCATGAATTTGTTGATAGGCGAATGCGGTTCGTGAAATTTTTTGATAGGCAGATGCGGTTCGTGACTTCACGGATGGGCTTTTGATGATAGATGCATCGCTATTTTTTTGCAAATGCGGTTCGTGGATATAGATGCATCATTTTGCGGAACAGATGCGGTGCACCGTATAGAAAACTTGCAAAAAAGAACAAAAAATAGAAAAACGGAAAAAAGAAAATATGTGCGGATTTTGAAGCATGTTCACGTCGGGTTCACCAAATGTAAAATGATAGATTTTCTGCAAGGCTAGAATAACAAAGTTAATTCCTAATCTAAAATAATAATCTAAAATCTAACAACAAAGAATGAGGAAATAAACTAAACTAATAAAACCAAAATGATCTCACCGAATATGCGTTCATCCCTTCGAATTATCTTGATTGTTCTTCTCCATTTTGCCTTTTCAGTATTCTTGCCCTCAGATTTATGTGTTTGAATGCAAGTATAATTCTGTCAAGTGTCTAAGCAAAATATCAAAGATGAATCTCTTCTAAAAAATGAATGATTTCGGGAGGAGGAATAATGATAATGATAGGCCATTTTTTAGATTTTGGGTTTTTGAACGATCGACTCAGATTGAAAGAGAGATTGATGAATGAGATTGATGAATTCCATTCGATATGAGTTATATCTTAGATAGAACGTGAGTTAGAAAATACTGCAGGATAAAGACTAAGTTAGAACAATAACTTAATCTTGAGTTAAGAATCTTCGAAAATAGAAGAAATAGACTTTGTATGTCAAAGACAAAGTTAGAAGTCTAATAATAACGCATTCGAATGTAAACATGAGTTAATTAATTAAATAAAGATATTTAATTAATAAACACATCATGCATATGAGTTGGAACTAGTTAACTGACTAGTTGTGATAGAGAGTTCTCTCGCAGAGATAATCAGATGTTAAACCTGAAGATAACTGGAGAACTAAAAATAGATCTCAAGTTAGAAGGAGAGTGAATGATTAGATAACTGATTGAAAGAAAAATGTGACATAAATAATTAAATATGAATTATATGTTAATTTAATTCAACATTCAAAAATAATTGACTTTAATTAAATAAATAAAGATAATTTATTTAATTGACTTTTGAAAAGGATTAAATGAATAATTAAATAATAAATATTTAATTATAGATAAAGGGGGTTAAATGAATAATTAAATAAAGATATTTAATTATAGTTGAAATATGATAAAAGGGGGAGTGTAATAAAATAATAAATTATTTAATTGATAGATAAAGGGGGTTTAATTAAATAATACATATTTAATTAAGAAGGAAGAATTAATTAGTTAGGGACATAATTAAACAAATATGATTTATTTAATTATCCAAGTTGAATAAAAGTCATTTATGAATTAATGAATTAATTAAAAAGGGGTATTTAATTAATAGAAGAAATATGTGTTAGAAAGGTTAATTAAATAATAAACATTATTTAATCATGACCATGGATAATAGAAAATTATGTCGAAAGTGATGTTTGCAGGCATAGACCAATTTTCGATATCTACATGAACTTTTAACAATGCACTGAAATGAAGCAATTTGAGCTAAATGTAATGAAATTGATGAAATAGAAAATCAGTAAACTGAAACAAGATAATACCACCAAAAAGAAGCTAAAATATTAGATTTTAATGTCCTAAAATTGCATATCTGTAGCTAACTATGAGTCATTTTCTAGTAAGCATGAATGGGTCCTAGTTAGGTATTTCTAGGATCTTTTTGTGGATTTAAAAGTCAAATTTAATGCCTTTTTAGATTCCAAAAGGTATAGATTTGTCTTGATTAGGGAATTATTCTCTAGTAAAGGATAATGGGTCTTGGTAAGGTCTTCTTAAACTCTTTTTTGGTGATTTGCAAGTTCTCAAATATATTTTTCAGTTCCAGGTTGTAGATAGTGAAATGCAGCTTTAGATTTTCTAGAAATTCAATTCAAAAATGTAATAAAAAGGTGAAATGCAAGACCTAGTTTGAAATTCAATTTTGTTTTGATTTTTGAATGCAATTGAATGAGATAAATGAGATGAAAAATGACTATTTCTTTTTTTGTAAATTTAAGATTTAAGAAGTACGAAAAAATGCAAATCTAAACCCTATATGATATTCAAGATATAAATTCAAAAGAAGAAAACCCTAATTCAATACAAATTTAAATGTAATGAATACAATATTTTAACTTAAAATGCAATGGAAGACTCTAAAATTCAGAAAAATACAATGTTGAATAAGTCGGGCTCACCAAAACTGATTAGGGTGAAAATATAGCATACACCCTATGTGATTGGGAAAGATGATGGTTCATTTATTTTTCTAGGGACCTAATCACTTCAAATTATGGGAAATATTATGCTAATATAAACTAGAAATGCAACCTAACTATTATAGAAAAAATAGGGGATGGTTTTAGAGCATAAAATCTGTGTACCTAGCCAAAAAATTGTTTTTGAGCTATGGAGGACTCATTCGCCTTCAGTAGTGAATGGGTCCTGTTAGGGTTTTGGAAAATTGATTTTGGGATCTCGTACCTTAATGTATGCACTCTTGAATTCCTGGTTATCAAGTTCTGGAAAGAAATATTCAATTTTGTAGAGCTCTTCCCATGATATTGGACTTTAAATGACAACATTAGCAACTTGAATGTCAATTTTGCTCCAAATCTTGCTCAACTTGATCTTCAACCTGTAAATATGAAATCACACACTCAAGGGAAGAAAACTTGTTGATATTTTAGTGAATGGTGATTTTACTTAGTCAAACCCCTTGTAGGTAATTAAACCAAGTGATGAAATAATGGAAATGAAATATGAACATGAAATATGCAAATGATGTCACCTTGGATTTTGTCTTGTGAGGTAAATCTGAAAACTATAATTGAGAGTGGCCATGGAGAATGTAGATCTAGCATCCCTAAAAAAAATTTTAGACAATAGTTGCAAGTATATCTTCAATGCTAAATCCATCACTTTAGCTCAACAACATGAATGCATGCATCAAACACCTGAAATGAACAGTTTCAAATCTGCTTGAAACTCCTTATGAATGATCTAATGCTTGATCACTTGAATTCTTGAATTCTTTCTATATTGTGTTATGAGAAACAATATGAATTCACCCCTTATACGAAATTAGGAGATTAACCTCGAAATTCAAAGAATTAAGGCCGACACCAAATCGAGGAAGAAAGATTATTAAATTCCTACCATAATGAAATTCAAAAATTAGGGTCTCATTAAAGGAGGACCCATTCACCACCAAGGGAGAATGGGTTATGGCTAAGTTTCGAGTGCCAAACTTTGAGGAGTTGAAAGAAGGCCAAAAACCCATTCCAGATCAACTGAAAAAGGGGGGTCTTGTTAAGGGAGGACCCATTCACCATTAAAGGAAAATGGGTCCTGGCTCAGCTTACTAGGACCAAACTATTCCCAATGAAATAATTTGATATTTAATTTTTGATTGTAGGGAAAGATCCTCGGGAGGTGTCAAAATTAAGGCCTAAATTCGAATTAAAAGAGGGTTAATAACTCCAATTACCCAAAATGAACTAAGACCACCTAGATAAGTGTGGAAGTACCTTAAATGGTGAAATCACAATACTATGTCTTATTTTTTTGCCAAGATGGACATTCACATCAATAATTTTAACTAAATCTTCATCTTATGAGACCTATAGTAGCTAAACCATTAAGAATATGAAGATAATGCAAACTAGTGATTTGTGACAATTTGTGTGTAGATTCTAAGTATATTTTTTTCAAAAAAATTCAAAATAAATCATGAATCTTTCAACATCTCCTTTAATAACTGATGAAGGAGCATCCTTGGTTCTTAGCAATCTTGCATCAACCAAAAATATTTTCATTTAGTTTTGTGCTTGTTCTATTCTTGTTCAAGTTGGAAGATCCGGTACTTCTTCATGTTTTCTTCCCATATCTCACATACCTATGGTTTCATCATGGACATGTTCAATTACCTTACTCCAAGTTTCTAGCTTGATTGGATCTTTTTCCAGCAATTTATCACTTTCTAGATTGAGTGACAGCTTTTGGCACTAGTCCCAGAATAATATCAAAACCTAACAACCAGTTTGATTGATCGTAGATCCTTCCCATAACTTATGGATCCTAACAACATGTTTCAACTTGTTTTGTGGAGTGTCCCCAACCTTGAACTTAGGTCCACACTTCATCATGCACATCTACCATGGAAGAAATTCAAATTTGAGGCTAACCTTTTCTTGCAATCATTACATTCTCTTCATCAGAGATTGTAATGATCTTCGACCGACACAGATGTTTCTTGACCCACAGATAGGATATAAATATTGTAATGAATCATGAGAATGGAAAAAAATTAAGATGTATATAAAGTTTGATCTATAATATTTTCAATTGCATGTATGAGCGTTGTATTTTGAACATGTTGTATCAGGCCTGTGAGGCAAATCTGTATGCCCAGATGTGGCCAACTATGTTAATTGAATTTCATGATAATTAGAATGTCTTTATCTGTGTTTTCCTCCATATTTTGTGTTGCTTTTGTTGTATTACTCTAGCTGCACGACCCAAATTGTTCTCTTTGAGGACCCTAATACCGTGATTGCACCAAAATGGTATCAGAGGGAGATTCATTCCTTGCGAGATCATCAGAGTTTTCACAGTCTTGTTGAATAATTTTGTGGGGTTGTGAATTGAGGATCTAACCTAAAACTACAAGAATACTTGTGTAAATATGGTGGGAAGAAGGAATGGTAGAGGAAATATAGCGCATGGAAATGTAGACCCAACTATGATGGAGATGTTGAGAGGAATTGCTACTAGATTGGAAGCAGTTGAAATGAACCAGAGGAGAGGTCAACTAGTTGATGATGTGAGTGATGAAGAAGTATAAGAATAGGAAGAAGTTGCAAGAGAAGAGCAACCTAGCCTTGATCAGGGAGAAGAAAGGTTCATAAGATCCCTAACCAGAGTAAACACTAAGCCACATCTCAATCTACTAGATTATAATGGTAAGTTGGATTCAAATGAATTGCTAGATTAGATAACAAAGATGGAAAAGTAATTTGATTTTGAAGGTACCCCACAAGATAAGAAGGTGAAATTTTCTTGTACAAACTTGAGAGGACATGCATCCCTTTGGTGGGAAAATTTGTAGATAGATAGGCAAAGAAAAGGAAATGAGAAGATAAGATCATGGGATCAAATGGTGAATAAGATGAAGACCAAGTTCATGCTTATTGACTATTAGATCAGTTTGTTCAAGAAGTTGTAGAACCTGAAATAGAAGAAATTAAGTGTGATAGAGTATACTGAGGAGTTCTATAAGTTGAACATCAGATTTGGACATTCATAGGATGACATTGAGCAAGTAGCTAGATATGTAAATGGTTTGAGGTCATCTATACAAGATGATATCAGTCTAATTAATTTTTTGAGTGTGAAAGAAGCATATCAATGTGCCCTAAAAGTATAAGAGAAGCTAAAAAAAATGCATGAGAAGAGACAAAGACAAAGAGGTGGAAGATTTCAGAGAGGAAGAAATTTCACTGGTGGAGGAAAAGGATCTTGTTCAGATCCGAATAAGGATAAGGAGGTCAGTAATAATGAGAATTCATACCAAAGAGGAGGATATGGTGGTTACCAAAATGAAGGATATCGAAAAGATGATAGAGGATAGGAGAAAAGAGTATTTAGGGGAACTTGTTTCAAATGTGGTGGAGAAGGACATAGAGCCTTTGAATGCAAGCAAGGAGAGACAAGCAAAAAGATTGAGAATGATAGAAGAACAAAATTTATTGAGGAGAATCATGTTGGATCACCTAATCAACCAGAAGAAGGAGAAGTCTTGGTGAATAAGAGAGTATTGTGTCAAAATGAATTGGAAAAAGAACCATTGCAGAGAAAGAATTTGTTCCAGACTAGATCTAAGGTAGTTGATAAATTTTGTTAAGTAATCATTAATAGTGGAAGCTCAGAGAACCTGGTTTCTAAAGAAATGGTGACCAAATTGAAGTTGAAAAGATTGAAACACCCAAATCCCTATTAGATAGATTGGATTCAAGATGAGCATAAGATACTGGTAAGTGAACAATGTTTATTGAAATTGAAGATAGGAAATATTCATGATGAAGTTTTGTGTGATATGAGCCTATGGATGTAAGCCACATTTTATTGGTAAGACATTGGTAGTATGATAGATAGGCTATTCATGATGGAAAGATGAACATATACACTATTTTTACTAATGGGATGAATAAGATTTTGTTACCCTTGGAGGATGTTCCTAAATTTGAAGTTTGCACGACTACTAGAATTTGCTTGGTTGATGGAAGAAGATTTCTGGATGGAATGAGACATGAGAACATGTGTTATGCCTTGGTGCCTAAGAAGGTTGAAGACTTGAAGCATGTAGAAGGAAAACCTAAGGAGATATATGAATTGTTGATAGAAAATTAAGCTATCATTTTAGATAATGTACCTGATGAATTGTCGCCTATAAGGAGCATTAGTCATTACCTGGATTTGATTCCTGGAACTATTTTATTGAATAAAGGAACACATCGGATGACACCAAGAGAGAAAGGATAATTTAACAAACAAGTGCAAGAGTTGTTGATAAAAGGTTTGATCAAAGAAAGATTAATCCCTTGTGTAGTTCCTATAGTGCTAGCACCTAAGAAGGATGGTGAATGGAGGATGTGTACAAAATCTAGATCCATAAACAAGATCATAGTGACATATAGATTTCATTTTACCCAAATGGATGACATTATGGATTGTTTGGTTAGAGAGAAGATTGGAAGTTTGGATTTAGCCCTTGCACAAGAAATGTTTTCCTACAATAATCCAGTAAATAGGAGTACAGGAAAGACACATTAGAATTGGAGTTCACCCTAGAGGTATATTAGAATTGTGAAACATCAACTTAAAGAAGACAAAAGGAGTGCAAAAGGAGAGAAATTTGTAGAACATACGAAGAAAGTGCATACTCAAGTAAAGTAACATTTGGAAGATATGAACTAAAAATATAAGGAGCGAGCATATGAAAATAGGAGACATAAGGAATTCGATGTTGGAGATGAAGTAATGGTATATTTGAGGAAGTATTGATTTCTAGTTGGTACATATAGTAAGCTCAAGATGAGGATGTTTGGACCCTATAGGATTTTGAACAAGTTTGATTCAGGAAATGCAAATGAAGTAGAGTTACAAGATGACATCGGTATATAGCCTATATTCAATGTTGTAGATCTTCATCAAGGCCATGAAGAAAAAATCAGTGAAGAAAGTAAAACAAAATTGGAAGAAAAACTTCCTAAACAATCATCAGATGGGATAAAAGAGATTTTGGATGTCAGAGATGGGAGAAAGACTCATGGAAGACAATACAAAGAATATCTAGTGAAGTGGAAAGGTAGACCGGTGGAGGATTCTTCTTGGATTTCTCTCGTTGAGGTAGACTATGTTGGTTTTCCTTTGGCCATAGAAAATCTAGGGACTCATTTTTCATTAACCCCAGATGTCTGATGCAGGAGCATCCTTGGTTCTTAGCAATCTTGCATCAACCAAATATATTTTCATTTAGTTTTGTGCTTGTTATGTTCTTGTTCTTGTTTAAGTTGGCAGATCTGGTACTTCTTCATGTTTGCTCCCCAAATCTTGTGTACCTATTATTTCATCATGGACATTTTCAATTACCTTAATCCAATTTTTCAACTCGATTGGATATTTTTCTAACAAGCTATCACTTCTAGATTGAGTGACCATTTTTGGCACTAGCCCTGGAATAATTTCAAAACGTAATGGTTAGTTTGATCAATCATAGATCCTTCCCATAACTTGCGGATCGATGTGTTTTGAATTTTTTCGTGGAGTGTCCCCGACCTTGATCTTAGGTCCACACTTCATCATGCACATATACCATGGAAGAAATTCAAATTTGAGGCCAACCTATTCTTGCATGCATTACATTCTCTTCATTGGAGATTGTAATAATCTTTGGCCAACACAAATGTTTCTTGACCTGCGAATAGGATATAAATCTTGTAATTAATCATTAGAATAGAAATGAATTAAGATGAAGTAGATTAGGATGTATATAGAGTTTGATCTATAATATTTGTGATCGCATGTATCAACGTTGTATTTTGAGCATGTTGTATCAGGCCTATGATATGAATCTATATACCCAGATGTGGCTAACTATATGTAATTGAATTTCATGATAATCAGAATGCCTTTATCTATATTTACCTCCTAATTTTGTTTTGCTTCTGTTGTGTTACTCTAGCAGCATGACCCATATTTTTCTCTTTGAGAGCTCTCCTACTGCGACTGCACCAATAACTTGTTTTAAATAGAAAACAACATTTTCAGAAAGTAATGTTTGTGTTGTACAACATAATTTTTTTCCTATAAAGGATAAAATTCTAATTTTTGAAATATAGATTCTCAACATCAATATCTAGGGAAATAATGTTTTTCCATAATTTTTTGTAATATATATATTGTTTAATTAATTTTTGAATTAATTGTAACTTTAATTTGGACATACATGTGTGTCATACAACTTAGCTTGTTGTGTATTTATCGAAATCCATTTTTTATTTTTTTGGTGAAATAAGGACATCAATACTAGAGAAAGGGTATTTTTTAATTTTTTTTTACAAAGGTTTACTATATTTCCACCTTTACAAAACAAAGAGCTTGATGTTCGAAGAAAAACCTAAGTTTAGTAAAAATTAAAAATTAAATACATGATAAAATGAAAACATATAAAAACTATACTTGATGGAAAGATCATTTCAAGGGCTACAATCTTGTAACATATAATTTATAAATGACATTGTTTAATCCCTCAAAAGATAAAGATAAAGTCTATTTTTTCTAGCATTTTTATAGGTGTGAAGGAGAATCCATTGTGGGTATGGTTTAATACTAGAGGGGTTCTATCCAAGAGGGTTTGATCTAAGGGGGTCTTATCTATCCCTCTTCAATTAAAAACCTTTAGATGGAACCTCTCAAGCCTTAAATCATTAGTTTTTCTAAAAAAGGTGATTTTAGACAAAAAATAGCATGTCCCAAAAGTGAGACACACTATTAAGGAAACACCCTAAAAGACTTTGAAACACTTAAAAAAAGGTACACGTTATGCACATTTTTATTGAAAAGGGGCCCATTAGGCTTAGTTAAGTAGATAAGTCCTAGAAACATGTGAATGTTTGTTACAACACCTTTGAAAATGACCAATTAAAGCATGCTTTAGTTAAATAAAGGTTCGAGAAAAGTGTGAATGTGTAAAACACATTAAAAAACCAATCCAAGACACCATTATCTCAGATTTAATGTCAATTATCAGATCAAGAAAGGAAAAGGCTACTTTTTCCATTACTACACATAGACATATTCCTAGCAATGTATCAAGATGACCTAAAAAAATATAGTAAGAAGGAAGAATATCATTTCATGCACTTAGAGAAGATATTTGCAAAAGTAATTGAGTATGGTATATCTTTAATCCCCAAGAAATATGTTTTTGGAGTAAAGGAAGGAAAATTGCTTGGGAACATTGTTTACAAAGAAGAGATAAGAATTGATTGTGAATGTGTAGTTGTAGTAAGCAAGATCCCACACATAAAGAATGTCAAGGCATTCAATCATTGTTTGAACAAGTATGTTGAAATTGTGGTTGATGAACTCCTAGACTCCCTACCATCAATGATGGATATTAGCCATCATATTGACTTCATAATAGGGGCTAGGTTTCCTAATAAAGTAGCATACAAGATGACACCACAAAAAAATGAGGAGATTAAGAGACAAGTCCAAGAATTGATTGATAAGGGACTAATCAAAGAAAGCCTTAGTCCTTGTATGGCTCCCACTGTCTTACCACCCAAAAAGGGAGGTAAATGGAGGATGTGAAATTATTCTAGGGCCATCGATAATATTACAATCAGATATAGATTTCCTATGCCACATATAGAATAATTGATGGACTATCTAGGTGGATCATGCTACTTTTCCAAAATAGACCTCAAGAGTGGGTATCACCAAATCAGTATCGAACTAGGGGATGAATGGAAGACATCATTTAAGAAACAATAAGGGCTTTATGAGAGGCTTGTGATTTTTTTTGGTCTCCCAAATGTACCTAGGACCTTCAAGAGGTTGATGAATTAAGTTCTCAAGCCTTTTATTGATAAGTTTGTAGTGGTTTATCTTGATGATATTCTTGTTTTCAGTAAAACTAAGGAAGAAAATTTGAATCATTTGGATTTTGTTTTGAGAAGATTGAATGAAGATAAACTAATGACTAATATGAATAAATGTGAGATTATGAAGGAAAAATTGGTGTATCTTGGTTTTGTGATTATAGAGGGCACCTTGAAGATGGATCCAAGTAAGGTTGAAGCTATTCTAAGTTGGCCTCCACCCAAATCAGTTGTTGAGGTAAAGAGTTTCCATGGATTGGTAAGTTTCTATAGGAAATTTATTAGAAGTTCTAGTCATGTGTGTGCACCCATCATTGATACCATAAAGGGAGATAAAAGAAAGAAGTTTGTTTGGACCAATGCGGCTGAGAAAATATTTCAATACTTGAAAAAAATTACCAGAGAATCCCATATTAGCCTTACTAGATTTAAATAAGGTGATTAATATTGAGTGTGATGTAATTGGCTATGCCATAGGGGTGGTGTTGAGTCAATAGGGTAGGCACATTTCCTTCTTTAATGAAAAACTCAATGAGGCTAAGAATAAATACTCTTCCTATGACCTAGAGATGTATGCTTTGGTTTAGTCCTTGAAGAAATGGAGGCATTATCTACTTCCAAATTATTTTATAGTGTTTACTCATAACCATGCTCTCCAATTCTTGAACACTCAAGAGAAATTCATTCATAGGCATGTCAAATGGGTGGAATATTTACAATGTTACACTTTCACCGTCAAACATAAGAAGGGCCAGTCAAACAAAGTGTCTGATGCATTGATTAGAAGGACACTAATGGTGCAAGAGATACAATTGGAAAGTGTAGGTGTTGAAGAACTAAAAGGTATGCATATATATGATGTTGATTTCAAGGAGATTTATGCATCTTGTAACCAATCTAATGGTGTTCCTCATGAGATAAGTTATGATTTTCTAATTAAAGATGGTTTCTTATTAAAAGGGGCCCAAATTTGTGTGCCGAAGTGTTCAATGAGAGATAATTTGATAAAAGAGAAGAATTGTGGTAGCCTCATAGGTCATTTTGGTCTTGATAAGACCTTGGAGTAGTTGAGAAGGTATTATTTTTGGCCTAAGATGCAAACTAATGTAAGGAAATTTGTTGAGAAATGTGTTATTTGTCAAAAGGAAAAAGGGAGTAGCACAAATGAAGGCTTGCATCAGCCTCTTCCTATTCCTAATATGACTTGGGAGTCTATAAGTATTTTTTTGTAATGAGCTTACCAAAAACACCTATAGGTTTTGATTCCATCTATGTTGTAGTGGAACAGTTCTCCAAGATGGAAAATTTCATCCCATGCAAGACCACCATTGATGTCTCTTATATTGCAATTTTTTTCTTCAAAGAAGTGATAAGGATTCATGGTTTTCCTTTGAATATTGTTTCAAATAGAGATAGAGTAGACATGAAAAATATACAATTTAATCTGATGCACTTGATCCTGATCACTAACGTCATTTCTTCCTGAATCATCTTCTTAACTTATCATCACTTTTTCATCTCTTAATTAGATAAATCATTATTTATTTAATTAGGTCTTTCTCCTCTATTGACTAAATTAATCAATTTAATCTAATTAACCCTAAAATCCCTCTTTAATTAAATAAATCATCTTATTTGATTAAATCCCTAAAGTATTCTCATTAAATTGAATAAATTAAACCTTATTTAATTTAATCTAACATCATCCCCCTTTACTTAAATAAATCAAAATATTTATTTAATTAAAGTCTAAATCACTTTCCTATCAATTTTGATTTAAATAAATCCTAAAATCTAAGTCAAAATTGTCAAATCACCTAACATCTCATTAAATTGATCAAATCTTGATTTATTTAATCTCAATCACTAAAATCCTCTAGAGAATGTAACTTGCACAATAAATCAATTACTTTGATTTATTTAATTACCTATTTTCTTTCAACATGGAATAAAGGAGGAATATTAACTCAAATTTGAATTCAAAATCCAAGTGGATTTTTCCTTCCAACAAAGCATTCACTCCTCTTAAATGTCCTTATGCATTGAGCCAAGTGGCATTTATTTCATTCTATTTTCCCTCTCACATGTCATTTCCCCAATTTCAAATGTGAATCTCATAGTATTTATCATACACATTGACAAAAATGTGCACAACCTTCAACCATTCACATCTTGACAAGTGGCACTTGGCCATTGGATGTTGAATGATCCCACATTGCTCAACTTCACTCATTATTCCAACTTGAAAATATATAAATAAGAGGTTCTTCCTCCCATTCATCATCCACAATTTTAATTCAAAGTTACTCTCCTCAGATTGAGAGCTAATTTTATCCATTGCCATCACCATAGCTAGGTTATTGTAGGTTTTCTCAAGAACTCATCTTGTTCTTCATCAAAAAAGTGGATCAATCTCCATAAAATCATCAAAGCTTACAAAGGAGTTGGGAAAGGGCCAAATTCTACACACAAATGGCACCAACTGCCCCATGGGATCAAGATTTTGCATTGCTTGTTACAAGTTTATTTATCTTTTCATGTTTGTTCTTCGTTTTTCCTATTATTAAGCATTGTAGGTGGATTTCATGGGGAATCCTTGTTTTGTCTTGCATATGAACCTAACTATGTGTTTGTTTCTCATGTTTGTGCATGTATAGGATTGGGGTTCAAAAAATAAAAAAATACAAAAAAATACAAAAAAAATCAAAAAATATAAAAATCCAAAAAAATCAGAAAAAGGATTGAAAACAGTAAAGAAAAAAAATTTCCTCTAGTGAGAACTGCATGGCAGCGCTTTGAGCAAGTACCATGATGAAAACCTTGAAAATAGGCGTCATGTGTAGAATCGAGCATCTACATGCACCATTTCAATTGAAAACATCGTATTGCATCCATAATAAATCCAACATTCCATCCATATCATCCATTCATCCATGAACCGTTTATCCAACCCATTACCATCTATCTACCTTATCTTGATCTTGATGAAGGTTTGGTGCACACTTTACACTTGCTTATGGTAAATATCTTGACATGGGTTATTTTCATTGATCCTATCCTACCCAATGTTGTGTGAACCATGAAGCATTTTCCAAATGAGTATCCTCTATTCGAACATCTTATTACAAGATAAACCTTTGCATCCTTTGCATTCTTACCCTATCCATCTATCCATTCATATAACAATCCAAGAATCTACCCATGGCCTTTCAAATATTGCAAGACATTGGGGGTAGATATTTACATATTGCTTCAAGAATGAATCTTGATATATATCCTCCAACTTATGTGGTGGTCTGAACATTGGCAAACATGAAATCAAATTGGTGAAGCATTTGTGAGCCAAAGATCCAAATCACTAGCCCATGGCATATTTTGACGAGAAGACGTTTCTTATCAAGATTTATCTTTCATGAAACATCAATATTAGTTGCATATAATGTGTACTTCAAGGTCACATCAAATCATCAAAATGATTTTGTTCCAAATCAAGTTTCAAATATCCAAATCATTCAAAATCCAAAACATGTCAAAAAATCAAAAAATAGAGTCATCCAACCAAACTACATCATCTCTGAGCTTGAACGTAGGAAAGTCTCATCTATGATCATCCCCCAAGACATTTTAGGTTAGTCCTTTAGGTGTCCATTGCAATGGAAATCCGTTTTCCCATCTGTTCCACACCCTAGGTCAGTCCTTTAGGCGTCCATCGCAATGGCAACCCATTTTCCCATCTATCTTATCATTGAGTCAAGCCAATTTTCAGTTGAACTATGTGATATCTTAGATTGAACGTAGGCAAGGCTAATTCTTGATTGGCTCCCAAGACACAAAATCCAAATATATTCATAAAATCTCAAAAACCCAAAAACAACCTCAAAACATTTGAAAAACCCAAAATGGCGCACTCATCTCATCTCACTTTCACTTGATATTGTCTCATTCCTAATAAATCAATCATCACCTTCATCCTCTAGTGAGGCAATCAGAATCAAGTCTAGTAGGTTCAAAAATGAACACCCTAATTGTCATAAGTCTCAAGTCTAGGTCAATAAGCAAGCAAGTTGTTCAACTCAGAGTATCAATAGCTTATCACCCAATCAATCTCACCAAAACCCTGATCACAACATGTCCTAGGATGTATCCTTCCCACAATAGACATAAGCATCAGGTATCTTGTAGTAGTTTAGCCTTGGCTGGCCGTACAAAGAATATTAGCTTATTTGTTTACTTTATCTGGTCTTTTTGACTTATCTTATTTTGCGCCCATTCCAAGGACCTCTTGATGATGCCTAAACAAAATAGGTTTAGATAGAAAGGAATGGGTAAATGATCATTATATTTTTTATCTGCTGTGCTTGTTGGATATTCTTGTAAAATAACTTGGCGAATACTTGCTTTGTTAGGTCTGTCCTAGCAATGTTTTTGTATGTCAAGTGTGAACAAGAGCACTCCTATCTAATTGTCGAGTCAAATTTCATAACACTAGGTACAACACCATCCTGGTTCTTTATACCTTGATGCATCGTACCTATGTGTGTTATCAAACATAAAGTAATTGGCCGTTTTAAAATCCCAACTTCTGATAAGAAAATCATCATCATCATAATGTAGGCTTGTTGGATCCTCCTTCCATCCATCTTATTCTTCTTATTCTTCTATCTTTACTAATATTTCTATCTAAAGCAGGTATGAGATGTCAAAATATACACGAGGCTACCCATGGCCAATGACTGTCTATACATCATCAAAATTGTCTACATCAAAGAATTATCTTTCGTCCTCTGATTACTAGAA
Source organism: Sequoiadendron giganteum (assembly GCA_007115665.2). NCBI lineage: Eukaryota > Viridiplantae > Streptophyta > Pinopsida > Cupressales > Cupressaceae > Sequoiadendron > Sequoiadendron giganteum. Next base: position 154,054,361 of record CM021105.1, read on the forward strand.
CCACTCCTCTCACTTTTTTATGGTGATCTCGATCAGAAAATTGATCATTTCCGCTCAATCTCTTGAGGGGGAAATATACCAACATAATCCTTTCATTGGGGCAATAGTGGGGCATTCGAAAAAATTGAGAAATTTTGAACCTTGTTTATAGCAGTTTATTCTTTGAACCAATTCAATAAGTACATTGCTTCGAAGAGGGGCAAAATTTAGACATGGAAAATATACAATTCTATCTGATGCACTTGATCCTGATCACTAACGTCATTTCTTCTTGAATCATCTTCTTAACTTATCATCACTTTTTCATCTCTTAATTAGATAAATAATTATCTATTTAATTAGGTATTTCTCCCCTTTTGATTAAATTAATCAATTTAATTTAATTAACCCTAAAATCCCTGTTTAATTAAATAATTCATCTTATTTGATTAAATACCTAAATTCTTCTCATTAAATTGAATAAATTAAACCTTATTTAATTTAATCTAACATCATCCCCCTTTAGTTAAATAAATCAAAATCTTTATTTAATTAAAGTCTAAATCACTTTCCTCTCAATTCTAATTTAAATAAATCTTAAAATCTAAGTTAAACTTGTAAAATCACCTAATCTCTCATTAAATTGATCAAATCTTGATTAATTTAATCTCAATCACTAAAATCCTCTAGAGAATGTAACTTGCACAATAAATCAATTACTTTGATTTATTTAATTGCTTATTTTCTCTCAACATGGAATAAAGGAGGAATATTCCCTCAAATTTGAATTCAAAATCCAAGTGGATTTGTCCTTCCAGCAAAGCATTCACTCCTCTTACATGTCCTTGTGCATTGAGCCAAGTGGAATTTATTTCATTCATTTTTCTCTCTCACATGTCATTTTCCCAGTTTCAAATTTGAATCATAGCATTTATCATGCACATTGACCAAAATGTGCACAACCTTCAACCATTCACATCTTGACAAGTGGCACTTTTCCATTGGATGTTGAATGATCACACATTGCTCAATTTCACTCATTCTTCCAACTTGGAAATATATAAATAAGAGGTTCTTCCTCTGATTCATCATCCACAATTTGAATGCAAAGTTACTCTCCTCACATTGAGAGATAATTTTATCCATTGCCATCACCATAGCTAGGTTATTGCAGGTTTTCTTAAGAACTCATCTTGTTCTTCATCAACAAAGTGGATCAATCTCCATAAAATCATCAAAGCTTACAAAGGAGTTGGGAAAGGGCCAAATTCTACACACAATTGGCACCAACTCCCCCATGGGATCAAGAGTTTGCATTGCTTAATTATAAGTTCATTTATCTTTTCACATTTGTTCTTCTTTTTTACTATTTTTAAGCATTGTAGATGGATTTCATGGGGAATCCTTGTTTTATCTTGCATATGAACCTAAATATGTTTTTTTTTGTCATGTTTTTGTAGGTATAGGATTGGGGTTCACAGATAGTAAGTTTGTTGGGAATTTTTGGAGAACTTTATAGAAGAAACTTGGAACTAACCTTAGTTTCAGATTTTCCTATCACCCTCAAACTGATGGGAAAACTGAGGTGGTTAATAGGAGCCTTGGAAACCTCTTAAGATGTCACACCAAAGAGCATTCTACTCAGAAGGATCTAATATTTCCTCAAGTAGAGTTTTCATATAATGATTCAGTGAATAGAAGTGTGGGTAAGAGTCCTTCTGAAGTTGTTTATGGTTTGCAACATAGAGGGGTCTTTGAATTGAGGAATATAAGTAGAATGGAGAGGATGAGTGCTAAGGGTGAGCAATTTTTTGTGGTGATGAAGGAGATTCACCAATAGCTCAAGGATCACCTACAAAAGAGTGTTGAAAAATATAGGCAAAGGGTTGATGCACACCGGAGAGAAGTCCATTTCAAGGTTAGAGATTTGGTTCTAGCCCATCTCAGAAAAAAGATATTTCCTAAGGGATAGTACTTCAAGTTATAGATGAAGAAGATTTGGCCTTGTAGGGTTGCTTACAAGTTTGGTCCCAATGCGTATGAGATTGAGTTACCACTTGGGATTGGTATTTCACCTATATTTAATGTATCTAACTTGTACCCTTTCAAAGGGCATGTTGTTTTAGGTAATTAAGTAGGTTCCCAATAATTTGTAGATGATGAATGGATCCAAGACCTTCCACCTAACAAACCTCTGAAGTTGGAGTGCATCCTTGATACCAAGGAATTCAAGAAGATAAGAAACACAACATATCTTCAATATTTGGTCAATTGGAGGGGTCTCCCTATGTAATATTCTATTTCGATTTTTGAATCTAACATTATCAAGCATGGATATACTGTTGCAGACCTCCACTCAAGTGGGACTTGAGTTTTCTTCCCCTTGGGTGTATGGTGTAGGGGCATCATGAACCTCATAAACATACCCTTTTTGTCATTTTTGTTTTTTAGCTTGTTTGAGTGTTTTGGAGTCTAATAAAGTTATTTATGACCATTTGGGATCATGTTGATCCATTTTGGAGTGTTATAGATCCATTGGTCAAAATTTGTAAAAGTTGTCAATGTTGCTCAAAAATTTGTCAAGCAACTTTGGAAAAAAGTGTTAAAATAGTGTTTTGTTAGAAAACTAATCAAAAGGTGGTTGAAAATAGTTGGAATTGATGGGAAATGTATAAAGGCACCCTTAAAATTGAATGGAGGATTGGAGACATTGTTTTGAAGTTTTGGTGAATGAAAGCAATCATTTTATGTGGATTTTGAACATTACATACCCGCTCCTTCACTTTGTACAGAATCAACGGTCCATATGTTGGTCTAAAATAAATTGCCTTGAGTTGGAATGTGAATATTCTTTCATTTTTTAATTGAGGCATAAAATTTCATTGAGTTACTAGAAATATATTGCATTTTCTTTAAAAATTGCCAAAACCCTACCTAGGGTAACTAGTGAGGAGGAAAAATAATGAAATTCGACTTTCCATAGGTGTGAGAAATCTCAAAAATGGGTGGAAAGGTTTGTGTACATGTATTTTATCATAATTGAAATTTGTAGGGGCCCAAGGAAAGGTTTGGCACGTTCTTGGCTCACCAATAGGTTTCATATTTGCATGTATCAGGCTATGCCGCAACAAAGGCAAGGACGAATAGATGAATCAAGGTATGGCTTTGTTTGTTTGTCATAGGTATTTCAGACATGAACCAATGGTTTTGAACATTTTTGAAGGGTTGATACAAGGCTTATTATGACTGTCCCAAGTTGTAAGCCCATAAACTACTGCATTGTTGAGTCATCACATGGAAGTGTTCCATGATCAATTAAGCCTCATGAAAAGTCTACCATGATATTTGCACTACAAAAGGTATCTGGATATAAGCCTCAAAAGGATTTTAATGTTGGGGTCTAAAGAGGTGCACCTAAGAGCAGCAATGGAGGTGTAAGAATACCTTGTCATTTTGAGTTGTAAGCCTAAAGAAGGTCCTTCCTCTACATCACATAAGGCCTCATAAAATCAATTATAAATGATTAATGGTCAAGATTCATCCTCCAAAATCAATGGTAGCAAATTAATATCTTTACGTGGGTGATGTCAGCAAGTATTCATGTTAAAATTCACTTGAATTCTATAGAAAATGAACAATTGAACTTTACAAAATATCAAGTCATTTTTAAAATTAATTGACCTATACATTTAATTCATGACTTTAGAATTATGTTTAAAAATCCATTAATGTTTCCCAAACACCAAATAAGTTCAATTTTAAGTTGTATTCCCATGAAAATGTGATTTATTCCTGTTTTAGACATTCATTTCTAGTATTTTACATTTTAGTGAATTACCTCAAATGATTTTTGGGTTTTGTTCCTTGTCCTTTCAAATTTCCAAATCATTTTTAAATTTTTGAATTCCATTAAGAAATAATAGAGATATCACTATTTTTGGTGATTTTTTTTTATTTTATTTTTAAACTAGGAATCAAAAATCAGGAATTAAAAAAAAAAATCAAGAACATTTGAAAAACTAGGAACTGGGAATATTTTGAAAAACTAAAAACTTTTGAAAAGCCAAGAACTAGGAATCGAGATGTTTTTGAAAAACTAGGAATAAGGAATCAATAATTTTTTGTGGTTTGAGTTTTAAAATGTACACCTTTCTTCTGGTAACAATATTCCTACAAGCCATAACTTTTTTTTATTTTAAAGTATTTTCAAAAAATTAAAAAGGAAACCCCCATTATTTTTGTGTGCTCTTTCCATCCATGATAAAAAATCAACTTTTCTATAAAAAAATTGGATTTAGAATTTATGCTAAAACTTCAAGTGTTTTGATCATTAAGATAATTGATTTTGAGGTTTGGTGGACCCGGAGAAACCACAGATACCACAAGGAAATCTAGACCTAAGCTAAAAGAAGAGGGGGTCCTTATTTTCCCAAAAAACAAAATGGGGTGTGTTGTGAGACCACACAACAAGTAGTAACCAAAAAACAAATAAAAATAAAAATTTAGGCATAGAATTTTCAAGTTCAGTAAATCTCAACTTGTTATCTAGCCACATAACAGTATAATTAACATAAATAAAAAGGTTTTCAAAGGAGCTTAAGTGTGTGCATATGATTCATTCCTTTCCTTGAAAAAAGTAAGAAGATTGTAAATACTTGTATTAATCTACATAGTTTGGTTTAACCTTTTTAGCCAGCCTTGGATAGAACCTTGCTACCAGTCAAGCATTTATAGCCCCGATAAGGTTATCTCTATAATTCCCCCAACATAGATCTACTGCCAGCCAGGTGTCCATATCCCCGGTAGAGATATTTCGATGACTTAAAGAGTTGAATTTTCTTTTGATATATTTTTTTCTTTTCTCTTCATTTGATATTTCATTGTAAGATCTATTACTTCAACTTGCAGGAAATGAAGCCCACTATCAGGTTGGGAGTTATAGTGATATCAAAGGAAAACATTTATATTTTTCACTTAAAACAAACATCCACTACCCCCCAAAATAATTCAAATATTTTAAAAAAAAATGTGATTACGTATAATTCCTTAAATGTTTCATTTTATTCATTATTAATTAAAAATTCATGAGGCACATCAAACAATTCAAATTTACTAAAATTAAAAACCTATACAAAAAATTAACCTTATTTCCATAACTAAATAAATACTATAATTTTTTAAAAGTTACCAGTTTGCTCCATTTAGACATTCTAGAAAAATAAGAACCTCCAAAACAAAAACAACCAGAAATAAAAACAAAAGCAACTAACCTATAGCAAGAAAGTAGGAAAAATTAAGCAAAATCTAACCTAATTATATACAAGAAAATTATATAGAAGAACATTACCTCAAATAATGCATATTTACACACAAATTTACATATTTAGACAAAATGCGCAAGAGAATTAAGGCAACAGTTAGGGTTCTCAGTCTAGAAAATTTATCTTTGTATTATGAAAAATAAGTTGCTGCCCTGTTGTTCTCATATTCATTGCAAAAATATCTAACTATTAGCAGCTAAGGTATTTCATCATTCTCATGGTTGATACAAATTCAAGTTATAATTTTAAAGTATCCATAATCAAAATAATAAACATTAGAATTTATAGCAAGAAGGAAAGATACAACTTGATCAATTTCATGTTCATGAAAATAAATTTGATTGTTTCTAGCCAATATTTCATGCAATAAATTTGAATTTTAATCTTCAAGAGGATGAAATTCATGGTGAATCATTCATTTTGTATCTAGAACATGCAAACAAATATATTCAACTTTCAACAATTTATTGTGAAGGTCATACTTATCATTCATAGAATCTAAAACATGGAACTTTTTATCCTCTTCAAAAGTATTATGCAACAAGAAAAAATGACTCTTCATCCATTTTTTGCATTAAATATGCATTATTAACATCCTTGTCAACATCTTTCTCCACTAATTTGGCTACAATATTTATGCATATTGCATTGTGCATGACTGCTGGACTTTCCTCTTTAAATGGAAATTCAAAATCATCTTTGATTTCCTATATATCAACATATCTAAATAAAAAATTTCATCATTCAAACATGACATAAAGAAATATTCTCCATTTAACTCATTTAACTATAAAGATAAAAAATATTTTAATAGGTAAGATAACTTCCCTATTTCACCCTCCAATTGATTTTGCAATTTCATTTTTATAGTAGCAGTGGATATTTGTAAATCTTCAATTTCCCTTGTCTTCATCACTTTTTGATCCTCTAACAACTTACTCCAGTTGTCTGGTAAAGTCTTTGACTATATTGAGTTACAACAATATTCGTACAATGCATTATCTAATTTATGAAAATTAGATAATACATCATTATTTATTTTATTTGGTGTGACTTCTTTTGTTGTTGTTGCAAAATATTTTTCATTAATTGCATCCTTGGACTGATCTTCCACCTATTCACATTTTCTCATATGATTATTTATATCAGATACTTTAAAGAAATATTTTCTCATGATTCCAGACTTAGAATCAACTCTAATTTGATCATTTGAAATTTTTTTCCTATATTCAACTATTTCTTTCTATTGAATCCTTTCTTTTCTTTGAGAAACTTTGTACTTGTACACTCTAGAGAAAGGGATTAATTCTTTCAAAGCCAAATATAATCTAGTAAAAAACTATTATGCAACTAATTTCACCATGATTTCTAGTATTATGTATCTTGTAGTTGTTAAATAAAGAAAAATCAAGCAAACACTGAGGATAAAGCTTCTTATCTAAAATTACTTGAATGAAATGAATGTTAATTTGGAAATTATCTTCACACTAAGATTTTTTATACCTTTGATTTTCCATTTAAGTTCAAATTATATTTTTTTCATAATTTTTTACCTTTTATTTAATTTTTTTAGATTGTATTTAAAAAAAAAATTGATTTTAAAGAGAGATTTGCAATATTAGGTAAAACCTTGCAACTCTTTATCAACTTTAGCATGTGAAATCCCTCCATCTAGCACCAATGTTGTTGATGTGGATGTTAGTCACACATAACATAGATAAAATTCACAAAGAACTTTACCTCTCTTGAAATAAAATTAAATTCTAAGATAGAATTTAATAATCCTAACGCTTCGTTAGTCAGATCTTGATTGTGTAAGTTTTACTCAGTATTCGTTGTGAAGCTATTTTTACAAAGGGACTTAAACACTATTGGAAAAACAAGGATAGAAAACTGAGAGGGGGGTGAATCAGTTGTTACAAAAATCAAACTTATTCAACATTAATCCACCTTAAATCTCAAATCTGATAACTAATAATGCAAGAATAAATCAATAACACATCAGACACACATGAACACCAAGATTTTATACGAGGAATCCCTATTAGGGGAAAAACCACGGTGGATGTTAGTCCACAAGATTATAACCTATTAGAATTATAATGAAGAATGAATAGGGAATGAACTTTCATTCAGGAACACTGCTCAGAAGAAGGCTCATTGCCTTACATACAATAATCAGATTAAATCCATCTGATGAGTTTGAACTGAGAAATTAGCTTCTATAAAAGCCTGATTATAGTTTCGGTTAGGCACACAAGAAAATCTACACACTCTTCCACACTTTTCTCAATCTCTTTTAGACTCTGCTATGATTTTGAATGATTTGAACTTTATTCACACATGCACACCACTTGCACACATCGAGCATACCTTGAGAACACTTTGAAATGAGTAGACAATAACTCTTATATATCTGCCACACAGATTTACATCAACTCTTTCGGCCTAAAATAAAGAATGAATTACAATTGTCAGCCTTAATATATGAATAAATCTTAATGTGCACCAACATAAGTCAGTCATAGCATAGTGAGGACGCAAAAAAATATCATCGAACATGCCAAAAAATAAAAGATTAATCCATAAAGATCTACAACACACTACCACCATCATGTCAACCAAGAACATGAAAACTTCAAGCATACAATGAAAAATATTCAATCACAAACATGTGAGCCAATACGGATGTACCAAACTGATAGAGCACGATCTACAAACATCTTTGAACATCACAACAACATACACAATAATTCAGTTAACCAGACTTACAATCTCATCTTCCAGAAATACCTGCTACAGTAGCTGAATAACTACAGGAATATAAAACTTCATAACTTCCTTAATTCTTGATGCGTACCACTAAATATTTCAAAACAGACACTAGATAGGCTCAACAAAAAACCATTTTATGCATGCCTTTAGATCTCCAATGTACAAAAATTTCCAATATTCTGACCTTCTTAGCTCCATTGTTTGCATGCAATATATTTATTAAAATTTTCTCAATATCTTTGACATATGTAGCCTTAAGCATCATCAATGCTAATAGTGTTGACATCAATGACAACCACATATCAGCAATGCAACCAAAACATCCAAAAATCTCCCCCTTTGGCATTGATGGCAACACATGATGTGAAAAATAATGCCATCAACTCAACTAGCTCTTCTCCAACAATCTCCCCCATAGATTGTGCACTCTTTTCTTGTTTCCTTCTTCTCCCATATTTTTCACATTGTTCTTCTCTCCCTTTGACATCAATGGAAAATGTACACATACTCTGAACCACATATTAATCACATCTAACTACTCCCCCTGAGTAGCAGCTGCCACAACATTAATCTAGAGTAAGATATGGTTGTGAATCCATAGACTAATGCAAAGACCCACATCACTTAGTTCTAATCAGGAGGGGAAATCACCCCTAGCTTACCTCTGATGTACTCAAAAGTATCCTTAGGAAATGGCTTAGTAAAGATATCTACAATTTTCTCCTTGGTGGGAACACACTCCATCCTAACTTCTTTGTCACTTACTTTATCTCTCAAGAAATGATACTTGATGGATATATGTTTTGTCTTGGAGTGCAACACTTGATTTTTTGAAATTTTTATGGCACTTGAGTTATCACAGAATATAGCAATGGGTTCTTCATACTCAATTTTGATATCTCTCAACATCTTTTTCATCCACAATACTTGAATACACTTGTTTGCAGCAGCAATTTATTCTGCCTTAGTAGTAGATAAGGAAACTAAATTCTTCTTTTTGCTTAGCCAAGAAACCAACTTCTTCCCTAAGAAGAATGCACCACCACTAGTACTCTTCCTTTCATGCACATCTCTTGCCCAATCTACATCAGTAAAAGTGCTCAGGATAAGATCATCATCCTTGGGATACCATAGACCAAATTCAACTACAACTTTAAGGTATCTAAAAATTCTTTTCACAATAGTCACATGAGACTCTTTAGGATCAGCTTGATATCTAGCAACCATGAATACAACAATCATTATATTCGGCCTGGTCTAAGTCAAGTAGAGTAATCCTCCAATCATTGACATGTATTTTGATTGATTTTCTTTAGGAGAAACATCAATCTATGTGAGTTTGCATCCAGTCACCATTGGTGTACCAAGTGGCTTTGAATCTTCCATGCCAAAAAAATTCAGTAGCTCTTTCACATACTTAGATTGAGATACAAAAATTCCATCATCTAACTAAGTGATTTGAAATCCTAAAAATAATTTCATCTCTCCTATCATTGACATTTCAAACTCACTTTTCATTTCATCAACAAACTTCATAAGTAAATCATCAACAAAGACTTCAATGATTAATTCTTTATTCTGATCCAACTTGAAATATAGATTTCTATCTGCAGTACCTTTACTAAATCCAAGCTTCAATAAGTATTTATCCAATCTAGCATACCAATTCCTAGGATCTTTCTTAAGTCCATATAGAGCTTTCTTCAATTGGCATATCATGTTTTCTTTTTCAGTCAGTTCAAATCCATCCAATTGTTCAACATAGACTTCTTCTTCTAGCTCACCATTTAGAAACACTAAATTTACATCCATCTGATAGAATTTGTAATTCTTGAAAAGTAGCATAAGCAAGAAATAATATTACAACTTCAATTCTAGCAACAGGGGAAAATGTTTCTTGAAAATCAATACCTTCCATCTGTGAGTACCCTTTGCAAACATGTTTTGCTTTGTTTCTGACCACATCACCTTGTTCATTCAGTTTATTCTGAAATGCCCATTTCATTCTAATCACATTTTTGTTCTCAGGTCTAGGAACAAGATCCCATGTATCATTCTTCTCTATTTGAATTAGTTCTTCTTTCATGGCTTCCATCCAATATTCATCTTTACATGCTTCATTGATATTGCTAGGCTCAGTTTTGGAAATTAGACAATACTCATCCAAAATTCCTCTTCTAGTTTGCACACCTTTTCTATTATCTCCTATGATTTGACTGTCAAAGTGATTTTGCCTTACATACTTGGGAGTTTTAGGATTTTCTATGACTTATTGTTCTTGTGTTCTTTCTTCTACACTTTTTCTAGTCTCTGCCTCTTGATTCCCTTGGTTGACAGAAACAATTTGAATTTGATTCTATGTTTGAACATCATTCCTATTTTTAGCACTATCATATTGATCATCTAAATCATATCCACCATATTTGGATGGTCTACCAATATCTTTATCAACTTTGACATTTGCACTTTCAACCATTTTATTTAACCTCTTATTAAAACACCGCTAAGCTTTTCTTTTAGTTGATTAACCTAAAAATATTCCTTCATCACTTCTAGCATCAAACTTTCATATATCATCATATCTCTTGATGAAGCATTTTCTTCCAATTTTTTTGAGATACTTGATAGTAGGCTTATAACCAAACCATAACTCAAAAGGTGTCTTACCAGAATTACTATTGGCATTCACCCTATTAATGGTATACAAAACAGTACTTACAACTTCTCTCTAGTAGAAATGAGGAACATTTTCTTCCAGCATCATGGTTCTAGTAGTGTCTAGAACAGTTTTTTTCTTTCTTTCAACAAATCCATTTTTTTGAGGGGTTCGGGGAGCAGATAACTATCTTTAGATTCCATTCTCTTCACAGAAATAATTTAATTCTTGAGAAGTGAATTCACCACCTCTGTCTGACCTTAGGCATTTGAGCTTTTGACCTATGTCATTTTCCGCCACAACTTTGAAGCTTTTTAACTTTTCTAATGCTTCATGTTTTTCTCTTAAGAAGGCAACCCATATCATTCTAGAATAATAATCCATGAGCAAGATAAAATACCTTTCACCTTGTAGACTTTTGATTCTAGATGGACCACATAAATCAGTATGTATCAAATCCAGTACTCCATTAGAGCTATACTATTTCCTTCAAAAATAATTTCTTGTTTGCTTTCCCATCTGACATTCCTTTCACATAGTGTTAGTAGGCTTCACTAACTTAGGAAGATCTATGACTGCTTGAGTAGAGCTTATCTTGACTATTATCAAAGTTCACATGACACAACCTCCTATTCCATAACCATCTTACATCAATCTAAGAAATTAAACAACTCTCAATAGCATCACTCAAACGAAATATATTAAATTTTGTCTTTGCACCTGAAGCAATCACATTTCTAGAAGTTCCCCTTATCCTGCATTTGTCATCCTTGAACGAAAGATTGTAACCCTTGTCTACCATTTTTCCAACACTCAACAAGTTATGCTTTAAGCCTTCTACATAAAGAACATTATCAGTATTATGCTTACCACCAAAATAAATAGTGCCTTTTCCACAAATCACACCAGAAGTGTTGTCTCCAAATCAACCAACACAACCATCATAGTCTTCTAACCTTACAAAATTTCTTTTGTCACCAGTCATATGATGTGAGCATTCGCTATCAACTACCCACCCATCCTTTTCTTCAATTTTTGTTGCAAGATATTTCTCAACATTCACATTACTAGTAGATTCATTGGACACTTGACCATTTTCTTTGATAGCAATGAATACCCATTCATCTTCATTTCCAGTTTCTTTATCAGATTCTTCATCAGTTACACCTTCTTCAGCATAATAGCATTTCCTTTGAAATCTAGTCTGCTCATGTTTGTACTTATAAACTCTTTCAGAACATCTAGATGCAATATGACCTATTTTACTACAAGAAAAACATTTGATAGGTAGCTTTCCTTTGTAATTACCATGACCTTCGGCTTCTCTTTTCACAATCAATGCTTCTAGTTCTTGTAATTCTCTTTCTTCATATTCAATCTTTTTCATATCATCTTCATATTTGAATGTCCTTTTGGAACTCTCTCGCAGATTGTATATTTGTTGGCTTTTTCTAGACACAGTAGCTTTGAATGTAGATCTAGTCTTGGGAGAAGATTCACCAAATTCACTTAACTCAAAGGCAACAAGTTTTCCAATCAGCATGTCTCATGTCACATTTGTCACTATCCCGAGTTCATCAATAACATGAGCTCCTGTTTTGTAGGAGGGAGGCACAGATCTAAGTATCTTAGCCACAATTTCTTCTTCATCCAAGGTTTTGCCAACACATCTAATTCTCATCACAAGCTCATTTATCTTTTGAGAGAAAGGGAGGATGTTCTCATATTCACTCAACTTCATATCTTCCCACTTTCCTTTTAGACTTTGTAGCTTAGTACTTTGTGCTAGTGCATCTCCTTCATATAATGTTCCCAACTTTTTTCCAGATCTAGTGTGCAATCTTCAATCCTATCATATTTGTCATCTCTGAATCTATCAAAGCACTAAACATAGCTTCTTCTTGCTTGATCTCATCTTCAGAGGAGGGACCATTCTGAGGAATAGTATATGCACTTTGTGTAATCTTCTAGATGGGTTCACCAATGCACTTCAAATGACACTCCATTCTGACTTTCCATAAGGAGTAGTTTGATCCATCGAATCTAGGACTATCCTTCTTGTATGACGCCATCTCATATCACCTCAATCTATTAAGCTTTCTCTTTATCTAGGAACTAGCTCTGATACCAATTGTTGGAAAAACAAGGATAGAAAATTGAGAGGGGGGTGAATCACTTGTTACAAAAATCAAACTTAAATCTCAGATCTAATAATTAATAGTGCAACCATAAATCAATAACACATCAGAGACACATGAACACCAAGATTTTATATGTGGAAACCCTATTAGGGAAAAAACCACGGTGGATGTTAGTCCATAAGTTTATACCTTGTTAGAAGTATAATGAAGAATGAATAGGGAATTCACTTGCATTTAGGCACATTGCCTAGAGCACACTGCTCAAAAGAAGGCTTAGTGTGTTACATACAATAATCAGATTAAATCCATCTAATGAGTTTGAACTGAGATATTAGCTTCTGCAAAATCCTGATTATAGTTTCGGTTAGGCACACAAAAACTTCTACACACTCTTCCACACTCTACTCAATCTCTTTCACACTCTACTCTACTCTTGAATGATTTGAAATGTATTCACACATGTAAATCACTTGCACACACTGAGCATACCTTGATCACACTTCAAAATGAGTAGATAATCGCTCTTAGATATCTGCCACATGGATTTCCATCAACAACTTTGTCGTCCTAAAATAAAGAATGAATTACGACTGTCGGCCTTAATATATAAATAAATCTTAATGTGCACCAACACAAGTCAATCACAGCATAGTGAGGACCAAGAACAATATCCTCAAACACACCAAACAATAAAATATTAATCCATAAATATCTGCAAAACCCTAACACCATCATGTCAACCAAGAACATGAAAACTTCAAGCATACAATGAAAAATATTCAATCACAAATATTTCAACCAATGTAGACGTACCAAAATGATAGATCATGATCTAGAAACATCTCTGAACATCACAACAATATACACAAGAATACAATTTACCTGATTTGTAATCTCATCTTCCAAAAACACCTGCTACAGTAGCTAAATAACGGTAGGAACACAAAACTTCTTAACCTCCTTAATTCTTGATGTGTACCATTGAAACTTTTAGACAACACACTAGATAGGCTCAACAACAAACCCTTTGATGTGCACCTTCAAATCTTCAACGTACAAAACTTTCCAACATTCTCACCTTCTCAGCTCTACTGGCTACCTAGAATATATTTATTACAATTTTCTCAATATCTTTGACATATACAACCTTAAGCATCCTCAATGCTAATATTGTTGAAATCAATGACAACCACATATCAGAAATGCAACCACAACATCTAACACACACTAGAGTCTTAAGAATAGTTAGATTCTAAAGATAATTTTTAAATTCACCAAATAAAACTTTAATCTGTGTTCAAAGATCTTTAATCTGATTATATTTATTTATTTCAGAACACTTTCATCATCAAATTTATAACTTCACGAAACTCAAATTTCTTGCATTCACTTAAGTAGATTTATCTTTAAGTATTCAACAATTTCATGTAATCAAAATATTTGCAATAATATTTCCTTCAATTCATCTCTTTTTTGAAACATTTTTCTAAATTTAACATATATTCTAAAATAAAGTATCAAAAATACTAAAAAAAGTAAAATTGCTCCCAAGTATAATCCACACATGCCTCAAGAATTAACCAAATCAAAGAAAACCACTCTATACTTCACCAGATTGCTTCACAACTAGGCATAGAATGATGCAATATTTTAAAGAAAGGGGGGTTTATTTGGACACTAGGTAGGTTTTGTATGCACCCTTAAATGGTGCAATATATAGTCTTGTCTAGATGAACAAATAACCAGCTAAAAAAAATTCATACCAAGTGGTAGCTTTAAAATTAGATTTAATATTTATTAGCTTTGATGTGCATATAAGTTTTTAATCTGGAATTATTTAGAAAACAATAAAAAAAACAAAACTTAAAGAAGTTTTGGCTCTTCCAACATCCACAAATTTTGAACTTAATGAAAATGAGACAACATTCTGCCTTTTATAGAACATAAGGCCTCATAAAATCAATTATAAATGATGAATGGTCAAGATTAATCCTCCAAAATTGACAGTAACAGATTAATCTCTTCACATGGGTGATGTCAGCAAGTAGTCCCATTAATAATCACTTGAATTCCATGCAAATGAATAATTGAACTTTATCAAATATCAAATCATTTTCAAACTTTATTTACATAAACATTTAATTCATGACTTTAGAATTAAGTTTAAAAATGCATTAATTTTTCCCAAACACCAAATAAGTTCAATTTTAAGTCGTATTCTAATGAAAATGTAATTTATTCCTATTTTAGACATTCATTTCCATTTTTTTTCATTTTAGTGAATTACCTCGAACGATTTCTGGGTTTTGTTCCACGTCCTTTGAAATTTCCAGATCATTTTAAAATTTAAAATTCTATTAAAAAAAAGGGGGAGATACTGCAATGTTTGTGAAACTATTTTTTTTTAATTTCAGATTTTTTGAAAAACTGGGAATCAAAAATCAGGAATTAAAAAAAAAGGGAACTTTTGAAAATCAAGGAACCAAGAATCATGAATTTTTTCAAAAACCAAGAAATGAGAATCAGGAATTTTTTATGATTTGAGTTTGAATATGCACACCTTGTTGGCACATGGCTTATAATATTGTCATTGATGGAAACATAAGTCATTGATCTGGTGTGTGCTTCAGTTTTTTTTCATATCAAGAGACAAAGTGAAGAACAAGATATCCGACTAAAGTTGAGTCTATCAATCTACGTGCATTACCAGTTTATAAGTTCACATTGTGGATCTCAGGGAAGGTCGTTGGACATCTCAAATATCCTATTCTTGATTTTTTTGTTGTCGCATCAATTGGTGTACGTGTTAGGAGATCCGGTTGACTGATTTTCTGTTTAACAGTGTTAGAAGGCCGACTAAGTGAATGTGTGTGTTACAGATGTTTGAGGAAAAAATATTTTAAGTATTTTTGGGTTTGAAGATTTTTTTTTGGGTCCTCACTATGCTATGGCCGACTTTGGATGGTACGTATTGAAAATCATTTGTGGTTTGAGCCGACAGTTGGAAAATATTTCATGTTTTATTAAAGCTAACATATGGTTGATTAAATCTCTTGTTGCAGATATATATAAGTGATCATCATTTTGAGAGTGATGTAAAGTGTGTTGTGTTGGCAAGAAAAACTACAACTATCATTTGGTTTTTTCATTAATGGCAACCCTATATGTTGATAAGGTACACATATCCTTATTCAAGCCTATGGACAGACAAATTAAAATCAGACAAGGCAGAGCAGGGTATCCGATAATTCAACATTCATCGATCCATGCTTACATTTCAGGTTACCATTTTGTGTTGTGCATCTCAAGCAAAAATTATTGAGGTATTATCTACCTTGTGTTTAATGCGCAATGGCTCGTACCAATTATCATAAGAGTTAGGAGATTTGATTGGCATACTCTCAGTTCTTTGTGTACTAAGGCCGAATTTATAAAAATATTAAGTCACGGATGCATATAAGTTAATTAATAGAATATCTATATGATTGTATATGTTTGTATGGGTCTTAGTCAATTTGTGGCCAACCATTAGGGGTACGAATTGTATATCTCTCATTTTTTTGAAGCTGACAAAGTGCAAATAAATCCTATGTTGCAGATATATATGCAAGTTTGTCTATATCATTTTGTGTGATGTACATGTTGAGTAAGCATTTGCTTTGTGAGTTAGAGCACATAAGAGGTGCGATTAAGCATAGTTTCACTTGCGCATAGAAGATCTGTGTGGTGTGTGGTAGCAGAGTATAACAATATTGTATATGTTTGTATGGGTCTTAGTCAATTTGTGGCCAACCATTAGGGGTACGAATTGTATATCTCTCATTTTTTTGAAGCTGACAAAGTGCAAATAAATCCTATGTTGCAGATCTATATGCAAGTTTGTCTATATCATTTTGTGTGATGTACATGTTGAGTAAGCATTTGATTTGCGAGTTAGAGCACATAAGAGGTGCGATTAAGCATAGTTTCACTTGCGCATAGAAGATCTATGTGGTGTGTGGTAGCAGAGTATAACAATATTGCATAATCAATCTGAAAGGAAGCAGAGCAACTATTGTACTTAATCTGGAACTAAGATCGGGAATTATAGATGCTATCATGTTAGTTCAATTCTTTAGATGGTTTTAATATGAACTCTTGGGAAGTAAGCCCTACCTTCTTTGAGCAGTGACCTCTAGGCAGTGTGCCTAAATGCATGTGCATTCCTTTTGTAATCTCCATTTTTAGTATATTCATAATCATTATAGTGGATTGGCCATCCATTGTGGTTTTTCCCCTAATAGGGTTTCCATGTAATAATATTGGTTTTATGGTGTTGTATTTATTTTCTTGTTCATGCTTTATGTTTGAATATTCCTAATTCTTTGAGGGTAAATGTATTGAAGTTAATTTTTGCACAACATTGATTCACCCACCCCTCTGAGTGTGGCTTGTTTCCAACAATTGGTATCAGAGCTAGTTGCTCAGAAGAAAAAGTCTAACATCTTGGGAGATCTTGGAAGAAATTTCAAATGGATTCAAGAAATATTGAAAAACAACTTATGGTGGCCCTAGATGACCTTGATCAATCAAAAGTTGAAGTCTAGAAACTACAAACAAATATCAAAGATGCAGAAAATTTCATTGAGTCCCTAAAAGACAAAATCAACAAGTCAAGAGAGAAGACAAAGGAGCTTTGTGATCAAATTCAAAATAATGACAACAAGAGCGCTGAAGATGAGCAATCCAGTAAAGCCCCGAAAGATAAGATAGAGGAATGTGAAAAACTTATCCAAGAGAATACATTTCTAAAGGTTGAAATGGAAACCACCATGATGAGGATGACTAAAGAGATTGAAGATAGAAAGAAGAATGAAGAAAGCTTGGCACAGTCCTTGAAATAAAAATATGAAGTATGTAGCGATTTGGATGATGAATTGGAAGTATCTAGAAATAGTGAAGAATCACTTGAAAAACAATTGGATGATGTTAGAAATGAACTTGCTAATACAAATGAGTACAAGGAAAAGTTCAAATCCATCTTAGCCATGATTAATGAACTAATTGATAACCAAAGAAATCATGGTGATAAAAGAGGTCTTGGATTTGAGAGAGGAGAGAACTCTAAATCTAATCAAAAGGATTATGTACAAAAGAGATTCAAATAGAGAAATGAGATGAACAATCCTAGCAGGTATCCAGTAAGACAACCCAATGCCTAGAGGTTTAATGGATATTACTATAATTGCAACAAGTTTGGACACATAGCTTCTCAGTGCAGTAGAAGAGAAAACTAAGGTGGTCCATATTTATCATGTCAGTGTTTAAATTTTCATAAGATTTGTCATAAGTGAAATGAATGTAGATCTATGGTGAATCAATTTCACATAAACATTAGATGCTATAATTGCAATAGACCTGGACATGTTTCTAATCAATGCAGAATAAATCAATGGAACAACCAATGTGGTAAGAAGAATGTTGTATGCTACAATTGAAACATAACGAGATACATTGCTATATTTTGTCAAAACAGAAGAGGTTTGGTAAACCAAAAGAAAAATATGCAAAAGGATGTAAAAGGTAAAGGTAAAATCACTACAGAGTAAGTTAAGCAAAAAATATAGAAAAAATAAGTGAAGAAGAGTCCTTCAGTTGAAGAAACTACACCTACATAGAAACCTACCTCTGGTAATTCCTTCGGGAATTAGTTTCAGGCCCATGGTCCAAGGGGAGCAGTCAAAGAAAATCATCAAACCCCCAACCGGTAAATGACACTGGATGTTAGTATATGTTGGCGATGAACAAATATTCAATAAATTTTGTTAAATGCATCAGAGGAAATGGTATATTGTATATCAAATTCACAAAAGAGTTATATTGTCTCTATACACTGTAATGGGGCAACCAGATGAATTAGGGCAAGTGCATTTATTGCAACAAAAAGTTTAGGTATACGAGTGATAAAAAGTCATTTCTACTCCTCAT
The DNA here is from genome assembly GCA_007115665.2 of Sequoiadendron giganteum. Lineage (NCBI taxonomy): Eukaryota > Viridiplantae > Streptophyta > Pinopsida > Cupressales > Cupressaceae > Sequoiadendron > Sequoiadendron giganteum. The sequence continues at coordinate 154,073,200 of CM021105.1, forward strand.
TTGTCACTTTGCTACCTCGAGTAAAAGAAGTTGGAGAGCTCCAAGCGACCCTATGGCGAATTGAGGCAAAAATCAAGTATGAAGGTGATTCAACGATTGATTTTAAATCCGATGTAAAAAGGTATTTATCAAGAACTTCTCAGTTTTTGTGATTTGAGAAAGATGAATACTCCTTTAGGGGTTGAAGTCAAGGACAAACCTCATCCCCAATTTAAATTGCATCCCCACAAGTCTTTAGAGACAAATCCACTAGGGGAGTTTTCATTAGTTCCACATGGAGTGTTGCATATAGAGGGTATTAGGGTTTATTTTCATGCGAACATTGAGGATCTGGGAATCAATCAACTTGTGAATTTGTACAATCATCATATAGTTGATGAAAATTTCAGTGTAAAAATGGAACACAAAATCTTGGAAACAAAGAAATTTATTTCGATGGTTAAATTTCCCGTGTTCATGGAGTCAGAGTGGGTCCGCTATGTCCTGAGTCATGTACATGATGAATTCATGTAGCTTACCATTCCTTTCAAAATCACTAAGGAAAGCATTAGTGCAATAACTATATTGAATTCCTCTAGTAGTCTACCTATCCCGAAGTCAGTGAAAAATCAAACCATCACCGACACCACAGGCTCAACATATGAGAGCAGAGAAATGTATGTTGACAATATTTCTGATATAAATGTCAGATTTGTATCTATGGTAATAGGCTATAAGATTTACCGTTCTAGCTGAGAAAACTCTGTATCTGGTATGATAATTTACACCACCTACCAAATGGTCAAAGAAGACAAGGGCTATAATCTCTGTGAATTATTAAGGATTCAGTTGATGGAAAACCTTGTGAAGATAAAAAAGGACAAGAAAAGCTCATTCAAATATGGAAGTCTGCTTTTATGTCTATTTTTCTATTTCATGGAGGAAGTTCCAGGTGTTGGAAATTTCAATGGCAGAAGAACATTCTGGTAGTTGAACAAATCTGGAACCTATTGTACAACCTCATAGATATGAAAACCAAAAATTCAGAAATCTGGGGTTATTTCAAAAACTTTCAAGCCAACATGCAAGCAAGGGAAATAATTCCCACCACCATTGTGGAGAAATAAAAAGACTCAATTTTATTCATGGCGAACATTGATCATTGCCTAATGGAAGCAACAAATCCAAGAACCGTTTGGATCATGCTGATGGGATATGAGGTCGAGGATTTTTTTTTGGAAATGTATGTTAAAAAAACTTTGAGATCCATGTGAAGAGATATTTGGCACTTATGTAGAAAAGCATACCCAAATCCATAATGAGCTCAAGAAACCAACATCAACCAAAAGGATCAGAAAAGAAGTTGAAGTCATTATAGAGTGTTTGGGTGTATCCACGAAACAACTAAATGAATTTAGGGAGAGAAGGGTGAGAGAATCAGTAGAAGGGCATATTGCCAAAGAGGCACCAAAATCTCAATCAACTAGTTTGGTAGTACCACCTGTCCAAACTAGATCAACCAAAAGCTCGGCATCTCACTCAGCTCTTGTGAAAAGTGAAGGAAAAAGGTCTAAAAAGGAAGCCCAAGGAAAGAAGAGAACAAGCAAAAGAGTCTATATGACTATTTCTGATGATGAGGAAACAAAATTCGATGAAAATTTCAAGGAGATCAAGCAAAAAGGCACTAAAAAATTTCATGTACCAAAACTAATGCACTTGATATGTTTTTTGATAAAATTGAAAAAGCAATAATTTCATATGGAAATCTTAAACCACTTTCTCAATGGCATGAATCTTTCTCTGAATCTGATAAAAGAATTTTAGAAGAAGCTACAATAAAATACATGAATATTTTCAACAAAGTTTTGGTTGAAATTATGTCTAGCCTCCCAAAAAGTCTGTATGAAATTTTGGAATCAAGGAGATTAAGTGCTCTAACTGAAGAAGAAATAATGAGAGAAAGAGTTCTTGTAGAACTATGTCTAGAAATGTCTATAGAAGAAATGAAAGAATTTTTGAACAAAGCTAAAAAGAAGTTCAGAAGAAAATCAAGGGTAAATAAAATGATGATTGGTCTAACATATGAGGTCACTCAAAAACCACATCAAATTCTGAAAGAGATGCTATTGAATGATAAAATCAAAATTGTATTTGAGGAGACTCATACAGATGATGTCTCATCTAATTTGGTTCAAGATGCAAAAGTAGAAAACCTTGGTGCCACTAAAATCTCACTTCCAAAAACCAATACAAATATCCCTATGAAAGTTGATGCAACTGCAAATGCATCAAATGAATCGACAGAAAACATTGAAGAGAAGTCAAAAGCTTCAAATGAGGAAGCAATAGTTGAGGAAAAGAAAAGTGATATAAAAATGAAATCAAGAGACATTGTTGAGATAGTTAAGAAATTATTCATGGGGCATAAGGAGGAGATTGAGCCCAAATTAATTAGAGGTACAATTGACCTATCTATTCTTAGCCCAATCCAGATAATGAAGGTGGCCTCATTTGCACAAGTAAAATCTCAAGAGGAGTTTCTAAAATCTCATATGGAAGATCGTGAATTGTTTTCTCTTGCGTCTGAGCACTAGAAAATATGATGCCTTCATTTGTAAAGGATCCGAATGAATCTTCATTCAGTGAATTGAAGAGACTCATCATCTCGGTGGACACTCATTTTGAGTCAATTGAAAAATCTATGTTGGCTAAAGTGCAGAAGGAATTTAATGCAAATATGTTTAATGGTCTGAAGGTGCTGATTGCCCAAGACAAAGTTACCTTGGCTACATGTCTCAAACACATACACGATTCCTTATCTAAAGTAGGAAAGGTTTACAAATCCTACTTCTCTTTTTCTAAGTTTACTGAAGCAAACAAATAGAAGGTAAAATACCTGGAGAGTCAGCTAGCAAATATCTTGAAGGCATTTGATACACTATCCGGTGGAGTTGGGAATATTGAAGGTGAAGTTATGTCTCTGCTCAACCAAATAAAGGGACTGCAACATGAAAATGATAAATTTATCTCTAGAACCTACAAACTCAGAAGCATTATAAGTCTTAAAATGGATGTAATGGGAAGTTCTCTAAAAGAAGGAGAATAAAATTTGGTTGTTAGTGATCCTACCGGGTTTTGAATTCATAGAAATGATGTCATACCTGATCTGTGGACATATAATAATAATGGAAATATTGATAAAATTTTGGGATTCAAACTTGGAGTGCTTAAAGAAATATTTTGCAGACATCTTTCAACTCCTGTAAGGAAAAGAAGCAACCTTGTATAGTCAAAATTTGGATTATCTTTTTGGTATGTGATCCCTACCTTTTCCATTGATGTCAAAGGGGGAGAAGTGGTGTGGAAAAATACGTAATTAGCTTAGGGGGAGAGCATTATTCTTTGAATTTTTGAAAGAAACATTTGTGAAGAAATTTTGATTTGCCGTATAGTCTATCTTGGTACTGATCCAACACTTAGTCATTTTTCACCAACTATTTCCATCAATGCGAAAGGGGGAGATTGTTGGCAAGATACACTGCAATTGTCATCTAGTGTTGTCATTGATGGCAACCCTATGTGTTCATAAGGTACACATATCCTTTTTCAAGCCTACTGACAGTTAGATTCAAATCACACAAGGCAGAGTAGGGTATCTAGTAACTCAACATTCATCGATATGTGCTTAAATTTTAGGTTACCATTTTGTGTTGTGCATCTCAGGAAATGATTATTGAGGTATTATATACCTTGTTTTTAATGCGCAGTGGCTCATACCAATTATCATAAGAGTTAGGAGATTTAGCTGGCATACTCTTAGTTCTTCATGTACTAAGGCAGACTTTATAAAAATATTAAGTCACGGATATATGTAGGTTAATTAATTGAATATCTATATGATTGTATATGTTTATATTGGTCTTAACCAAGCTGTGACTGACCATTAGGCATATGCATTATATAGCTCTCATTTTGTTGAAGCTGACAAAGTTAAAATAGATCCTATGTTGTAGATATATATACAAGTTTATCTATATCATTTTGTGTGATGTACATGTTGAGTAAGCATTTGATTTGCGAATTAGAGCATATCAAAGGTGCGATTAAGTGTAGTTTCACTTGTACATAGAAAATATGTGTGGTGTGTGGTAGCAAAGTAGAACATTATTCCATAATCAATCTGAAAGGAAATAGAGAAATTATTATACTTAATTTGGAACTGAAATTAGGCATTATAGATGCTATTATGTCAGTTCAATTTTTTAGATGGTTTTAATATGAACTCTTGGGAAGTAAGTCGTACCTTCTTTGAGCACTAACCTCTAGGCAGTGTGCCTGAATGCATGTGCATTCCTTTTGTAATCTCCAGTATACTCATAATCATTATTGTGGATTGGCCATCCACCATGGTTTCTCCCCTAACAGGGTTTCCACATAAAAATCTTGGTGTTATGGTGTTGTATTTATTTTCTTGTTCATGCTTTATGTTTGAATATTCCTAATGCTTTGAGGGTAAATGTATTGAAGTTAATTTTTGCACAAAAATGATTCACCCTCCCCCCCTCTCAGTGTGGCTTGTTTCCAACATTTTGGTGTGTGATACAAAATTCAAAAAGATAGTAGAGCGATTTCACTTGCGCATAAAAATATTTGTGATGCAAATTGAAGCAGAGCAGAGTAAAAGAGCATAATCTTACAAAAGGTCAAGAAATCAACTAATGTGCCTAACCAAAACTATTCTTAGGCATTTTTAGATGCTAATTTATAGTTCACCACTATTGTTGTCTTTTGACACTAATTGTAAAGTAGTGAGCCTTTATTTTTTTGAGTAATAAGCTCTAGGCAATAAACTTGAATGCAAGTGCATTCCCATTTTGTAAGACTTATATTTGAGAACTCAAATTGTGGATTGACCTCCACTGTGGTTTTTGCCCTAATAGGGTTTCCACATAAAAATACTTGTGTTATGGTGTTTTAGATGATTGTTTTATGTGTTTGCATCTTCCTTTTGGTTCAATGTTGTAAGTGGTTTAAATATTAGATTTAAAAGGTAAGTTTTGTAGAACACTGATTCACCCCTCCCTCTCAATTTTCTTTGATTCCAACAATTGGTACCAGAGCCTAGTTCATCTGAATAAGTTTAACAACTTGAGGTGGATATTGGAATGTACTAGACTCTGGTAGTCTTCAACAATATTTTGTGGTGGCACTTGATGCTATTGATCAGTCCAAAGAAGAAGTCTGGGAAATGAAAGAAAATATTAAGGATGCTGAGAAATTCATTCAGACATTGAAGGATCAGATTGTTAAATCCAGGGAGAAAAGTAAGGATCTCTGCGATTAGATTAAAAAAAAAGAGAGAAAAATCATGGATGATGTTCATTTGAATCAAACCTTGAAGGAAATAACTGAATAATGTGAAAAGCTTGCCAGAGACAATGCTATCCTAAAGTAAGAGATGGAATATATGGTGATGAAGCTAACTAAGGAGATTAAAGAAATAAAGAAGAATGAGGTGAATCTTGCTCAGTCCTTAAAAGAAAGATTTGATGAATGCAAAAGAGTTAATGGAGAATTCATTCAGTTGGACATTGAACTGCAACAATCCATAAACAATGAAGAAGAGCTTGAAAAATATATTTTTTTTCTTAGGTATGAACTTGCTACTACAAATCAATACAAGGAGAAGTTCCAGATTAGCTTAGTTAAGCTTGATGAGTTGAATCAATATTAGAAGAATGGAAATGAAAAAGTGAGGTCTTGGATATGAGAAAGGAGAAAGTTCCAGATATGAACAAAGGTAAGGAAATCAGATGAACAAAGCAAAAAGGCATCCGGTAAGACAACCTAATGCTCAAAAGTTTAATGAATATTCTTTTGTTTGAAATAAATTTTGTCATATGGCTGCTCAATGTAGAATTAAGATGAAATCGAGTGATCCATAATTCTTTGGTCAGTGTTTCAATTGCAATAAAATTGGTCATTACTCAAATGAATGCATAAACATGTCAAACAACTCTGTCGGTAGAAGGAATGTTAAATGTTATACCTGTGGAAGATTTGGGCATATTGCTAACTAGTGCAGATCAAGAAGAAATCAATGGAATGTTTTTTCTAGAAAAAGAAATGTTGTGTGTTACAATTGCAACAAATACAATCACATTGCAAGATTTTGTAGAAAAAAAAATATGGATAGAAAGGGTTTGGTATACAAAGGAAAAAATATGCAGAAAGATGATAAAGAAAAATGGATAGTGACTACATATGAAATAAGAGATCAAATGAAGTAGACATGGGTAAGAAAGAACGAGTCTGATGTAGGACATGGTTCCGTACCAGAACTTGCTTCTGGTAATTCCTTCGGGAATTGATTTTAGGCCATTGGCCTAGGGGGATTTTAAAAAAAATCCTTCTTCCCCTTTCCATAGTTGGTATGAGAATGCAGAAGATTGTCAATAGTTGTACTGATGATTTAAAGATGCATTGGAAAACACTCATGAAGAAATTCAAGGTAAAATGGAACAATTCAAAGGAATGATAAATCTATATGAGTATAGTAGTGAGAAGATTAGAGCTCTAAGAAACATGTTGTCGCTCGATGAATTGAAATGGCTAAAAGAAGAAAAACACAAAATCTTGGATATTTGGAGTGAGTTTCCCTATTTTGAGAATGAAGAAATTGTTAAGTTTATTCTGAGCAGATTGAATGATGATATTCTAACTTTGGATAAACCCTACCATATCTTGAAAGATGTGATTGAAACTATAACTAGATTATGCAAAGTTGGGGATGTATTGAGGAAGAAGCCCATCTAAAATAAAGAAGTTGAATCCCTAACTGGAGTTATTGGAGATCAAAGGGCATTAATAATCTTGAAAATTAGAGATTTAGTGATAAGTTACATTGCATATGGAGTATCCTACAAAATATTTTAACGAAACAGAGAAGGTTCAACTTTGGTGGGTGTCATTTACATCTCACACAAGATGATAATGGAAGATCAGGATTTTGACCTTTGTGAATTACTAAAAAATCAATTGATGGAGAACAAACAATTGACAAAGATGTCAAATTACCCTTTCAAGTTTGGTACTTTGGTTATATGTCTTATGATGTATTTTCTGAATTTCTTATTGATGAACATCAACGTAATATGGAAAGAGAGTGAACTAGTTTGTAAACCAATTCACATACGCTCTAACATTTTGGAAAACTGTGATCAAGTATATGAAAGTTTGGATCAATTGGTGTTACTCTTCTGGTAAGGGCACTTGAAGTTGGTTCCTCCTCCGATGAGATGGATTTTAACAAGAAAAGAAGAAAATTAATTGTTGTCTATACTCCTCCGACATGAAAAAAATTCAAGAGTTGAAGGGAAAGGAAAATAATAGGTGATTGTAGATATACCTAATGAGGAATTTGATAAGGAAGCTGAGGACACCCAAAGAAAAGAACTGGAAATAGCCGAATTGAAACAAGAAAAGGAAATGATAGAAGAAAGTGAACAGAAGGTGATTTAACCAAAGAAGAGCTATTGTAGCTTATTCATGAGGAAGATGGAATGTAGAAAATCACAAACATATGGTCTATCAGATCTTCATATGAGGGCATTTGTAGGATCATCATGGAAAAAATAGGCACTTAAGTGGCAATAAAATGTCAGAAAATTAGAGTTAGACAACTTGACGTAAAAATTTGAATAAGTTATCTACATTATTTCAAAAAAATGTAAAATAAGAATTTGTAGAAAATTAAATGTAGTTTCTAAACTATTATACCTTTATTTTTTTTTTTTAAATCCATTTCGTGAAAATTTGAAATTTCAATATAGTAGTACTTAAATTTCAGGGTAAAAACAAGAAGTAGGTGTCTGTCTGACCACCCTAACCACAATAAAATGATAAAAAAAAATTATAAGCTTTTAGATATAAGTAGAGGACTCATGTACCGATGTGATTCATATTTTTTAATAATATTTTTCCAAGTAAATAATTAATTATGAATTTTTTATTACAACTTTTACAAAATATAAAAGCTCGTCTGTCTAACCACCTTAACTTGGTCAAAACTTCATGAAATTCATTTTTTTTTTTTTAATCCTATAGTATACAAAGCAGAGAATGTGATGCATGTTTTGGATTCAAAAAATGTGACACTATTTGAAAGTTATAGATGCTTTTCAATCAGCCTATCAATCATGACTTCATTCGTAATTCTAATAGAAAATGAATAATAATTATTTATTAAATTCAAAGTAAATCATAATTTATATTGGTGGAAAGCTGAGAATCTCCTCTAAAAACCCTTTTCGTTTCATCAATTTGGGTAAAAACATCAACCACATGGGCCATCATATCACTTACATATTGCCACTTTTTGGCCCATCATGATCCTGCACATACCCATGAGTAGGACATTATTTTAAACATAGTAAGTGCTCATCTTGTGCACAACCATATCAAATTCAAGAGTCTACAGAATACATTTCCATAAGAAATGATTGAATGCATCAAGGAAATCATGGACTCTGAGTCTTAGAACAAGGAAGAAGAAGTAATTTTACACTTGAAGAAGCAGTACAAATTATCACTCACCAAAGGTAAAAAGGAACATGAATTAGCTAAGGAAATGCATAAAAACAGCTAACAATATCTACAACTACTATCTTTGATGGCCTCATGCAATCGACAAGTACAAAGAAAAGTTGGAACAAATTGTAATAGAGCTTAATAGTATTGGACAAAACTTTAACACTTTTTAGGATCAAGATGGTGTAATTAAGATACAGATTCAAGAATTACAGACATATCATTCAAATGTTCAAAACACCAGAAACAAGATTGTTGACACATTTTGGAAAGTGAAGAATCTAACAGAATGCAGATTGGAATAGTTGATTGAGATACCGAGGAAAGGAGAGATATTAGAAGAACCTATCACCATTCCAGAATCCCTCATGAAGATTATCAACTAGAAATTTGAAAACAACATGATCATAATCACCAGGATTGTAGTAGAAGCATGGAAGAAGTTTCTTTCAGAGATGAAGGATAAATCCAAAATAATCTTTTAATACAACTAGCGGCTATATTTCATCAAAAAAATTGAACCAAATTTTGAATAAGCAAGTTTTTGGTTATTCTCCAAAAAGAGATTACTGTAGGAAAACATTTTTTTGGTTTGTCACTGATGTCAAAAGGGGAGAGAGAGAAGTGAAAAATTCCTTAGCAAATTTAGGGGGATTTGTGTCTTTTTGAAGTCTTGAAGAATTATAGTATGTTTGTTCCGACACTTAGTCATTTTTCACTAAGTTTTGACATCAATTCCAAAGCAAGAAATTGTTGGCATATGGTGTTGTCTTTGATGGAAACCTAACTCATTGATTTGGTGCACACTTTAGTATTTGTTCATATCAGGAGACAAAGTGAAGAGAAAGATATCCAACTGAAGTTGAATCTGTCAATCTTCTTGCATTACCAGTTTATCAGTTCATAGTGTGGATCTCAGGGAAGGTTGTTGGACATCTAAAATATCTTATTCTCAATTTTTGTGTTGTTGCATCAATTAGTGTATGAGTTGGGAAATCCGGTTGACTGATTTTTTGTTTAATAGTACTAGAATGTCGACTAAGTGAATGTGGCGTGTTGTGGATGTTCTAGGTGAAATTGTTTCAAGTACTTTTGGGTTTGAGGATTTTTTTTGGGTCCTCACTATGCTATGGCCGACTTTGGATGGTACGCATTGAAAATCATTTGTGGTTTGAGTGAACGGTTGGAAAATATTTCATTTTTTATTAAAGCTATCATATGGTTGATTAAATCTCTTATTGCAGATATATATAAGTGATCGATTATATCATTTTGAGAGAAATGTGAAGTGTTTTGTTGTGTGATGTGAAATTCAGAAGGATAGTAGAGAAATTTCACTTGCGCATAAAAATATTTGTGATGAAAATTGAAGCAAAGAAGAGTAGAATAGAAGAACCTGACAAAAGGTCAATAAATTGACTAATGTGCTTAATCAAAACTATTCTCAAGAATTTACATATGCTAATTTATAGCTCACCACTCCTGTTGTCTTTTGACATTGATTGTAAGGAAGTTAGCCTTTCTATTTTTGAGCAGTGAGCTCTAAGCAGTGCATCTGAATGCAAGGGCATTCCCATTAAAAAAAAATTATATTTGAGTACTCAAATTGTGGATTGACCTCCACCATGGTTTTTCCCCTAATAAGGTTTCCACATAAAAATCCTTGTGTTATGGTGTTGTAGATGACTGCTTTATGTGCTTGTATCTTCCTTTTGGTTCAATGTTGTAAGTGGTTTAAATATCAGTTTAATAAAGTTAAGTTTTGTAGAACACTGATTCACTCACTCCTCTCAGTGGGGTGATCCCACAATAGTGGTTTACAATTTTTGGCCAAACAAGACATTGAAATTATTATTTTTAACTAAATCTTCACATTCGAGCACCTATAGCAGCTAAATCGTGAGGAATTTGAAGATGATACAAACTAGAGTCTCATCACATTTTTTCTATAGATTCTAAAAATATTTTTTTCAAAATTTTTGGAATAAGATTGCACTTTTTTTTCCATCTCCCATGAAAACTAGTTTTTTCAGAAAACAACATTTTTAAAAACTAACGCTCACCGCATACAACACAACTTTTTTTGTATGAAGGATAAAATTCTAATTTTTTCGAATTTAGATTTGTAACTACGATATCTAGCACTTTAATTTAGTCTCATAGTTTTTTATCAAATATTTTTTCCTTAATAGAGTTTCAAAGTCAAACCAATTGCAATTCAGACATATGCAAACTGTATACAACATAACTTTTTCTATATGTATCAAAATTCAATATTATTTTTTTTAATGGATCAAGGACATCAGTACCCAGCATAAAAACATTTTTTAAAAATTATTTTGATAATTTGCTATTTTCCACATGTGCAAAACAAAGTGCTTGATTTTTGGTGAAAAACCTACGTTTAATAAAACTAAAAAAACACATACATAATAAAACCAAAACATATTTAAATTATATTTGTGGGATAGCTCATTTCAAGGAATACCATAATCATTTGAAATAAATTTTAAATGAATTCATTTGATCCCCCAAAAGGTAAATCAAAAGTGATTTTTTATCAGCATTTTGATAGGTGTAAAGGAGACTCATTTATAGGTATGATTTAAAACTAGCGAGGTTATATCCAAGGGGGTTTGATCTAAGGTGGTCTGATCAAACCCTCTTCAATTGGAATCCTTAAAATGGAACTTTTAAAGACTTAAATCATTATATTTTCTAAAAATATGCGATTTCAGCAAAAATCAGTTCCTCTCAGAAATTATAAACTAGCTTTGTGGGATCACCCAATGTTCCCTGATTTCAACACACCTTTCTTCTCATAACCATTTCCATACAAGCCATGACTTATTTTATTTTAAAGTATTTTCAAAAAATTCAAAAGGCAACCCCCATTATTTTCTCATGCTTTTTCCATCCATGATAAAAAATTATCTTTTTGAAAGAAAAAGGATTTTAAACTTATGATAGACTTTCAAGTGTTTTAATCATTAGGATAATTTATTTTGAGGTTTAGTGGACCTAGAAAAACCATAGAGATCACAAGGCCAGCCAGACCTAATAAAAAAGAAGAGGGGGTCCTTATTTTGTTAAAAAAAAGTGAGGCATGTTGCGAGACCACACAACAAAACCTTTATTAAATCCTTGTTATATCAAGTACTTGTCCAACCTTGCATACGAAGCTCTTGGAGCTTGCTTCAATCCATATAATTCCTTATTCAATCTGCAGACGATATTCAATTTGTCTGATAACCGAAATCCTTCCAATTGTTTAAAGTATACTTCTTCCAACTCACCATTCAAGAAAGAAATATTCACATCCATTTGATATACTTTGAAATCTTCGTGTGTTGCAAAATCCAAAAATATCTTGATATATTCCATTCTTTCCATCAGGAAAAATGTTTCCTCAAAATCTATTCCTTTTACTTGTGAGTAGCCCTTACACACAAGCCCTGACTTATTACTTACCACTTCTCTATTTTAATTTAGTTTTCTCCCAAATTCCTGCTTAGTTCCAATTACATTCTTGTTTGCTAGTCTTGGGAGAAGTTCCCAAGCTAGATTCTTCTTAATTTGCATTAATTCTTTTTCTATATCCTTGATCCAATATTCATCCTTGCATGCTTCAATCACTGTTTTAGGTTAAAATTTAGAGAGTAAACATAGATTTACCTATTATTCATCCATAAAATATTTTCATCTTGTCAACACACCCTTTCTTTTGTCACCAATGATCTAATATTCAAAATGATTATTCTCCACATACTTAGGGGTCTTACATATCCTTTTCTAAGCTTCTTCATCTTCAATTTGAACTTATTTTTCCTTATCTTCATCATTGTCATTTTCTTTGTAAGAGGAATCATCTTATTCATATCCATCTATCACCACCAAATTCTTATGCAAGTCCTCATCCACTTTGACACTTGCACTCTCAACAATCTTCATCAATCTCTTTTAATAACATTGGTAAGCTTTACATATTCTAGAATATCCAAGGAAGATATCTTTGTTATATCTTGCATCAAACTTTGCTAAGTTTTCTTCATCTCTTATGATATTAAATTTTCTTCCAAACAATCTGAAGTATTTGATAGTAGGAATCCTTCCATACAACAACTGGTAGGGAGTATTTTCACTATTTTCTCTTTATTGAATTCTATTAAGAATGTAGACAATAGTATGAGTTTCTTCTCTCTAATATACTTTTGGTAGGTTTTCCTCTTTCATCATTATTCTTGCAACTTTTTGAATATTCCTATTCTTTCATTCAACCACTCCATTTTGGTAAGGATTCCTAGGGGTAGATAAATACCTATATTTATCCCATGATTCTCATAACAAATATTAAATTCATTAGAGGTCAACTCTCCACCTTTGTCAGACCTCAAACAATTTATTTTCATATCCATTTCATTCTCAACCATAACTTTGAATGCTTTAAACTTATTTAGATCTATAATTTTTAATTTTAGAAAAGTAACCCATGTTATTCTATAATAATCATCAATCAATATCATGAAATACCTATCACCTTTAAGACTTGTTACTCTAGTAGGACCACAAATTTTTGTATGCACTAACTCCAATAGATTGGTAGTATATTTTTCATTGACTTTGAATCTTCTTCTTGCTTGCTTCCCAATTTGACATTCCTTACAAACAACATTAATGGGCTTTGTAATACTTGGAATATCTCTCACAACTTGAACTGAACTAATCCTTACTAGGAAATAAAAATTAATATGACATATCATTCTACATCATATCCCACTTACATTAATTTGGCTCATAAAGTAGTGACCATGAACACCTTTAAGTTGATAAACATTTCCATCCATCCTTCTAGTAGCAACCATAGTTTTTGAGCCTTTAGATCTCACATCCATCATCCTGAAACATAAGATTATATCCTTTTCTACATATTCTTTTTCCAACACTCAAGAGGTTATGTCTCAAACCCTTAACATAAATAAAATCGTCTATATTATAATCTTGACATTGAAACTGATAGAATTTTTTCCAAATATCTTACCAGATGTATCATCACCAAACTTAACTAGACCTCCAAATTTATCAAGTTTTAAAAACTTAATTTTGTCAATAGTCATATGATTTGAGCATGCACTATCAATGATCAAGTAGTTCTTCTCCTTTCTAGCATGAAGAGCAGTCACCATAGCATTATGACATGTTTTTAGAGCACTTTCCTTCATACATGTCTCAAAGTTAGCATAATTAGTTTCATATTTAATAGCCATGAACTTGAGCATTCACTATTTTTATCATATTCATAATCAAATTCATCATCAGATATATTAGCATATTGTCTAACATAATAAATTTTCTTGATTGTTTTACCTTTATTTTATTTGTTCTTGTCATTAAAAACTCTATCTAGATAGCTTGAAGCATAATGACATATCTTACCACAACTGAAACATTTTAAAGGAATCTTACCTTTGTATTTACCAATACCCTTTTTCATTTTCCCCACAAAGTTTGCTTCTATATCATCAAGATTCTTCTGGTTTGATTCATCAATCTTTTCTGATTTTCTAGCCTTAAAAGTAGTCTCAAATTTTTCTTTACTTGTATTGAATTCTCTTATTCCTAAAGAAGATATAAAGAATGATACAATTAATCTCTAGAGTATTTACTTAGATCTTGAACTTCCACAATAGCATAAACTTTAGCACTATAATATTTAGGAAGAGTTCTCAATAGCTTCTTTATCACTTCTTCAAGATTTCCACCAAAACCTTTGATGGAATTGACAACTTTTTCCACCTTTTGCATGTAGTTTGTAATTTTTTATCTTGAGACATTCACAATTTCTCAAATGCAATATTTAGATTCTACATCTTAGCTTGCTTGACCTTATCATCTTCTTCATAAATATTTTCCAACTTCAAATGTCTAGATCTCTCTATCATATTTCAAATTAATATCTTTCATAAGTTCAATATTACAAAGACCACTTAAAAGAGCATGCCTTGCTTTACCATTGTTCTCATAGGCCTTAACCTTATCATCGGTCTTTGAACCACCATCAGGAATAGTATATCTAGTCTCAACAAACTTCTAAACTCGAAATCCAATAGATATCAAGAAACCTTCCATCCTTGTCTTTCAGAAACCATATTCTAATTCATCAAACAAAGGAGCATTCCTCTTGTGCACCATCCCAAATCTACCTCAAGCGGTTAAGTTTTCTCCCAAGGAACCTTTCTCTGATACCAATTATTGAATGCACATTAGAAAAAAGAGAGGGGAGGGGGTGAATAGGTTGTACATTAGAATATCCAAAACCATCATAAATATTTAGATCCACAATAACTTAATTGACCCTTAATCTATTAGAATGATTTACAATGAAAGAAAATAATAAAAATTGAAACACATCAACACCATGTATAATAGAACACCAGATTTACGTGGAAAACTCAAGAATGGAAAAAACATAGTGAGGAGTAGCTCACAATATAAAGTAATTGCAACACCAATACAAAGGGCTCAATGTTGGAGGGCTCACTACCAAAGTCTCACCGCTAGATTATAGAAAAGAAGAAATAAGAGTGTTACGTTGATAAATCCCTTAATGCAACATAAAAGATCCACCACAACATCACCAACACATTCACACTCTCTTTGAATATTGTAGACACTTTATTCTCACTACTTCTAGTAATCTAACTCATTAAGTTTACACTTCAGAACTCTACAATTTTCATCACACCCTTGATGACACAATTATCCATCAAATCATCACTTATTTATACCTTCTTCAGCCTTAAGAACATTCTCCAAGGTTTGGTATGGACCTTAACCATGCAAATTTAAATTAGGTTGGAACTAGGCATTCTTGTGGTGGAAAGGAATGAAAAAAGACCATGCCATATCTTAACTCAGACCTAAATAAAACATATACACCACACCACACTTCCATAATTATTGAAGAAAATCCACAATTAGTGTAAACACCATTAACATTTAAGTACAGTCTTTCTCAAATTCAAAAATGACCCATGGACCACACATAACATTCAAATACAATCTAGAATATTCCACAAACACCTTGAAATCCAAAAAATTCCTTCACAACAACTTTCACCTAAAGAATGTACACACCCAGTACACTTAGACAACCTTCAATACTCTATAACTCAAGAAACCAACTTTTGAAGCACGAAACCATAAACAAATTTGACTGTAGGTATATATGACCATTACCAATGCACTTCAAGAATCGTAAGATTAGAAACCAAACTATGGAGAAATGATATAGTTCCCAAACACCAATGTAACATATAGTTCACACACTAGTGAACACAACTTCTTCTACATAATGATCCAAACTAACAAATTTTGGATATAGAACCTCTAAACAACTTTTACCAAAATATCCAAATCACACAACCAGATCTTTGGCACAAAAGAAATGAATTGAAAAAATAGAACACCATTGTGTACATCAAAACACCTCTCCAACACACTATTTTCCTCTTTTATTGATTTTTTCTCAAAAGTACTTGGAAAACAAGAACAATAGACATGCTCAACATCTTTAGCACTTTATCATCACCACTAGACCAACTGCAACTCAACTATATATCCATAGAATTTTATAAAAACAACACCAAAGGTTGACACCAATAGCACTTACTAATGGCAACATAATGCAACTAATCAAAGCATCACAAGGTGACATTAATGACAACACAAAAATAAGCTTGCAACAATCTCTCCCAAGTTTGTTGAAATCAATGACCACACAAACTACTCATACTTGCAACATGGTTAACTATAAATTTGTATCCTTCCATGCTACATATATCTAGCAAAATCTCTTAAAATCCACATACCTATAGATTCAATATATTATTGATGAGTTACAAAGACTATGCATTACCATAAACCTTAGAAGGTCTCAAATGGTCTTACTTAAAACTATTATTTAATGAAGATAACCATAGAAATCTATATCATTCTTTATTTATTATTTCAATAGCTTCAAGTACATTAATCTCTTATTGTGATATAAATTTGTAGGCTTCAATTACTTATAACTCATTATCATAAAGGACTTGTAGCAACACATAGGATTCCTTATAGGGAGAGAGAGAAAGGTCTATGAATTGTAAAAAAATTCAAAAATGTAAAATAGAATAATGTATTAACTAAGGTAAATAGAGTATAGAAGAATCTTATTTTAATTATGCATGAAGAATGAAATAAATATTAAGTTTGAAGTGATGACTATAACTATTTAAACTAATAACAAAATATTTTAATAAAAAATTATTTTAATCCTTATTAGTAGAACCATTTAAAAAATGAATACATACTATGCACACACGTGCACATGCATGCATGCATACATGTATACAGACACATACATACATATATACACACATATATTTATATATGTGTGTGTATGCATATATGTATGTATGTATGTATGTATATACATACATACATATATATACATATACATACATATATATATACATACATTTATACACATATATATACATACATATATACACATACATACATTCATATATATATAGAATTCCAAGGGGTTGAGCTTAATTGGTTAAAGAGTTGAGTTCTCATTGTGGAGATCCAAGTCAAAATCCCAAAGGGACATCGAATATGGAATTCTAAGTTGTGCCTCTTGGTCTTCCATAGTTCACTTCTAAGATGGAAGTGGTTTCTAAATAAGTAAATTTCTACATTGTGACTCTTTATCTTCCATATGTGGTTTCTAGTGTGATTACTCAAAAGGAGATAATATTAGTCTCATAGTTCTACTCACAAGAGCTTGTATTCCAGTCTCATGTTGATGCTCATTTGAGAAAAATATTTGTAAATGATTAACAATATAAATATATATATGTATATACATATACATATGTGTCTATGTACATATTTATGTATATATATATATATATATATATATATATATATATATATGTACATATTTATGTGTGTATATTTATGTATATGTATATATGTATATATGCAGATATATGTATATATATGTATACATACATACATACATACATATATACATATACATAAACACACACATAAACTGCAACTCAACTATATATCCATAGAATCTTATAAACACAACACCAAAGGTTGACACCAATATCACTTACTAATGGCAACATAATGCAACTAATCAAAGCATCACAAGGTGACATTAATGACAACACAAAAATAAGCTTGCAACAATCTCTCCCAAGTTTGTTGAAATCAATGACCACACAAACTACTCATACTTGCAACATAGTTAACTATAAATTTGTATCCTTCCATGCTACATATATCTAGCAAAATCTCTTAAAATCCACATACCTATAGATTCAATATATTATTGATGAGTTACAAAGACTATGCATTACCATAAACCTTAGAAGGTCTCAAATGGTCTTACTTAAAACTATTATTTAATGAAGATAACCATAGAAATCTATATCATTATTTATTTATTATTTCAATAGCTTCAAGTACATTAATCTCTTATTGTGATATAAATTTGTAGGCTTCGATTACTTATAACTCATTATCATAAAGGACTTGTAGCAACACATAGGCTTCCTTATAGGGAGAGAGAGAAAGGTCTATGAATTGTAAAAAAATTCAAAAATGTAAAATAGAATAATGTATTAACTAAGGTAAATAGAGTATAGAAGAATCTTATTTTAATTATGCATGAAGAATGAAATAAATATTAAGTTTGAAGTGATGACTATAACTATTTAAACTAATAACAAAATATTTTAATAAAAAATTATTTTAATCCTTATTACTAGAACCATTTAAAAAATGAATACATACTATGCACACACATGCACATGCATGCATGCATACATGTATACAGACACATACATACATATATACACACATATATTTATATATGTGTGTGTATGCATATATGTATGTATGTATGTATGTATATACATACATACATATATATACATATACATACATATATATATATACATACATATATACACATATATATACATACATATATACACATACATACATTCATATATATATAGAATTCCAAGGGGTTGAGCTTAATTGGTTAAAGAGTTGAGTTCTCATTGTGGAGATCCAAGTCAAAATCCCAAAGGGACATCGAATATGGAATTCTAAGTTGTGCCTCTTGGTCTTCCATAGTTCACTTCTAAGATGGAAGTGGTTTCTAAATAAGTAAATTTCTACATTGTGACTCTTTATCTTCCATAGGTGGTTTCTAGTGTGATTACTCAAAAGGAGATAATATTAGTCTCATAGTTCTACTCACAAGAGCTTGTATTCTAGTCTCATGTTGATGCTCATTTGAGAAAAAAATTTGTAAATGATTAACAATATAAATATATATATGTATATACATATACATATGTGTCTATGTACATATTTATGTATATATATATATATATATGTACATATTTGTGTGTGTATATTTATGTATATGTATATATGTATAGATGTATATATATGTATATATGCAGATATATATATATATATGTATACATACATACATACATATATACATATACATAAACACACACATATACATATATATGTTTAAATATATATATATATGTGTGTGTGTGTATATAGATATATATATACACACATATAATTCTTAATAAGGTCATGAAGGAGTTTATAATTTAATAAAAATATCAGACACTCTAATTAGGCTTACAATACCATATGGATGCATAGATATTGTCTCAATACAATCATATTGTGATTAATTTATAGGCATAAGTAAAATATAAATCCTCATGTACATATCATGAAGTAATACAAATATACATTGATTAGAGATTATCATTGAACAATTAGTATCTTTCTCTCTTTTGAGAAATTGAAGAATCATGATCATAATTGATAGCTATAGTCCCCTAATCATACCTTTTATGCTCATAGTAGGCTTATAGTGCTAGATATATATAATTAAACAATGTACAAAGTATCATAGAAAGCATGAGATAGAAACTGCTAGAAGTAAATAATCACCTACCAAAATCTTGTGGTCTTAATGAATCTACCTCTACTCAAGTGTAGGTGCAAGAAATGGATTTCCCCTAAAAAAATCATAATCACATTTTCATTATTTGATCAAAACTATGCATAAGGCATATAAGATAATACTATTTTTTATACACCAATATCTAATTATCAACTAATGCATAGTGGATTTTCTATAGAATTCACAAACTAACAACAAGAATATGTGTATCTATATATATTAATTAAAAATATGTAAATATAATTCATAAAATGGTTAAATAATGTTAGATCCTCTAATAACACCCATTCTTAGCATGTTGTGAATTAGTACACTAATTGATTTTCCAATGGTGGTCATAAACACCTCGGTTGATTTTAAAATGAATATATATATATATATATATATATATATAATATTTTTCTCTTGCACCATTGTAATGACTACATCTTAGAAAATATCTTGTTGTGTAGTAATTAATATATAACACTGATTTAAAATTAAACAATACATCTTTAATAAATTGTGATCAAAATATAACTAAAGTTTACTTATTGATATAGCTTACTAGCATCCCTATAATAGGGATATGATAAAAAATAAAGGGATATTATGATGGAAAGTTGTGGGGGTTCAAATTAAATGTGGTAGCTAGAGAGTGAAGGATAATATGCCATTTGTCTACATTATAATGTGAGAATTTTTAGCCTCAAATTCATAACATATATGTCCCTTGATGTGCTTGCATTATAATGCAAGAACATTATAACATGAGCACATTATCCTTTATTTTTCCTTCTAAATATTTTTTGCCCACTTTTTGGCCTGCCATACTTATGTGCATATCCCAAGACTAGAACAATTTCAACAATGTCAAGAGGAAGTGGTTCTCAAAAGTTAGTATAGATCATTTACTAGAGGATAAAAATGACTAAAAAGGCACTTAAGGTCATCAATCATGTTTAGAGAGATGAAACACTAAATCTCATTTAAATCAAGGGTAAACAAGATGAAGCACACACTTCTCACTTCTCCACAAAACTTGTCTTCAGTATCAAATATCATATTATAATTATAGTGAATGGTCCTTTGGTCTATTGTTGATATATGGTTACGAATGAGCTAATTAGGGATCGAGTCTTGCTAGTTGCAAGGCTCTAATAGCATAAGGGATCATGCCAATATTGTATTTCAAATGACTTTGGCTAAATGGATAGCCCTTAATCCTTGACTCTCAATCAAAGGGGTTTCAACCTATCACTCATCTTCTTGTATTGGATAACTAAATGATTTTAGAGAACTAATATAGAACCCTCTTAATAAATATTATAATTATCTTTTATACAAATTTATTTTATAGAAAAAATCATATGATTCTTATCTTGCAACCTTCTCTTTCTTCCACTTTGACTCATTACAGGTTCTCACATTAGTTATGTGAAAGTAGAATATGTATTTGAAAAGAAATTTAATTAATTTTTGTGTTAATAGTTGTTATAATGTTATATAATAAAGAGTTTTTATTTTTTTAAATTATATTTATTATATGTAAAAGTAAAAGATTAATAGTAGTTATGTTTGTAGTTAAAAATGATTATACATGTTTATTTTTACAAGTTATAGTAAAGAAACAATGAATCATATGATCACATATTAAGCGTTCAATAAAAGATATCTTGATGTACATATTTTGATCTAATTTTGTAGTTACTTTTAGACATCTCAATTAAAAAAAATATACATGTGTTTACATCATTAATATCCAATACCGAAGATCCCAAAGAATAGCTTTATGTTCTTAACTTACAAAAGCATCCTAATATTTTTCAAAAAAATTGACTACTATTTAAAATTTTAAAAACCTATACCAAATTAAAACACATGGCTATTAGATCCTCTCTACTACATAATTTACATTTAAATTGTGCATGAGAAAAGAAGACTAGATAGTCATCCATGGACCAATAATTATTATTGTGTTGTGTAACAATGAACCTCTATTATTTTACTTCCACTCATTACGTATAAAGTCAAGGACTAATAGCCATTATATTTGTTTGCCAAAAATAGACTAAAAATAACTATTTTTTTAAGTCACATATAAGAAATACATAATCATATAAGTTGTAGCATAAGAGTTGCGTCATATAACGATCATAAAAATGTTACATACATAAAAACACCTAATAACGTTGACAAACATCTACATATTCCTATATAGTAACGCAATGCTATACATTCATTATCCTTGATTACTAGTGCCTTTTCCCAGTCGAACGAACTGATGCAACCAGTGCAAGTCAAAAATATGTTTCAGGTTTGGTTACCCGCTTGAAAAAGTCGCTGCCTTTCCCCACCATAGCTTTGTGATACATCAAGGTGGTGGCGTGAAAATTTGCAAGGAAGAGAAACTGACCACACTCATCTCCTCCAGAACCCTGGTGATGTCCTTCGGTCAAGGAACACCAACCTCCGGGTGAGCCACTCGTATCACCTCCTCTAAGCAACCCAGGAATATCTTTTTGAATAGAGGCACCTGAATCATATCCTTTGACTCACCCAGGTCAAACAAGGATGCCACGAATCTAGAGGCTATATCAGTGTTCACCAGGTAGTGGCAATCTGCAACCATAAATTCTTCTCCCAACAGCTACTTGATCATCCTCAGAATGATCCCATTATGCTCGTTAAGCACGATGTTTAGACGTTGGTCAGATATGACTCCAAGGAACGCTAGTTGGCATCCTGGGAATACCAAACTCACACCTGAGTATCCATTAGTTCCGAACCAGAAAAACACTTCTTATTCGAAACGCTCCCTATTCTCTGCCTACTTAAAGATATAATGCTCCCTGTTCTCTGCCTACTTAAAGATATAGGCCTTGTGGACGCTCTTCACACACTTTCACACATATTGTAGTGTTAATACTTAGCATCAATGAATAAGAATAGATTTTTACAATTCATGGAAATTATTGTTGAAAGCTTTTAGATTAGATCATGTCAAATTTTTTGCATCAACATTTTTTTGAATCACACTTATGATCCATCATTAAATGAAGAAAACATCACACACAATCTAACCAGCATCGCCCTCACAGCAGAAAGAGTTGGAGGAAATTTCACATAGATTTCCAAGGTACTTGAGCTCCAATTGGACGTGAGATGGCGAGGTTGAAAAATAGTATACAACCTACCACCATTTCTATAAAAGTACCCATTAACCTTCACGTGCCTGGCATCAGGATCAATGATCCTTAAACAAGCTGTATACATTCGGGTGTGGGAATCACCAGCTCAATGTGATGGTGCTATAATTGCTTTGCCGCCCCATCATCTACGAAACACTAGCCACTTCAGCAGCTACATTGGCCAAAGCGTCCACTTCCTTATTTCCTTCTTTAAATACGTGACAAACCACGAAGCCTTCAAATTTGCCTAGTACCACGATACATTCGACCAACAACTTGTTTAATTTCTAGTTGCACGTTTCCCTTTTGCGAATTGTGTTTAGTGTGAGAAGGGAATCACCTTCCACTATTATTTTCTTTACCCCAATTCCCACCCATTTATTTAGCATGTGCCATAGAGCTAACATTTTTTGTTCGGTGTTTGTGTCCCGTGGCAAAGGAATGCTCATTTCTTTAATCTCTTTATCTCTTGTGATTTTTCAAGATCGAACCTGCTCCCAACACCCTAGGGTTCACCTTAGAAGCAACATTGAAATTCAGCTTGATCCATCATTTTTCTGGAGGCCGCCAGATGAATAGAATTTATCTAACTACTATTAAAAATTAAAGCGTGAAACAATATTTTAAACTCTTAAAATATAAATATATAATATTTTTCTCCAAAAAAATCTATTTAATGGATGCTCTCTCCTACATTATTTACTCCTAAATTTATCATATTAGAAAAATATTAAAAATGGTATTCCTACCTTTTAATAAAATATTGAACAAGTAATTATGTATCATCAATAATGATGATACGCACCATCTCTATCAATGACTTTGTATGTTTGTAAACAAGCTATCAAGTATATTTTATATCAAGAGAGAGTACCCAATCGAGGTAAACTTCTTATCCCCCAAACTTGTAAATAGTAAGTTAATTATCTATCAAGTTTCAGCACCTCTCTCATAGTGACTTTAGAGGATAGATTGAAAGCCCTATAAGAAAAACCCCGATGAACGTGAAATGTAATGATAGTTATGTTCATAAGTTTGATTTGATATATCTTTGAATTTTTTTACTTACCCATCTTGATACATCTCCCTCACTTGCATTACATCTCGTTGGGCACTATATTAGCATCTGCATCCTATTCTCTCACCTTATCTTTTTGGGTATCTTATGTACTTTGCAATCATCCATTTGTGATGATACACAAAAGAATAGTTTTTCCATAACATATTTTACATTTGAACTGATCTGATTTTCAAAATGGAAAAAAAATATTGGAATCGAATAAAATAAATATACAATATTATATTCCTCTTTGATAAATGTTGAAAAATCATTTAATATCATAACTATCACCTCATATTATATACGTTGTTGGTGTTTCCAACTAATTCTGTAGGTTTACCTAAATATTGCCTAGTTTTATCCTCAGAAACCTTAGGTTAGTTGCCAATGAATAGGAGATAGGTTCTACAAGTTCTCCTCTATACTTTAGGCTCTGCAAAACCAAGGTGGGTTCTGGTATACCAACATGCAACAATAACAACCTACAATGACATCGTTGCTAATAGATTCTTCACACTAATTTGCAAGTGGTGAATTTGATGGGCTAAACCATATTAAGTATCCTCCGTATAATCTATTGTGATTTGTAGTGTAGAATTGATCATAACATAATGAAAAATACATTAATGTAAAGATTGTACATTTTATATATGATTTTGTCTTAGATTTAAACTTTGAGAGCTAGGTTAACCAATGTCTTATCCACACAGAGTCTAGAAATGAAGCAAAACCCTACAAAAAACCAACCTTTGGCTTCCAATAATCTTACTACCTTATAGTAAGAAACCAACAAATGAACTATATTATCAGACTACTGAAAGATCCATTTTATAACAACACAACACTAGATAAATGAACTAATTTTTTTTTAATCCATTCTTTGAATAGAAGCAAACAATTCATGCATCCATAACACAAAATATGAAATAAGAACCAAAAGATAATCCTTGATTATATTAATTCAAAGGTAGTGTGTACAATAATGGAGTGAATGCCAAATTGATATAACAATTAGTGCAATACAATGAGTATTTAGGTCATCTACTATTATTACAGAGAAAAATTACAACATTTCCTCTCTTAGTTTAATATGGATTACCTATTCAACCTAAAAACTATACAAAGATTTTAAAACTATAAGAAACAAAACCCATTTGAATGAGTCCCAAAATTCCCTTTCATAAACATAAGGGAAGCAACAAGAAAAATGCCTCATTTAACCACCTAGTCACTAGAAGACAAAAATCTAGGTGGTGTAAATATTTAAAAAGAATAAAAACCTATTCAAAAAGTTTATGGCCACAAAAATATAGTTGGAGGTCATTTAGAACATTAAAGTCAGTGTATGGTAGAAGATATCCTCAAAATTTCCCCTTGCAGTGGATAGGACACTTCTAACATACTTCATCTAACATGTCCATGCAAAAGTAATACCATGTTGTTGGAGACTAATTCGAACACAATTCAAGTTGCACTATCCTATTCCTTAATGTTCTCTACTTTCCCTACTAAGGTGTCAGTCATTGGTGGTAATAAGTTCCTGACACTCTCTAGATGTCTCTTGTAGTCCTTGCCAATCAAAATTTGCACTAAGTCTGGAAAACTTGTTATAATGTATTCCAACTTGGCTAGTGCATCTATACTAGCATACAACTGATCAACATCCACTTCCCCCTCTTTATTGATCCTACTATACATGGGAGTGAGGAGATTGGAAAATATTGATTTCCATTCCATATATCGTAACCTCCCCATCACTAGTCAAAATTCAAGACATATAAAACTCCTCAAAGCCCTCAAAAGTGTTGAGATCCCTCCTCAAAATATCTCTATACCTAATATGATGACTAATTATGTCATCCAAATAATCTGACTTACTCAAAACTGTGAGACACCAAGCTACTATCAAAATTTGAATTGCTAACAAGCAACCTCAACACCTCAACTCCTTGGGACCATCTAATTTGAATGCACTTTAGCCTCATCCATATTTTATTGTGGGTAGAGAAGGAATCCTTCAACATTGAATAGTTGTCCCACACTTTGTTTACATGGGAGAGGATCTTGGACAACCATAACCCAAAATGTTGTCTACCAAGTCAAACACCTTCTTCATAGTTCTTTCTTTTTCTTCCCTAGCTTCTATTGTGCTCTATTTTAGTTTCTCCCTCGGTTCCTTTATCTCCACCTCCAACTTGTTCTTTTCATACAAGGCTTGTGCCTTACCTATTTTCTATGGAGGGGGTAATAGCTCCTAAAATGTCTTGAGCCTTTGCTCAAGTCTCTCTTTTAAGGAATTTTACTTATCAAGGTTTGCTTGTAGTTTCTTAATAGTTGCCTCTATGAAAAGGGTTGCATTAGCTATTAAGGAGGCTGTTTGGGTTGCACTTGTATCTCCAACCCTCCTAACAATGAAATGGCCAGTGGGCTGATTACGGTCACTTATCACTTGGGGGTTATTGGTTTTAGGGAAAATTGACTAAATGATGAGAGCCCCAAGCCTAGGGTGGAATCCTAAACAAAAGTATAGGTACTCTTCTTGCTCTTTTTGATCCCAAAAATTGGATCCCCGCACTCATGCCTTCTAATTTCCTCAAATGCAATAGATGAGGAGATGTCCCAACTAGGCAACAACAAACATCCTGCATTCTTCACCAATTATCTTCCCCTTTCAGGGGTCAGGGAATCCATCTCTTCCTTGACCATTTGTAAAAGAAAATAAAAAACCTCCTTTTTCTCTTTATCAAAGAAGTTGCTTGTTGTAAGAGTTAAGCTTAACTCTTATCCTTCATTCTTGAGGAAAAAATATTTAAGCTCTTGTGTGGTGATAAACTAATCATGTTGCAAAATATCCTCAAAGACCTTAGCCTTGATGTCATGTATAGTAATTGGTGCGGGGGCACCTCGATTCTTGAATTGTAATGTCTTAGGCATTTAGAATTTCGTGGGACCATGTTAAGAAATGGTTTAAGTGTTAAAATTGTAATGATGTACTCACAAAAAGGATTAAATGACAGTTGTAACCGAATGGGTATATCAAGTAGATGAACGGTTTGTTTAACTACCCTAGAATCTCTATAAAGAGACAACATGTAACCAAATAAGGGGGGAGGAAATAAAGAGTACAACTATGGGAAAATACTAAGGAGAGTAATAAGAGGGAGAAGAAATCGGGCTCTCTGGCCGAGAGTGTGAAATTTTGTGAAGTGTTGGTAAATGGAATTCGAAAAGTGGAGTTTCCATTTCTTGTCGTGTTGTTCTCTCTATTTGTTTCTGGTTTATATGTTTTGTAAATTATTGATATAGATTAGTTTGTGGGATTTTCTATTGGTTTGAATGTCATGGAAGTGTTGTTCATGGGTTGGGTTCTTAATGATAGTCCTAGAAACCTTTGCTCGACAGTCATCTTGGAGACCGGGGAAGGTATATTTGCAGAGCTCTGTATATTTGGTACAACCGAATGATATCAAAACTCATTCCGGGAGCGACCAGCAAACCCCGACATGGTTTGACCTCGACCTTAATGTTGAGTAGTGTGTGACTTGGATTTGAACAATAGTACGCTGGTGGACAATTCTAAGAACCAAATGGTGAATATGTTATAAACGCTCATGCTCAGGTTATGACCACTGTGGTGGTGGTAAACTTCCATCCCATGTCATGGAAGACTCACAGGGTATGAAGGATTAGATGAAATGTAACAACTATGGAGAATATGAATATTTCGAAGATGACAGTAGTTGTCTAAATTAAGTGAGAAGATGACAGAATCTGGCGATGCTGCAGGATATGCAGAATAGATGTGAGGATTGTGAGAATGTGACGATGCTTTATTATATGCAGAAGCTTGTTTCATTTTCTTTGCATCAGAATGGTATCAGAGCCTAGAAGGTTCTGAGTGTGTACAAGGTAATCTACACCAAGCAGTAGCATGGGTTCTTGGTTGCAAGTTGATCCATCCAAGCTGCAGGAAGGATGCAATTGTTCTTGTGTGTGTGAAGATCTCAAGCTAGGGTCTTAGTATTGTCTCCACCAAGATGCAGCTGGGTAGAAGGTGCAATGAGAGAAACCACTAAGAGAAGGGTGGGAAGCATCTTCCAGTATCTTGTGTGGGTAGGATGGTAGTACGGTGGTGGTGTGAAGTAGCCGCATGCAGAGTAGTGGACAACAACCAGCATAAAATCCATTGATGGGAGTCATGTAACAACAACAAAGGAAGCAGTGGAAGCATTGATTCAGTGCTAAAGACATAGAGGCAAATGGTTTATTTGCAGAATTCTCACCTCAGCATTTCCATGGGACTTGGAAATATTTTAAGCCTGGAAGTATGGTGCGGGGGCACCTCGACTCTTGAATTGTAATGTCTTAGGAATTTAGAATTTTGTGGGACCATGTTAAGAAATGGTTCAAGTGTTAAAATTGTAATGATGTACTCACAAAAAGGATTAAATGATAGTTGTAACCGAATGGGTATATCGGGTAGATGAACGGTTTGTTTAACTACCCTAGAATCTCTATAAAGAGAACATGTAACTGAACATGGAGGGAGGAAATAGAGAGTGCAACTACAGGAAAATAGTAAGGAGAGTAAGAAGAGGGAGAAGAAATCGGGCTCTCTGGCCAAAGAGTATGAAAGTTTGTGAAGTGTTAGTAAATGGAATTCGAAAAGTGGAGTTTCCATTTCCTGTCGTGTTGTTCTCTCTATTTGTTTCTGGTTTATATGTTTTGCAAATTATTAATGCAGATTAGTTTGTGGGATTCGCTATTGGTTTGAATGTCATGGAAGTGTTGTTCATGGGTCGAGTTCTTTATGACAGTCTCGGAAACCTTTGCTTGACAGTCATCTTGGAGACTGGGGAAGGTATATTTGTAGAGCTCTATGTATTTGGTACAACCGAATGATATCAAAACTCATTCTGGGAGCGACCAACGAACCCCGACATGGTTTGAGCTCGACCTTAATGTTGAGCAGTGTGTGACTCGGCTTTGAACAATAGTACGATGGAAGACAGTTCTGAGAACCGGATGGTGGATATGTTATCCACGCTCATGCTCAGGTTATGACCACTGTGGTGGTGGTAAACTTCCATCCCATGCCATGGAAGACTCGCAGGGTATGAAGGATTAGATGAAATGGAACAACTATGGAGAATATGCAGATTTCGAAGATGATAGTAGTTTTCTGAATTAAGTGAGAAGATGACAGAACGTGGTGATGTTGCAGGATATGCAGAATAGATGTGAGGATTGTGAGAATGTGTCGATGCTTTATTATTTCTAGAATTTTTTTTCATTTTCCTCCGCATCATTAACATTCCCACCTATTTAAAAATTCATGACCAACCTATCATCAATGGGCCTCTCAATTAACATCATATCAGGGGGATCATATTTTGTACTATGAGGGCATCCCCATTCATATCCTCTTGATCAATTTGATAATCCACTAAAGTTCTAACCATTGGATCAATTTCTTGTAGTGGAGTTATTGATTTTGGACTTGGTGGCACTTCTTATCTAGAAGAATCACCTAGTGTGCTTGGGGGTACCTATGGAATATTTTCCAATAATTGGTTGGAAGTATAAAACAAAGTCATCATTTTTACTATGGGATGTTTGATGTACATGAATGACCCCTAGAAAGATGGGTCAACTTTCCTTCTTTTTCTTCTGCAATTTGAATTTGGACCCATAGTTCCCTCCTTCTAGAGGCTTGGATTTTTGAAGAGAAATTCTTGATTAATTCCTCGATATTGTCAAGCTAATAAAGATAGGATAACAACTTGTAAATTCCCCTCTCCTTGTTGATGAAGCCTTCAAGTTCAAAACCTCTAATATTTTCTACCTTCATCTTTTAGGGGAGAAACTTTTCCTTAACTAGTTCCATGTCTTCCCTTGATAAGGAAAAAAATTAGAAAATGCATCTAAGCTAGGGATAAGGGCATGTTTTTATTAATTCTAAAATGATTCTTATCAAACTTATTCAATTTCCACATCACTTTGAAAAAGGAAATCCTATCAGTGACATCCTTAGGTAGCACATGGGGTTCTATTGACGTCCCATACATCATGATAATAGTGGTATTTGAGTAAAAAACCATTCAACCCAATTGTGATCAATCTTATTTTTAGGAGTGAGGTCCTTTGGCCTCAAAAATATCTTCACTTCCTTAGACAATCTCCAATCTATGGAAAATCCTAGCCCCTTCCTTAGAGGCTTCACTAAGAATTCTTTAAATGTAGAGTAATTTAACTAATTGCAGTCCTTATTCCAAAAATAGGTTCATTCTTGGACCAGCAACATCAAACCTTTGTTTCCCACATGCCTAAATTGAAGTTGTGTAGGTCATGCTTGCACTCCAGCATAAAAAATCAAATGTAGAAGAAGATAATAATGCATAAAGTACATGGCACCAAACATGTCTTTCTTAATTGCACAAAGTGACTTGTGCAATTGATTTGAAACATACCCTACAAGGTCATAGGGTTTATTTACATCCCTTCTTTGGATATCTACCATGAATACCATCAACCTAACAAGGATGTGAATCTTGCTATCCATTTCTAGAAATTGCAACAGTGAAAATTATGTTTTCTGGAAGTATGGCTCAAAAGTGTTATAGGAAAAGGGTGTTGAATGAACAAGAAAATTGAGAGAGGGAGTGAGTTATTTGTACATTAAAACATAAAAACCCTTATTAAAATTTAGATCTACATTAGTCCTTAGACCCTTACCAAGAATTAAACCCTTATCATGCATTAGCAGAATATAAAAATGAGGAAAAGTAATGCAAAAAATCCATACACATGAGATTACAACATGTTCGTGGAAAAATAAAGAAGGGAAAAATCACAGTGAGGATTAGCTCACAATATAAACTAATTGCAACACTGAATACAATAGGCTCACTACTAGAGGGCTCACTACCCAAAAGAAAGAAAGACTCGCTACCAATGGTTCACTGCTAAATTAGAAAGAAGAAGATAGAAGATTGTTACAATAAGAAATCCATATCAAATAAATAGAAAAGTTCCACCATTGCACCACTACTACATTCACACTCTCTCCAAATAATGTAGACATCTTCTGCTCATTGCTTCCAATAGTCTTAGTAGTTAAAGCTCACACTGCACTTCACACTTTCACACTTCATATCACAATTCAAATCATACACACTTCACATACACATTCTCCATTAACTCAACACATATATATATACCATCCTCAACCTTGAAAATAATTAACAAGGTTGGCTATGCACCTCAAAAATGAAAATTCAAATAAGGTCGGAACCAAAACATTCCCTCGATGGAGATAAATGAAGGCGGACCACATCACACCTTAACTCAGACCTAAATCCACATATGCAAACCATGCCATGCTTTCACAAACATCAAATCATATCTATAATTAGTGTAAATACCCAAGGTTGGTCGAACCTACGTTAACACCATTAAACATTTAAGTACATGCTTCACCAAATACAAGGATGACTCGCATACCACATGTTGGTACTTAAATCTGCAATCAAATTGAATCCTAAAGGACTGCCAAGCCTTATGGTCAGATTCAAGGAGAGATTTGGTGAACAAATAGGAGATTAAACTAAAAACCATTTCTCCCATGCACTTCGGGCTCTGTGAACTCGTGAGGGTGATTTAATAGTGTTCATGTAGATACATGTATGCCAAAGCATCCAAAACACTGTAAACATATAATTATCCTTTTAAATGTTTAAAGGACATAATACCCTAGAGATTTGGCTAACCTTCATGGTAATGTCCAATTTAAACAACAGAGATATAATTCATTACATTCCACACACAATCAAAGTGAGATAGAATATTAAGGTTATGTATAATTTGTATCTATCACAAAAGATCATAGGAGATTGCAACATTAAATGATTAGTGTCATATCCTTGGGTGGAGTCACCTAAATCAGGTAATTTAAAACTCATCATAACATTTACTCTGTCATTACTATTCCTACTAGATGATGCATTACACCATTGATACCAGAAATGTAACTAGTGGGTATGTGCAGGATCATGATGGGCCAAAAAGTGGCGATATGTAAATAATATGATGGCCCATGTGGCTGACAACTTGTTTTTTACCCAAAATTGATGAAATGAAAAGGGTTTTTAAAAGATATTCTTAGCTTTCCACCAATATAAATTATGCTTTAGTTTGAATTTAATAAATTATTATTATTCATTTTCTATTTGAATTACAACTAAAGTCTCGATTGATAGGCTGATTGAAAAACATCTATATCTTTCAAAGGGTATCACATTTTTTGAATTTGAAACATGTGTCACATTCTATGCTTCACATACTATAGGATTAAAAAAAAAGAATAGAATTTCATGAAGTTTTGACCAAGTTAAGGTGGTCAGACGTACGAGTTTTTATATTTTTTAAAAGTTGTAATAAAAAAATCGTAATTAATTATTTACTTGGAAAAAATTACAAAAATTATGCACCACATTGGGACATGAGTCTTCTACTTATATCTAAAATCTTATAAAAAAATATTATCATTTTATTGTGGTTAGGGTGGTCCGACAGACACCTACTTCTTATTTTTTCCTTGAAATTCAAGTACTATTGCATTGAAATTTCAATTTTTCACCAAATAATTTGAAATAAAATAAAATAAACCTAGTAATTTAGAAACTACATTCAATTTGCAACAGATTCAATTCTTACATATTTTTGAAATAATATAGTTAACTTATTCAACTTTTTATGTCAAGTTTCCTAACTCTAATTTTTTTGAATTTTATTGCCACTTAAGGGCCTTTTTTTTCCATGATGATCCTGCACATGCCCTAGTCATACTTAATAATCCCAAAAAATAGTTACATAAACCTTTATTTGTGTTAATGTAGTTTAATTCATTCTTTGAATGACTGTAATAACACTAAACATACATTCAATGAAAGACAAGTAGAAAATAATTTACAATATTTGATTACTCATATTTAAAATCCATACAATATGCACTATGGAGACAACCAACTCAGACTATATTATCATTTACATTTTGAAATATGATAGTATCATGACCAAATTCTCAATTACAAGATACAAAAAACCCCATAACCTAAAATAAAACCCTATACATTTCAAACCTATTACAAATTTTATCTGCATGAAAGCAAAACATTGAACAACCTCCAAAATGAAGCAGAAAAATACATTTAAGGGAAAATAAAGAATCCCCAAATGCACATTCCTATTGACATGTGGCACCAAGAAAGCTATTGGATCCATAACTACTCCCGCTTGAAGAAAAGCCTGCTCTGGACTCAAATTCCCACCTCTCTTCATGTTGCTTTCTTTCACTTTTACCCTACAACAAAAAATTGCTTTACCTCTGTGAAAAAATTCAATCCTCTTGAATAGCAACAAACAATTTTTTTTTTACCGTAGTTGAAAAATCTTCATCATGAAAAATCTTCACTCATTTTTTACCTTGTAGTTGAAAATATTTTGTTAAGAAGAATGAAAGCCCTTTACTCCTTTATGTTTTTCTTTGTAGCATTTACATTTTTATTTATTTTATTAGGAAGCTGAAAGTCTTTTCTTTTATTGTTGAAGGCTTTAATTCTATTTTCATCAGTTGTAAAAAGCCATTCACCTGTGCATTTACCTTTTTACTTCCTAGCAAAGAAAGTTTTGTTTCTACATTATAAATAATTTAATTAGTTTATAGGGCTGTAGGAAAGCATTTATCCGTGGACATCATATTTTAATTATCTCCACCATTACAATAAAACTCAAAAAAAATCTATTTTATTTTCATGGGCCTATCATCACTTTGCATCAACACATATCACATGCCGCAAAAGTGATGTGGAAAAGGAGAAAGATTACTGAGACATGCAATAAGAGAACCCACCACCATGGAAACAATTTGAAAAATAAACCCATTATGGCGATGAGTGATGAGAAACTCGATTGTTGTAATTGTTTCATTTCTCCATTGACTGTTGTGATGAGCAATGAGTTGTCGTGAGGAAACATTGACGCATCTAGAAGTTTGCAAAATGAATACTAATTACTACCAATCGATGCATCGTTGAATTTATCCTCCATTTTCAACCAATACAGTGATGAGCAATGTAAACAGTGAAGAAAAATTTGAAACTTCAAAGATTTGTCATCCTGTCATGCTACCATGACTTCGACCAATTAGAGGCAAGAATTAAACCTGCTTTCCCCAAAAATATTTGGAAGTACATTTTATATTTTCCCTAAATTTATTTTTCATATTTTCATAATGGTTAAAAAATCTAAAAATATTTTAAACATAAGCATCTGAAACATTAGGAAAAATGCAAATTTTAATTATGCTTGTAGGCCAAACAGAGAAATTTCACTGCACACAAATGGTGACCCTTGGAGCTGAGATTTTTTGCATATGGTCATGATCAATTATTTAAAACATGGGTTTTAAATAAAAGTTTTCTTGTCCATTAAAAATAATGTACATCCTTTGTAAACTTGCCCTCGAGACGTGTTTGCCACACCTGAAATACATAAAAATAATGTATCAAATGACATCAGTTTTGATGAAAATGGAGATGGAGATGTTCTAGACAAAAAATGAGAAATGGGTTGCCCTTAGAATTTGAAAATTTGAAACTTTCTGCAACATCAAATTTGGTCCTGTAACAGTCAGCAAAGCATTAATTAACCCACCAAAACTCATCTAGGAGGCGCAAAACTTGAACAGCCATGTTACCATATGTACGAAAAAATATTTTATCAAAGGGATTTGTAAGATGAGCTCAAAGTTGCAAAATTTTAATCGACCAAGAGGGCCTTTGGGGCATATTTGACAAGAAGCAGGCCTAGACTCTATTGACACATTAAAAACAATAAATGTTCCATCACCAAAAACAACACTTAAACACAATTTGGAATATTCGATCAAAACCTTGGAAACCAGAAAATCCTTTGCAACAACATACACCTAAAGAACATAATCATTTTGTACACCTAGTTCACCTTCCACAAACTATAACACATAAACTCAAACTTGTGGAGCACCATACATCAAAAAATTTAGATGTAATAGATATATGAAAAATATAATCACACTTGAAGATCCACAAGACTAGAAACCATAACACAAAGAAGTGCAGAGCGAAACCATTTCTCCTAGACAACACCACATCACAGTTCACACATTGGTGAAAAAAACTTCTTGCATTGAATGATCCAAGATCTGAAAATCTAGATATAACACCTCTTAATACCTCTAATCAACATACCTAAAGCAAACATGTAGATATTCAACCATGAAGAAATGTGGAGTAGAACACTAAACACTACTTTTCTACACTGAACACTCTTTACCACACTATCTCCTCTTTTATTCAATTTTTCTCAAAAGCACTTGGAAACCAAGCACCACAAACACCATCTCAATATCTACAACACCTTCTCAACATCTAAACAACACAAGAGGTTGAACATCCACAAACACATGCTCATCAAAGAAACACTAGCGGTTGACATCAATAATACTAGTTGTGACAACATAATGCAACAAATCATAACATCTCCATAGGTTTACATCAATACAACCACAAATATCTATTGACATCAATGAAAACAAAAGATTCCAATAATCTCCCCCTTTTTCATTGATGTCAACATAGGAAAAGCCATCAACAAAAACTAACAACTTTGATCACTTACTCATATACTACACCATATTTCATATTGCTCCCCCTTAAACAAGCATCTAAACTTCTTAACACTTTCTCTTTTACAGGACTTCTCTCCCCCTTTATACATATGGTTTTTTAGTTAAATTTCTCTCCCCCTTTGACATCAATGGAAAAGGACAACACATATTTTCTTTTCTTTGCTCCCCCTTTGACAACAATCACATACACTTTCTCTCCCCCAAGGATAACACCTATAAGGGACAACAACTACTCAACTTTATATTCCTTTTATACAACCAACACAATGGTAAAACATATTCCCCCTGACTGCAACAACCAACAATTCCACTACCTACTCCCCCTAAGAGGTACCCACCAACATCAGTCCAGAACAAGTAATAAATCTTGAAATCCACTGGACTGATGCATAAACTTATGCATCTAATTCAAAGGAGGGGAAATAACCCCTAACTTCTCCTAGAGATTATCAAAATTATCCCTAGGAAGAACCTTTGTGAAGATATCTACAACCTGATCTTTAGTAGGCATTTACTTTGACTTCACCTCATTTTCTGCAACCTTTTCTCTTAGAAAGTGATACTGGATTGAGATATGTTTTGTCCTTGAATGCATTACCATATTATTTGAAATATTGATAGCACCTATATTTTCACATAAGATAGAAATTTGTTCATCTTATGACACTCTAATATGCTTCAAGGTTTGTTTCATCCACAACACCTGTGTGCAACATGATGCTGCAATAATTCATTTTTCCCCTATATTAGATAATGACATTGAATATTATTTCTTACTTAGCCAGGACACCAGCTTGCTTCCTAGAAAGAAAGCACCACCACTTGTACTTCTCTTATAATCCACACAACTTGCCCAATTTACATCTATATAAGAACAAAGAGAAAAATTAGTATCCTTTTGATACCATACACCATGTTCTACAATGTCTTTCAATTATTTGAATATTATTTTTACTGCTACCACATGTCACTCTCTGGGATCTTCTATAAATCTAGCCAGAAGACAAACTACATGCATGATATATGGTCTAGTAGTAGTTAAATATAGCAGTCCACCAATCATTTATCTATACTTGCTCTGATCAGCTTTAGGAGATTCTTCATTCTTACTTAGCTTGCAACTAGTAACCATAGGAGTGCATACCAGTTTAGAGTCTTCCATTCCAAACTTTTTTAGCATTTCCTTATCATACATTGACTATGATATGAATATACCTTTTTTTGTCTCATTGATTTGAATCCCAAGGAAGAAATTCATGTCCCCAAACATATACATCTCAAATTATTTCTACACCTCTTCTAAAAATATCTTGCACATACTTTTATTTCCTCCAACTATTATATCACCAACATTGTACACAACCACGATCAATATTTGATCTTTTTCAACTTTAAAATAAAGATTGCTATATGTGGTTCCTTTATTCAATCCTTGTTGCAACAAGTACAAGATTTAGGATCCTACTTGAGTCCATATAATGTCTTCTTCAATATGCAAACCATATTAGGATCATCTAATAACTGAAAACCTTCCAGTAGTTCAATTTATACCTCTTCTTCCAACTCACAATTCAAGAATGTAGACTTCACATCCATCTGATAAACTTTGAAATGCTTATGTGATGCAAAATCTAAAAACATCCTAATAGCCTCCATCCTTTCCACTGGAGCAAATGTATCTTCAAAGTCTAGTCCTTCTACTTTTCAGTATCCTTTACACAAAATCCTTGCTTTGTTACGAACAAATTCTCCATTTTAATTTAGTTTGTTCTGAAATAACCATTTAGTTCCAATCGTATTTTATTCATTGATCTTGGGACAAGTTCCTAAGTCTAGTTCTTTTCAATATGCATCAACTCTTCTTGCATATCCCTGATCCAAACTTCAAATTTTCATTCCTCAATCAGTGTTTTATGTTTAACTTTTAAAATTAAACATAAATTTACTTGCTCTTCTATCATAGCAGCCTTTCATCTTGTCAATATACCTTTGCTTTTGTCACCAATGATCTGATCTTCAAAAGGATTCTTCTGTACATACTTAGGGGTCTTAGGGATCCTTTCGAAAGCTTCTTCCTCTTCAATATGTACTTCTTTCTCCTTACCTTCATCCTTTTTTTCTTCTCTACAAGAGTACTCATCTAATTCATATCCTTCTATCAACACTGATATTTTATTAAAGTCTTCATCCAATTTGACACTTGCACTTTCAACAATTCTTTTTAGCCTCTTATTGTAGCACCAATAAGCATTTCTCTTTATATAGTATCCAAGGAAGATTTTTTCATCATACTTTGTTTCATAATTTCCTAGTTTTTCTTCATCTCTTACGATATAGGATTTTCTTCAAAACACTCTAAAATACTTGACAGTAGGAATTCTTCCATACAACAACTCATAGGGAGTATTTGAATTGTTTGTCCTTGATTGTTGTCTATTAAGTACATGTAAACTATAGTATGAATTAATCATCTCCAATAGACATCTAATAGATTTTTTTCCTTTATCATGGGTAAGTGCATGGATTTGTGACACAATTTTGGCTCTTAAGATGCAACTTTTTTTTTGAAATCAACAAAATCTGATTTACATGAGAAAATGAAGATAGTTATGCTCAAGTTTTCAAGATGTGGCAACAAAAAGAGTTGAAGTTCTTCAAGTATAGTTTCTACGCTACTAATTCTTTTTTAAATTAATGGAGATTAAGGGTCTCAAAAAGGGGGGGTGCAAAACAAGTCCTATTTTTATCAAAAAAATAGCATAGCGTATGAGCCCCCCCTTTTTTATTAACTTTTTTTTAGAATTTCAAAAATCCAAATGCTGATAAATTAGCTAACACCATGTAGTTTATCCTGATTCTTTTGGATATTTTTTTAATGAATATATATTTTATGAATTTTGAAAGTGGAGGTATCATGAAAAGCTAAAATTTGAGCATGCTCCCCCCTAATTTTTTGAAAACTTATCGAAATTTTTTTTTTTCTTCATCAGGTATAGAATGGAGTCTAGTTTAAAAAAATGTAATTTTTCTCACGTTTTGATGAACGAGTAAAAATCTATCCTAAAACTAGCACATGTTGGTTTTTGACCAAAAAATAGAGGCATTTACAATAGAAGTTATGGATCAAAACCTTAACTGAATGAAAATGAAAAAAAATTATATATTTAGATAGCTAAGAGAGAGGTTAATGCCATCATGGTGTTTTTAATAAACTTGCATTGAAAGATGTGCAAACATGATGGTGAGCATAGAAAAAAATATGAGTAAATTTGGAAAATCTTGTTGATTCACTCATCCAAAGCAGGTCATTTGGTGAGTGCCAAATTTGGTGCTCGCCAAATGGAACATCACATTTGGCAAGGACCAAATTTGGTTCTCTCCAAATGACCTACTTTGAACAAAATCAAACTTTCCCCTCTCTTTGCTTGACCACTTTGATAATGCTAAGAGTGTGCGGTTTATGATCATAGATGGATAGTTGAGGTTTTCCCTTTCATATGCTCTATGCCTCCTTACCCTAATTGTATAACTCTCTATCCCTTTGAATTCTCTCTCTCTCTCTCTTAGGTCTCACTCCCTCCCACACTACCTAGAATACTCTCTCCCTCCAATATCCTATCTCACACTCCCTCTCTCTCAGGTCTCATTACCTCCCACTCTACCTAGATAAATTTATCTCACTACAACATCCTTTCTCACACTCCCTCCAACCCCCTTTATCACACTCCCTCTCTCTCTCCCCCTCTAGTATTTTTTTCTCTCTCACTCCATTTCCCTCTCTTAGGTCGTTATATTTATCTCTTTCTCTCTCTCTCTCAAGTCTCTCCCTCCTACCACTAGTAGAATTTGGCAAATAAATGACTAGGTGACTAAAAATTTTAGTCACAAAAACTAAAAATGACTAAATTCTACTAATTTTTTGAAACTCAAATATAAATGAGTAAATAAATGACTAATTTGGTCATTGAATAAAAATTATTTAGTCACACAAATAAAAATGACTAAATAGTTAGTCATTTATTTAGTGACAATTCATTTGAATAAATCATTTAAGGAATCAAGAATATAGCCCACCAAAATACTCCAAAAATTTAATAAACATACTCTAAAAATTTTGTTGTAATTTTATTTTCATGCATAGCCCACCAAAATGGAGTTTTCATTTTAATAAACATACTCTAAAACCTTCATTGAAACCTTATTTTTCTGGCATAGCCTGTCACGTTTCTATAAAGAATGATATAGAATGGTAAGGAGATGTGCATGACATGAGGCATAGGATTCATTGTTTCTTATCTCATTCTTTCTCTGCTCAACAAGGGTTATATTTTTTGTGTTATTTTTTGTAATCCAAGTATTTAACTCACATATATTTGCATAATCTCAAATTCCTTCAAAAGATTTTGATGTATCAATGTATCCTATATAGGGTTTATAATGATTTATTTTAATTTAAAAAAATAAATCAAATGCTTTTGAAGTATCAAAGTATCCTATATAGGGTTTAGAACATGATTTATTTTAATTTAAAAAAATAAATCAGATACTTTTGAAGTATTAATGTATCCTATATAGGGTTTAGAATGATTTGTTTAAATTTAAAATAATAAATAATGATGTATTTTCCTATGATTAGATAAAGTGGAGATCTCCTAAATATGCCCCAGAACACTATCCTCTTTGGCATTGTATTCA
This sequence comes from Sequoiadendron giganteum, assembly GCA_007115665.2. Taxonomy (NCBI): domain Eukaryota; kingdom Viridiplantae; phylum Streptophyta; class Pinopsida; order Cupressales; family Cupressaceae; genus Sequoiadendron; species Sequoiadendron giganteum. The sequence goes on from CM021105.1 coordinate 154,113,489, forward strand.
TTACTCCAATTGCTATGGTTTTGCATGTGACATCTTTAATATCTTCATGATAGTGACTTTTAAATTAATCTTAGTCTTTGCTGTAATCCTTATCATGGTAACCCTTGAGTTCCATAATCCACCTTCAATCTCTTCTAAGAACGTTGTCTTAAGCTAGGCTACACAGTATGAATATAAAGAAAGTCCTTCATACGTACCATTGTTCCAAACCACCACTCACAACCTTGCTTAAAATGCTACCTCTATAAGCAATATATCATGTTTTAAAATCATGGTTACCAGTGATTGACCATTAAGGTAACTACTTTCATCAAGATATAATGAGGATTTTTTCTTCAACTTTAAGGCATTATGCAAGATAACATTGTGAATTGTTTGTTGTGTACAATTTGATTTTCTTGCACATTTACTACTTTTCTAACTACCTTTAAGACTAGATATTTCACTCTCAGTTGCAATCTCAAACAAGTCACTCATTGTCACTTGAATATTCCTTTCATGAGAATCCTTCTATAAAATCAAACTATGCCCTATAGACTAACTACTTACTTACTAAAAGGGACTCATTATTTCATGGTATTGTGGGTCTTAAGATCCTTCAACCTTATTATTACCAATTCATAGTCCACAAGGTATTTGTGAAGGGGAAAAACATACTAATCTAAAATACAAACCAAAATGCAAGAATACAAAGACACCTAACACCTCAAATGATTAGCCTAGTTGGATTTAAGAAAAAAGAAGATAAAAATTGAACAATACGATTATACCTTGTCTCAAATCAATCCTTTGGTGGGCCCTTGATGTTGCTTTTGATGTGTGGTCCTTGATGGCAAGATGATGCAAAATGCTTAAAATGCAAAATGGAGATGTAAATAGCTAAGATGAATATTGGATGAAATGATGTGATAATAACTTATGGAGGCTCAAATGGCTCAAGATCATAAGTTAGCTAAGAATGCATAAGGATCCCCTAATGAAGGAAGAAGGGAGGGTATTTATAGGAAAAGTTGAATTCTCTAGAGAATTCAATGGTCAATATTGATCCACCATGGCCAAGATGGAGGGCTAAGGTGAGTTGAGGACTCACAAGTCCTCACATTTGGACATGTGGTGGGTGAGTTGTCCAAAGGACAAGGTGAGATGGACAAGGGTACAAATGACATGGAAGAGGCCACGTGGTCCCAAGGTACTTGCAAGTACCTTGGGATGGGAGAGGATTTCTTTAAAATTTATTCCTTGGCCCCATATGGGACTGAAAGTTACAAGTGATGACTTTTAGAAAGTCATCATTTGTCAACATGGGGAATGGGAAAGACTTTGGAGAAATAAAAGTGTATTTTTAATTCACTTTTAGGGAGAGACCAAAAGGTAAAGCAAGATTCCTCTAAAGGAGGTCCTTGTCCTTTGGGTACGATGTGACACATGAGATGCCATGGGGAAGAAAAATTCATGGGGGGAATAAGTGTGAGTTTTAAATTCACATGGGGAAGAGGTCAACCCAAAAAAGGTAAGTACCAAGAAGGTTGACTTAAAGACATGTCAAAAGGGGTAAGTGATTAGGATTAGGCTTGTGCAAACAGATGATTAGAGGAAAGTGGCAAGTTATGGAGGATGTGACATTAATCCTAATTAAGGATATGCACACCTTAATGAATTATTAATTAAATTAATCTAGTTTAGTGAAAGGTTATGGAGGATGTGACATGGAGAGAGAAAGAATGAATTAAAAATGATAAAAAATAATTGACTAAATTAAATAAATTGATTGCATTTATTTAATTTAGAGATGAAGTGGGCTTATGTATAAAGTATTTAATTGATTAAATTAAATACCTTAGGAACGTTAGGGAAAAAAGAACATTAATTAAATAAATAATTTAATTAACGTTGATGAAGGGGATGAAGGAAAGGGATAAATTTGTCCTTATGTAAAGGGTCAAATTTAGGTGTCTACAGTATTATTCACCATTCTCCCATCTTTGATGAGTCTCAAAACACTGTTCAAACATGCAATCCACTACCTCCATCATACAATGTATAAGAAGAAACATTGAACTTGTGATTACCACTATTACTTCATTTGGACAAAAATTCCCTGATTGCGTTTGCCTTGTCTAACACTGTCAATAGCATTTGAAAACCCCTTAAGGTTAGCAAGGGGGTAAGGAAACTCACTATTAAAATCTACACTTTATTATGCACAAGGTTTGTGCTTTATTATCTTGTCACTGCTCAGCCTACTTTTGACTTTGACACCTCAAGTGACTATCATTCTTCTTACCATAGATTGCATTTACAAATGTCATTGAGCTACATAGTGTGCTTGTTATTGGCTACAATCCTTAGATTGCAAGATTTTTTTATTAGTTACAATGTCTCAATCTTAAGGATTTTGCAACCTCACTAATCCACTAGAGTTATGGTTTATATTTCTATGGATTTCTAGGGTTTTTACCCTAGTAATGCTCTTAACAATGCTTCTGTTGGTATTAAAAAACAACCTTAAATCTTGGGTCAAAAAATTAGTTGTCTTGAAAATGTTGTGGTATGATCTTGGATTGTATCCTACAATGTGTGGGAAGCTGGTGTTTGATCATTAAGGTAAGTAAACTTGATTAGATAAATTTATCCTATATAGCATGGGTGTTGCTTTAATACTTTTGATAATGGTTGTTAGTAGATCAAATTATTATAGTTTGTGGTAAACTAAGATTGCATTCAAGTATGTAACAAACTTGTTTTGTAGTTTAAGTTGTACACTTTTAAGTAACATTCATAAGGTATAGAAAACCTTGATCACTCTCTAGAATAGACCGTTAAACATGGGTTGTGCTTGAATGCACTACATAAGTGATATAACAAAACCACTCTGCATATCAACCAGAGTTATAGGCTCTTTATTGCAGTAAGAGGTAATTGCTTTCAGTTAACTCCTGCTAACATACTTTTGGAATAAATGTTTGACTACAATACTTTGAGTGTGAATAATTTTGTTTTATGCTTATAGTACATTCATTGAGAGTTGTAGTAGAAAGCTTCTTATGTTGAAACCCATCCTCTAAACTTTTTTTAGGCTACATTTAGGAGGCTTCATGGATTTTTTGTGATTTATACAACTTTTGTTTTGATAATAAATGACATTGGATTCTTTCTAAAATTGAAATGATTTATTAATTATGGTTTTTTTTTTAGGAAAAAGGCATGGGATCCTATATATATATTATAAAATATGATTTTTACATAGTTTCATAAAGTCCCAATTCAAAAAATATATGAAAATAAGCTGATAATAGATCAAAATTCAACTTCAAACATTCAAATATACTAATTTTACCATCACCCTTATACCTACTAATGCTAATAACTAGACATACACTTTCATCAGCTAATTCATAAATCCTTGAGGAGCCAAAAAACAAAAAAACCCCAAAAACTGCACATACTACTCTTCCATAAAATCTCCATAGAGTGAATTTTCATCCTAAAATTTCAATATCTCAGTCTACTAAATTCCTCTCTCAAACATGCTTCATTGACCTAGAAAAAAGGTAGAGAACTACAACGAACAAACCAACCTCGCATTGATAGAGCTAATATTCACTGGAACATTGCTTGGTGGTTGAACATTACGAATAGGTTGAGCTTGTTGAAAAGCTTGAGCCGACGAAGGAACCCTAAGCTACAAGTCCAAATGCAAACCAAAAGATGACTTTGGCATAACATGCACTCTTAGGAAAGTTAGGGAATAGTATTTTTCTTTTATTTCTATCTCCATCACTATGCATATGCATCGGTGATGCTTCCTTAGTGCCCTTAGCAAAATATTGTCATTTCGATAATGTAGAGCTAGTTTGATAGAATCATAAACTTCCTCAAACCCCTATTATTGCTGCACAAAATCCCTAGGAAATAGACCTCAAATGTACCCATCTCCACTAAAGATATTGTATTCTTGTACTTCTCTAAGAACAAAATTATTTAGCACATACTAAAAATTTACATATTTCCTAGCCAATTCCTCAATTTTGATCAAAGACTAGACCAAATCCATTGAATTAGAGAGGAAAATGGAAATGACCTGGGATGGAAAAGCAGACGCCATGCCCTCATATTGGTAACATCCACCTCCAGGACCATGTGAATGTAATCTTTGACTCTACCACTATCAATATTGAATATAAGCTTAAGAGAATCTTGAGATAGATAGTTTTCAAATGGGCCTCTCCCACGGTTTGACTGGTAAACATAATTTGAGGTTCCACGAGCAGAAGGGGTTAATATGCAGCATTTTTATGTGCAAGAAGAGTAGATTGTGATGAAACATTCAAGTATGGACAATTTAGGAAAACTTGGATTTCTATCAGTGATATAACCAAGTTGGAGAGTACTCTCAATTGGTTTGAAACACTTCACGGTGTTTTTGCTTGGAAGTAGAACCTAAGTGTAGGAATTTTTGAATATCCAATAGAGGAAGTTCCTTTATTCTAAAGATAAAATCATAAATTTTTTGGTCCAATTTCGAATCCAACTTGACATCTTTAATATCTGATAGAGAAATTTTGTACATTCTAAAGATAAAATCATAAATTTACTGTCCAACTATCAGATCCAATTTGAGGTCGTGAAGCTCCGACAAAGGAAGTTCCTACATTCTAAAGATAAAATCATAAATTTTATTGGTCCAATTTGAGATCCAATTTGAGGTCATGAAGCTTCGACAAAGAAAGTTCCTACATTCTAAATATAAAATTATAAATCTGCTTGGTCAAATTTGAGGTCTAATTGTAAGGATTTGTCTTTTTATCTATACTTTTTGACATTTGGCTTGATACAAATTGTTACTTTAGAATTATGGTATTTCTTTTCTTCAAATGTTTTTAACCCTCATTTCAAGGAAGATCTCGGAAGATGGTTCCTTCAGATGGAGACTACACTTTTCTTTTATTGGTTCTTTCTAGAAACACTTGAATCTCAGGTACTGTTGTACTCAAGTACAACAGAGTTTGAGGTGAATTGAGCTTAGTATTGTATGCTTATATGGATATGTTCTAGCATGTAGTTAATTTTTGTAGCATAATAGATAGGCTAAATAGTTGTTCATGTACCATTCTTTGAAATTTTAAATTGTTATACCTTATTCTAGGAGAAAATCATAGGGGGAGTCTATACATAAGACACGATTGTTTCAAAATCAAAATTGTTGGCTCTTTCACAATTGTTTGCTTTATTTATTTGATCTAAGAAAACGTTCTATATAGAAAATGCTCTCAAAATCACAGTAAAATCATTTATTCCAACATCATTGTTTAGAATCCTTCCCATCATAACAATTAACAAAATCATTAATCATTTACCTAAACTTTGAAAGAGTTTCATCAAATTCTACTTTTCCACTCTCTTTTCCATTTTGAATTCTATTCCCAATTTCATCCATGAAGAACTTCCTTAGTGTGTAGATCCTACTATTATCCATAACATTACTAGGTGTCAAGGATAGCATCATGTTTTTAACCAAGCAATAATTGACCAAATTCAGCCTTACTAGAATTAGACCGAATTTTGTCAATTGATGCTTCGGTAAAAACTCAAAGCTATCCTCGACACCTAGTAAAATTACAACTAACAATATGATATATAGGCTGACGAAGTTCTTCATGGATGAAATTGGGAATAAAATTCAAAATGGAAAAGAGAGCGAAAAAGTAGAATTTGATGAAACTCTTGCAAAGTTCAGGTTAATGACTAATGCTTTTGTTCATTGTTATGATGGGAAAGATTCTAAACAATCATCCCAGAATAAAGGATTTTATTCTGATTTTGAGAGCATCTTCTATACATTAGGTTGTCTTAGATCAAATAAATGAAGCAAACAATTGGGAAAGAGCCAACAATTTTGAATTTAAAACAATGGTGTCTTATGTATAGACCCCCTATGATTTTCTCCTAGAATAAGGTATAGAAATTTTAAATTTCAAACAACGGTACATGAACAACTATTTATCCTATCTATTATGCTACAAAAATTAACTACAAGCTAGAATATATCCATATCAGCGTAAAATAGCAGGTGTAATTCCTTTCGAACTCTATTGTGGTAATTTATTTGTAAGGAAGTTTGCACTCCATGAACATTCTCTATGCACATTAGTATGTTGGCTATTATCTCAATCTCCTTTGTGATCAAAAGAATAGTGAATTTCATTGCATAACTCATGACCATTTTTTAGTGCTATGATCTAGTGCTATTTTACTTCTTACTCGTTGTGTTCTCAATCACCATGTGCAAATGACTTAGAAGACAGATCTTTGTCACCATTTGACGGTAAATTTCATTATTTTTGGACTATTTGTTATGATTCAATCACTTTTTGATTGTGTTATTCCTTTCTCAGTCCCATAGGAAAGAGGACAGTACATAGTTTGCAACTCTCTAAGAATGGTAAATAGATACAGTAAAGATATTCAAAAATTTAGAAGTGTATTTTTTTTTGAATTGTTAAAGCCTATTTACAAGTTTTATAATGTAAAATTATTTAAGCTATTTGAATAGCTAAAATTCATATTATATATCTTTAAATTATAATAGAATTAGGTGCTTAAAATTATTATAGAAAAGTTGAATGAAAATTAGTAAATTAGTATTGATTTAGCTTTTCCTTTTGCGTGTTTACAGGGTTATTTCTTCCAACATTTGTTAGCCCTATTTTGGATTCTATGGAAATAGAAAAGGAAGTTCCACATCCAGATCTAAATGAGGTGTTGACCCATCCTTCTATGATGAAGTTTCAGGATACACCCAAGAATAGATCTAAAAATATCTGATTTTTAAACCTTCATATCTTTCAGATCATTGTAGATTTGATTATATTTTTGTATAGCTAGATGGATCTAAAAAACTGTTGCTTGAAAATGATGTAAATAAAAATGTTATTTGTTTAGAATAATCTAAGGGTCTTATTTTTCACTTGCACAATTTTTTTTCTCTACCTTAAGATAACCATTAAAATTATCATTTTGTTAATCATAATATTCCATTGAATATTTGTATTTTGTTTGATTGTATTGGATAGTTAATGGTTTATTTTTTTATTTTTTTTTTAAATTAAGCATACTATAATTTCCATGTACTTCTTTTCATAACTTGTAAATCTAATTTTTTGTTAATTTTTGTGATCATCAAAAATAGAGATGATTTTAGTCTCTGTGAAATATTTTCATGCATGATTGAGATCTCTACAAGTTGATGAAAGAGGCCCTAAGGTTTGGTAGGGTTTTGAGTATCCTTATTGTTTTGATGGTAATATTGTCACTAAGTTATTTCCTTGCACAAATATAGTCACCTGAGAAACTGCCATGATGCTCTTGACTGTAAATTATTTTGTTCTCTCCACCTTCTCAATACAGGTTTGATTCTTCAAATCTACCAACTACCCTTCCATCTTAGTGTCTTTTCATGCTCTTGCATATATTCTCTTATGCATTTATTCTTATGACTTTGAAAGCTATCACTAGGTCTATTATGACTATTAGTTCTTTGAGGGTATATGATTTTCTAATATGAACTCTTAGATTGTGATACTTTTAATAACAATTCTCTAAGGATGTTTGCTCACTGCCTTAACTCTCTCTATATATTCTCCATTATACATTGAAAATTCATGCTTTCTAGTTAACTATTTATTGGTGTAACCATTTCCATGTTTCTTGGGACTGTTATCCCTATAGGATAGTTTCATAAGACTATTTTTGCAAGGTAGTAGATGGTTGTGACAAGTTTCATAAGACTATTGTGACAAGTTTCATAATACCATCGTACCACAAGAGCCAAGAAGACATGGTGTGGTGTAGCGGTAACATCATGCATTACCATGAAGGCCAAGAAATAAATGTGCGGTATGGTGATAACTCAAATGCTTCTCCCACATCCCCACAAGAGGCAAGAAGACACGATGCAGTGTAGCAGTAACATCCCGCATTACTGCGAAGGCTGAGCAATAACAGTGCAGTGTAGTGGTAACATCCCACATTAGCATGAAAGCCAAGCAATAAGATGTGATTTAGTGGTAACATCCCACATCACTACAAGGATCATATCAAAACAATGTGTTATTGTGGTTTAACTATAAAAAGGAATATCACATTTCCTTGGTGCATTTTTTTGAAACAGTTTGCTTGCCTTGTGTATATTGCTTCCACATTTTCGTGTATGTCTAGAAGGGCACTTGTAACTACAACATATGACAAAAAAAATCCATGTTGTGATGCTTTTATGGATGTCCCTTCATTATTACTAGATATCTGATGTAGTGAACATTATTATAGTATAAGCCTCTTTTTTAGATTGTTTCATTTAACATCACCAATATTCTTTGCAAGAACATTGTCCCTATTTAAAATGATGGAAATGGTTCACATCTCTTAGAACAATTTCTCTTGCAACAATATTGGAGATGAATTTAGATGCAGTGTGAAAATCATAACATACTCAAAGGTTCTTAAGAACTCTAATAGTTGTACCAGGGGACATGTTTAGAAAACCAAATGTAATTGCTAACTTTTCACTATGGTGGCAGATTAATGATTATTTTTTCTTCTATTCCACAACATTGAGTAAAAGTCTTGAATCTGGAAATACCTATTGCCTTCATTTTCCAAGCCAATTTCTCCAATTTTTCATAGACCTCCCATGTTTGTGGATGTTATCTGTCTCCTACACAAAAAGAATGTACCTATTTATGCCCTTCAATCCAAATACATGCACGTATCTTTTTAATTCCTCTATCTTTCATCAATCTCCTTACTATTTGAACCTCACCACACCTACCCGCTTCTACACAAATGTTTTAGAGAAGAACATAAGTTTCCAAATTTCTAGGATCCAACTAAAAAATAAGTTTTGCTGGAATACTCAGCCTATATTCGTATATGATCCATAGGACCCAAAGCTTTAACTGGCATCTCAGTAATAATGTTTAGGGTGTCCTCAATATAGCTAGCATGGGTACAAAGGTCAACCATACATACCTAATGGTCAACTATATATGTAATGCAATAAAGGTTACTAACGTGTGCAGTATGTGTAGCCCTCATCCACTAAACTCGCATGACTGCATGCATCTACAACACAAGCAAATTTTACAATGTCGGTGTTCCAAAGTGCTTGATTAATTCAAATATTTTGAGAGCTTCCTTGAAAAATAAAATTTATGTACATTCTGAAATCATATCATTTAATTTCATGATATGACATCTCTTTGAGGCATTATGTCAAACAATTCATTTTGTACTACTTTTTGGTTTCAAATCTTTGGTAGTTATGGTTATTTTCATTATATTCAAATTTTGAATTCTAGGAAATTATATACAGTAAATAGATTGATGGTTGTTTGGATAGTGAAATTAGCTCTCTTAGAAATTATCTAAAATATCTAGAAGGATTATTTTAATTAAAGAGGATTTTGTGGTTATTTTTGTAATACTGATTTTACAATGCATCTAGCTTGCAATTTTCATTCAAGATACAAGTAATCAAAGTCAAGCACATACCAAGGAGATGAGTAATCAAATTCAAGCACATACCAAGAAGATGGTACACTAATTCAAACCCTCAACCTCACATAGTTTAGTTTTCTTACATGGGGATATTAAGGAATTTGTTAAAAAAATATTATATATCAATTTTTTTTTGGTGAAGGAGAATCCTGTGAGATTCAATATGGCAGTGGATCAATATCTGGTTTCTTAAGTAAAGATGATGTCATAGTTGGGAAACTTGTTGTGAAACATCACGTTAGTAATTTTTGGATGTTAAGGCTTCCCAATTGGATATAAAATATCTTTTCTCATCAAATTAATTTAGAATTTATGTATAAATGGATTCTTCCATGGTGCAGGTCTTTACTTAGACAGCACATGAATCGAGGTTGACATTTTTATTGTCTAATTAGGTCCAATGTCATTCTTTGGCTTGGTTTCTAGGAATTTTTTATTGATAATTTTGTTCTAGTCTAGTTAGTGTTGATAGCCTTCATTCTATAATATGAGAATATGATCACCTTTCTTCAACTTTGAACAAAGTTCTAAAATCAAGGGTTCAATATGCATATTTCAGGCCTATGTTGAACACTTTGTTTAAGGAATTTGTTAACAAGGCTACAATTTTTTAATTGATTTATCTTTCTACTATGTTTGGACTATTTTGTAAACTTGCAATATACAATGCACTTTTATTCTTTCTAAATTGATACTAATATTAATTTTGTTGGTTGTATTGAGACATAGCTTCATTCATGGTAGAAAAAGTAGCATCCTGTTGAAGGAGAGAGAGCTTCATATATGGGACACAATCAACACTCTCCTTGGATTCTACATCTACATGTTACAACTTGCTCCAAGACAATTTCCCATGTTGTAGAAGTGTTAAAAGATGAAAGTGGAATGTGCTCGCATTGAAGGGATTTAAGCATGGGTTTCCATCATTGCAGAAGTCTTTTGGAGAAGTTTCTTTATTTTAGTCTTTTGTCTGCAATATTGTAGTTCATATTTTCAGTCTTGTGACTAAAAATAAAAATTGTAATACTCTATTTGTAAGTTGTATTTATAACACCTTTCTTTTATTAATAAAGTTCACCAATTGCGCCTTCTCAATGTTTGACTTATTGTGTGCTTGATGTGTATTTATGTCTTTTATGCTTAAATCCTCAAATATCAGTCAATTAAAATGACTAGATATACTACCAATTGACATAAATTATTAATTAAATTGACTAAATATACTACCAATTGATAGAAATAAGTGAATAGTGAATAAATATGACTAGATATATTACTAGAGAAATTAGTAAGTAAAAATGACTAAATATATTAGGAAATTACAACAATCAATGACTAAATCAACAATTAATAAGTGACCAGATTATAACAATCAATGACTAAATCAACAACTAAATAGGTGACTGATTAAATATATCAATGAATAGAAAATGATTAAATAAGTGACAAGATTATAGCAATCAATGACTAAATATATCACTAGAAAAAAAGTGACTAAATAAGTGAATAAATCGTAGCAATGAATGACTAAATCAATGACTAAATATACTACCAAATCAATCAATCAAAACAACCAATAAATTAATAAAAATGGTTTATTCATCAATCTAGTCATGTTATATATGACTCACAATAAACTAGTAGTGGTCATGTGACCAACTTTAGTCATTTATAAGTAGATTTTAGTAGTTTTTCAGTAGTTTATTATTGTTTTTGTACTAGTGTACCCTCTCTCCCTCTCTCATGACTCTCACTCAATCCATCTATCTCTCTCCCACCCCCTCTCTCTCACTCCCTCTATCTCTCTCCCCCCTCTCTCTCTCTCAAGTATCTCTCTCTCTATCTTTGTCTCTCTTTGTATCTCTCTCTTTGTCTATCTCTCTCTCTATCTCTATCCATGTCTCTCTCCCTCTCTCTCTCTCTCTCTCACACACACACAATCCATCTCTCTCCCACTCCCACTCCCTCTCTCACTCCCTCTATCTCTCTCCCATTGTCTCTCCCTCTCTATCAAGTTTCTCCCTCACACCCCCTCTCCCTCTCTCTCTAAAGTCTCTCCCTCTTACACACTCTCCCTCTCTTAGGTCTCTCTCTCTCTATCTATCTATCTAGTCTCTCCGTCCCAACCCCTCTCCCTCTCTCTCACACTCACTCTATCTCTCACTCCCTCTATCACTCTCCCACTATGTCTTTCTCTCTCTCTCTTAGGTCTCTCCCTCCCACCTCCTCTCCCTCTCTCTCTCTCACTCAAGTATCTCCCTCCTATCCCATATCCCTCTCTCTCTTTCTCAAGTCTCCCCCTCCTACCCCTCTCACTCTCTCAATAATTCCCTGTATCTATCTCCCACTCTCTCCCTCTCCCTCCCACCCCCTATCCCTCCCTCTCTTCCTCTCCTCGGGTCTCTCTTTGTCTCTCTCACTCACTCCCTTTATCTCTCTCCTACTCCCTCTATTTCACTCCCTCTATCTCTCTCCCTCTCTCTCTCTCTCCCACTCTCTTAGGTATCTCCCTCCCACCCCCTCTATCTCTCTCCCCCTCTATCTCAAGTATCTCCCTCACTCCCTCTCTCTAACTATCTCTCTATCACTCCCCCTATCTCTTTCCCATCCCTCTATATAAGGAACTCCCTCCCCCTCCCACCCCCTCTCCCTCTCACAAGTCTCTCTCTCTCACACTCCCTCTATCTCTCTCCCATCCCTCTTTCTCATACTTTCTCTCTCTCCTACTCTCTTAGGTCTCTCCCTCCCACCCCCTCTCTCCCACTATGTGTCCCTCTCCCTCTCTCTCTCAGGTTGCTCCATCCCACCCTCTCTCCCTCTCCTTATCTCTTAAGGTTCTCCCTCCCACCCCCTCTCCCTCCCTCCATCTCTCTCAAGTCTCTCCCTCCTCCCCTCTCTCACTCACTCACTCACTCACTCCATCTATCGCTCTCTCTCTCTAAGGTACGTCCCTCCCACCACCCTCTCTCTATCTCTCTCTATATTTGTCTCTATCACCCCCTCTACCTCTCTCCAATCCCACTATCTTAGGAACTCCCTCTCCCTCCTACCACATGTCCCTCTATTTCCCACTCCCTCTCTCTCACACTCCCTCTATCTATCTCCCTCTCTATCTCTCTCCCTCTCACCCCCTCAAGATCTCTCTCCCTCTCTTTTAGGTATCTCCATCCCACCCTCTCTCAAGTCTCTCCCTCCCACCCCCTCTCCCCCCTCTCTCTCTCTCCCAATTCTCTCCCTCCTCCCCCTCCCCTCTTAGGTTTGTCTCTCGCTCTCTCTCACTCACTCCCTTTATCTCTCACCCACTCCCTCTCTCTTTCGCTATCCCTCTATCTCTCCCTATCCCTCTATCTCTCTCACTCCCTCTATCTCAATGCCATCCCTCTATTTCCCACTCTCTCTCTCTCTCCCCTCCCTCTCTCTCTCTCTCTCTCTCTCTCTCTCTCTCTCTCTCTCTCTCTCTCTCTCTCTCTCTCTCTCTCTCTCTCTCTCTCTCTCTCTCTCTCTCCTCTTTCAGGTAGGAGGGGAGACTTGAGAGAGTGAGAGGGAGTAAGAGGGAGAGAGATAGAGGGAGTGAGAGAGAGAGGGTTGAGGTTTTAGGGTTTAAGGTTTGATGCTATAGGGTTGATGTATTAGGTTTGAGGATTGAGGGTATTGGTTTGAGGGTAGAGGGTAGAAGCTTTAAGGGATTAGGATTTAAGGGTTGAGGGTTGAGGATTTAGGATTTAGGGTTGAGTGTTTAAGGTTTTAAGGGTTGAGGGTATATGGTTGATGGATTAGTGTAGAGAAGGAGTAATAAATGGAGGGAGGGATGGAGGGAGAATGAGAGAAGAGGAGGGAGGGACAAAGATAGATGAGGGTTGAGGATCCAATGTTTAGGGTAGAGGGTTGATAATTGAGGGCATAGGGTTGAGAACCTACAAGGTTGATGGTTTAGGGTAGAGACATAGAGAGAGAGAGGGTTAAGGGTTGAGGGTAGAGGGTTTAAGGGTTAAGGGTAGAGGGTAGACAGTTAAGGGTAGAGTGCAAAGAAATAAAGGGAGTGAGTGAGAGAGAGAGAGACTTGAGAGTGGTAGAGGGGGTAGGAGGGAGATACTTGAGAGAGAGAGAGGGAGTGAGAGAGAGAGGGTTGAGGATTTAGGGTCGAGGGTAGAGGGTAAAGGGTTATGGGTAGAGGGTAGAGGGTTTAGGTTTTTGGGTTTAGGGTTTAGGGCTTAAGTATTGAGGGTTGAGGGTAGAGGGTAAAGGATTGAGGGTTTAAAGGTTGAGGGATTAAGGGTTGAGGGTTAAATTATTAGGGTAGAGATTTTATTTGGGTTTAAGGGTCTAAGGGTTGACTGTATAGGGTTGAGGGATTAGGGTTAAGGGTAGAGGCTAGAGGGTTTAAGGGTTGAGGGTTTAGGGTTTAGGGTTGATTGTTTAAGGGTTTAAGGGTTGACATTATAGATCCAATGTATAGTGTAGAGGGTTGATATTTGATGGTATAGTGTTCAGGACCTATAGGGTTGATAGTTAAGAGTAGATAGAGAGATAGAGAGACACAAAGAGGGTTAAGGGTAGAGGGTAGAGGGAATAGAGATAGAGGGATTGAGTGTGAGAGAGAGAGATGGAAATACACGAGAGAGAGAGAGGATAGAGGGATAATGGTAGAGTGAATAGAGATAGATGGAGTGAGTGAGAGAGAGAGAGGGTGTAGGAGGGAGAGACATGAGAGATTGAGAGGGAGTAAGAGAGAGAGGTTTGAGGGTAGAGGGTAGAGGGTAGACAGTGTAGGGTTGAGAGAGAGAAATGGTTAAGGTTTTAGGGTTTAGGGTTGAGGGTAGAGGGTAGAGGGTTAAGGGTTGAGTGTAGAAAGTTCAAGGGATTAGGATTTAAGGGTTAATGGTAGAGGGTTTAGGGTTTAGTGTTTAGGGATTAGGGTCTAAGGGTAGAGGGTAATGAATTTAAGGGTCAAGGGTAGAGGGAAGAGGGTTTAGGTTTTAGGATTCAGGGTTTAAGGGTTGAGGGTTGAGGGGTGAAGTTTGAGGGTAGAGGGTAGAGGGTAGTTGGTTGAGGGTTAAGGGTTGAGGGATTAATGGTAGAGGGTTGATGGATTAGGGTGGAGATTTTAGTTTGGTTGAAGGGTTTAACGGTCAAGGGTATAAGGTTGATGGATTATGGTTGATCGTAGAGGGTATTGGGTAGAGGGAAGAGGGTAGAGGGTAGAGGGTAGAGGGTAGAAGGTTTAGGGTTGAGTATTTTGGGACTACAAAATTCTATAAAATTTTAAGTTCCTATGTTGGAAAAATTTACTTTGCACACTCAGAAGTGCACTTGAAAAATCTTCCTCGGTGACCTACTTTGGAGGGTCATAATTCGAAGCCCATTTTCTTTCATACAAAATCCATTTGGTGGGTGTATTCATTTTTCATATATGAACATGTATCTTCCATTTTAGCTTCCTGTGATGAGTTTCAACTATATTTTGAAATGATAAGATAGAGGGTTGTAGGGTGGTTTTGTTGTTTGTATATTCTCAGGCCTACAAAGTAGCCTCCTATTCAAACTATTATTTCATAAATGTATGATCATCATGGAAAATAGATTAGTGCTCTAAATTACCCTCATATTAATATGTTCTCTGGTCTAGTTTTAGAGTCTGAGGGTGATATTTGATATTTTTTCGATGGTCAAAAGCAAATGTAGTTCTATTTTTACATCTACATTTATTGAATGTTTCAATGTGGTCAAATTTGACCCTTAATACGGTGTGAAGAATGTGGATTGAAGGAAAGACCTCTTGCACACATGCTCAATAGACCTAGATGATGTATTGCTTTCAATGGTAGCTTCCCAAGAGATGATTTGGTATTTTTTTTGAGTGGTGACTTTGTGAGCCCAAGTTGGTTTTGGAAAGTTGCAGTTATAGAAAATTCTATGAAAGGCACTTTGGCATTGAATATCCTGCACCTCGAGATCTATTTTTCCAAGTTTTTTGTTGAACTACATTCTTGGGTCAAATATGTGCATGACTATGCATTTTCATGACTTCAAGAGGTTGTTTGACTGGTTTTCCAAGGCGATTCTAGAGGCCACTTGACCTATTTTGACTATTGTGCAAAGTACTTGAAAGTGGATTTTGATATCTACCCAGTTCATTTTTCTCACCTCACGAGCATTCAAAGGTAGCCTCAGATCAATTCAGGATGAAATTTGTTTCAAAATGACTTTTTTTTTAGTCGGTCCCACAAGGGTGCCCGACATGTGTCACATAATTTGAGGAAGCTTCTATCCTATCGAGTGCCAGAGGTTATTCTTGGGCTTCCATATGATAATAGGATTGACATATGGTCTCTTGGGAAATGTTCTCTTTCAAAGCGACTCCTTAGCAACCTAGTTAGCTAGCATAATTGCATTAGTTGGGCCAATTGATGAATAGATGTTAATCATGGGGAGTGAGAAACATAAGTACTTTACCAAAATTTACATGCTTTATGAACAAAATTAGGATAAAAATGGAATGTAGTTTTTGACACCAATGAGGACCTCATTTTAGAACATACTTCAAATCAGAGATCAAGGATTTATTGATTTCATTACATATCTTCTTGAAAAAATCATAAGAAACAACCCACATCAAGTGCAACATTAAAACATCCCTGGCTAGTATATAGTTATGATCCTATCTCATCATGATGTTTAAAAGAAGAAACTATTCTAGAGTCCATTCTCAAACATTCTTTACATAAATTTCTACTTGATCTTTAGTTAAAGTGTCTATATTCTCCCATACGTTATCCAAGAAAACCCCTCAAAAACAAGCGAATGAATTAAATAATTTTTTTATTATCAATTTGAATGTAATTCTATTTGTATTGACTCAATAAAAATTGAAATGCCAAGCAATCACCCATACCTTTATATTTGAAATACTGGATTCAATATCTACTTTTATCTAAATCATGAATCCATGATGCTTTGAGTTAACTGTTAATGATTACAACCTTTAGCAACAAGTGAATTTGATGTGAAGAATTCTTTTGACTAATATTTTCACATGAGAACTATAATTTTTTGTAATATTTTGAAAAAGGATACAATTGATGAATGAGGCATCACATGTTGAGGAGGATATTGAACTATATTGTATGTTGGTGGCATTGATGCCATGAAAAATTAAACTGGGGCAGCCATCATTCTTGTTAAGGAGTAAATTTGATAACTGTGAAGGAAATATTCACATGTACATGAAGCTGTTGAGGAAATTCTATTGTATGAGGCTAAAAGAAATGGAAGAAATTAAAAATTTCCCAAGGTTTTTTTGTTGGGAAGCAAGATGTGTGAGAGTGTCCTACTGATAGTGGCCACTCCTCAAGAGCACAAAAGATGGGTGTTGAAAATAAAGACATGGAGATAGAAAAAAATGTAGTGATGGAAGATTCTAAGAAAATATCATCATGCCCTCCAATTACTTGTTAAGCTTTGAGTATGGTGTTGTTATGTAGAATTTTTCAACTTCAACACTTCACAAGTAGAACGTGATGTTGATAACGTTCCTTGAGCAGTTGTAGTATTAAGGAATGCACCCTGCATGTTCAACTTGTTATGGTTTATGGAAATTCTATGCTCCTGTTGATAGGAGGATTGAAGTGCATGTTGACTACTGTAAAAATTTTCTTATTGCCACTCAATCTCATGAAGAAGTTAAATAACTTGATGAATGAGGGATTTTGATGGAGAAGAGGAATATCGCTCATCATGATTTCATACCATTTTTCCCCAAACACATCAATGATGGTGCAATGCTTTGTGCTCCTATTTCCCATAACTATTGTGTGGTAAATTTCTATTATTGCAATAGTGACGCGTGATGCTATTTTCTATATATTGTACATCGCTAATGGATATATCCATTTTCTCGTTACAATAGAGATACATGATGCTAGGTAAATATTTTTGCAAAGCATGGTGGGGCCTGAGACTTATTGTCAAATATTATTATTTGATGGATATTTTTATGGTGGAGAATAAGTTTCAAAGTAAATGCATAGGGGTAAAGCTTTTTACAGCCCGAGTGATAAACTTTGTACCTCCATAAATTAAAATCAAGATTTTGTGGCTGAAAAATAATAAAGTGGAATTAGTCTCATATGCAGTCTGATGAAGTGAATTAAATTATTCACTTTATGAACCAAAAAGTTTTAAATGTGAAAATAAAGTAAAGTGTAAAATATATTTGTGAGTGCAAGGGAAATAAAATAAAATATTTCATGGGAATTTAGGGCCTTCACAAAGTTGAGATTTTAAAGCATTGAAAAGAAAAGTAAAGTGCACAAGTGATTTTTTTTATTGCTCCAGTAAATAATTTCATAGCATTCACTTGTAGAGGAAATGAGAATTTCAAGTGAAATTAATTAAATATAAGGAGAGTAAAAAATCTTTCACAAGAAAAATAAAAGCTTTGTGTTGTCGGGCAGTGAAATGAGAAATAGGGTAAAATGGAGGGTGAAGAATAAGGTTTTCAAAAACAAAATATTCTTTCAACTGCAAGGATAGGAAAATAATGAAGAATGAATTCTTTCAAGTAAGGGAATATTTTTTTGTTGCAAGGCAAGTCAAGCAAGAGGCATGAATCAGACAACAGATTGAAGATTCTTCATGAGCTAGAGGAAATTACTGATCAAAGCAATCTATGAAGGATCTAGGTGTCACATGAAGATGTAGCTTTAAGGTTTCCGCTTATGCTTCTTATTCTCTTTCTTTCTCTTTGGAAGAGGATTCCGAGAGATTATTTTTCTCGGGTTTATGAATAGTGTAATTTCTTGTACAAAGTGACTCTGCTAGGTTTTAGGCCATTCTTTAAGTCTCATATTTAAATTATGTTATATTCTTTATTGATAATGGTAAGTAGATTGATTTTGCAATTTAGGATGAATAATGTCATATTATCAATGTCTCCTTTGTGCAATACAATGATTTTTTAGTCAAGATAATCAAGGATTGTTGAGATTTTCATTGCATATTTGGTTGTGATGAATATTTAGTTGATAACTTTTTATTCAAGGAATAAATTAAATTTATCTTTTAGTTAAGCATTGAGAGAATTGTTATTATGAAAGGATTTGGAAGTAGATTGAAAATATGTCCTTAAGTGGTTGCATTACTATAAGGCAATGATGCTTCAAAGGCCATTGAATTAGTGTTTATGTTGTTATCAGGGGATTATTTCATCTTGACTCTATTAGGGATAAGGCACTAGCTTAGTGGGTTTCTTTGTTTACAAAACCTAGAAGGAAAAACCATATTTTAATGGAAAAACATTCATTTTTGTTATTTGTATTTACCATTTTCTCCATGCTAGTTAATGAATGTTTCCCAATAACTTAGCCAATGTTGTGTGATATTTCATTTTTCTTGGAATATTCTTGTGAGAGCATTATCTATTAAGAAATACCCTATTAAGTGTATGTGTGAATCTTTAAGTGTTGCTAAAAGGGTCACCCCCTAGGTCTTACAGAGCCTGAAGTGTAGCGGAAATGTGTTTTAATCTCATTTCCTATTTGTGACCAAATCCTACACTAGATCTGAGCATGAAATGTGGCTTACTTCTAGGACATAGTGGATTTGTTGATTTGGGGAGCCAACAAATTGGAAAATTTGTTGGGGATGAATAAGAGGAGTATCCATTTGGAAAGAGTCATGAATTTAGTAAATATAAAAATATGGTTAAGATATTAAGGTTTTGAGACCTGGAAGTGAATTTTTTGCAGCAACTTTAAATTAATTTGTGTATGACTCTGCTATTGGAGAAGACCCAGAATGAAATTCATCTATGAAGTAGCTTAATATTGCTTGAAGTTCAGTCCTCCATGAAGAGGGGTGGCGAATATGTCAAAAGAACCTAATCTATAAATATTTCCAGACAGGAAGAAGAATTTGCAGCAACTGCAACATATTGAGGTATTTTTCATTTTCTTTTTTCCAAGAAGGATAAACTTGTATGTGAAAACCATATTTGAAATTCTCGAAAAAATATGGTTCCCTATTTAGTGAAATTAAGCTCTAAGGAAGGGAAATAGTAGTGATAGTCTTGCATACTTCTATATTACTTGATTTTAGCCTCTATTATGAAGTGATGTATGCAATATTTTTATAGAAACTCATTTAGAAGATCTTAAGAAAGATGAGATATAAATTTTCATTGTAAAACCTTAAGATCATGTTGTAAAATGAGTTTTAGTTGCCCCATGTAACTACAAAGTTAATATGAAAAGGCTTGTAAAGGTGTAAGAAAATGTAGTGTCAACCTATGCATCCCTGTGTGGACCGAAATATAAAAATACATAATGTGCATCCCCTGTCATGTCATCAAATAAATTTCTCTATTGAAATATATAGAGCCATAAATTTGAGTGAATTTTGGGGTTTCCAAATGTTATTCTTGATAAAATTAGGGAACACTTGCCAATGTTTAAAGGGAAAAGCTCAGAATTAGCATCTCAACATATGCAAGAGTTTTCATATTTGATGGGAGATTATGAGATAGGTCATGAAGATGTTGTCGTGAAGTTATTTGTTCAATATCTGAAGTAATATGTAGGAGATTGGTTCTCTTATTTACCAACATGCTCTATCTATTCATGGAATGAGTTAATGGTAGAATTCATAGAACAATTTGGTGAAAGAATTAATCCAAGTTTAGTAAGACAAAAACTTATGAACATCCAAAAGGAAGAAGAAGAGTTGGTTCCTACTTTCAATTTTAGATTTGTGAAGACATTAAGAGACATTCCTGAAAGTATGAGACCAAATTATGCATTGAATTTAGTTGTGTATCAAGGTGCATTTGATGAATAAATGAGCTATATGTTAAAAGATAAAAATCTTGCAACGTTACATTAGGCATATTAAATTTCAGTGGATATTGAAAACAACATGAAATACTCAATGATGAAAGGATACATGGCTGCAAGTGTTGGTTATCCTAGAACACTTCATGCAAATAGAAGTCATGGATCAAATAATGGAAATGATTATAAAGATGATAATGCTTCTGCTTTTTTGACTTGTCCATCATTACAACATACAAGTCATTGTGAGCTCCAAGTTGAACATCAACAAGTTTTGAGCAATGTTAATCAGATGTCTTTTGTTAAGTATTGTGTCAAATGAAAAGACACAAAGGAGAATCACCATATGATTTGTTCTTAAGGTTTTTGGATGCCTTGTTAGAGGTCCCCAAAAATTTTAGACCTGAGGATTCAATCTGCATTGATCTATGTTGTGAAATCTATGAGTCGGGGATGAGTACCTTGCCAAATGAATTGAAGCCTCATAGTTCTGACCAAATACTTGATACGATAAAGATTGTTGAAGGAGACCAATATAATTATGCACAAAGTGTGATGTCTAAAAATAAAGATAGTAGTTGTCATATTGATAGAAATCAGAATATGATGCACATAGTTGAAATGAGTATATCAAAAAATGAAGACTCATCTTGTCTGGATGAGTGTATTGATTGTAATCAGCCTACAAGAAACACATATGTTGATCAATACAATTGGAAGTATAGAATGCACAAGGGTTATTTGTCTACAAGTGTTTTCTACCCTAAGGCACCAAATGTTGATGAAAGGTGTAAGTTAGAAATTAAAAATAAATTTCAGAGCACTTACACCCCTATTGTTTCAACTTATACATCATTCCATAATGCTGACTACACTATCCCTATTATAGGATATGATTCAAACAATGATGTGAGTGAAGAAAAACTTGTTCCAAGCTATGAATATTTATCATGTTAATAGATAAAAGGTTAGTGACCATCCACAAAAAAGTGGCGTATGCACTTGTGGATTGCATTCATGAAGATCCAAATGCATTACATGTTGCAACTGATAAAGAGATGGAAATAGCTTCAGATATTTGGCATATCACACCATGTAATTGAACTACTAGTTGTTCCAATGATGAGATCAAAGAGAGATTCCATTTGTAGTCTTATGGTTTAGATGAATCTGATGACTTGTTTGAAGATAAGACTGATAATGAGATAATGTATTCATCACTAAGTATGCAAGAACCATGTAGTCCTAATTACAATATTGTCAGGGTTGAAATCTTTGTCAATAGTGAGCTTGGTATCACTAGGCTGGTTCATACATATTCAGCTTATGAGGTTGATTGTGCTAGTTTTTATTCTACTGCTCATAGTGGGTTGTATGAAGTTGAATTGGAAAGTTTTACATTAGATGAGGATAACATTAGAAGGCAAGATTTTGATGACATTAGCTCACTCTTAGATGATCAAGTTATGCATTATGATGAGAATCTAAATAATAGGATGCCACCATTTTTGTTTGATAATGCTATGGATCTTGAGGAACCTTTTGACCATGTGATCTCAGATATGTGTGTTGAACAATCAGAGGATGAAATGAAAGATAGTATTGGTTGTTGTAAGTTTAGGGGTGATTGTGATTATGCCTATGAAGAGGACACTGATTGCATTGTCTCAGAATAAAGTAATACTAGGGAAGATTTGGAACTCCATGTGGAGGAGACATAAATATTTACATAAAAAATGAATGTAATAGAAAACCCCTTATTTGATAAGCCTCCATATTCGCTAGAGATAATAAATGATGATCCTTATTGGTGCAAAGATAATCCACTCTTTGCTGAGAATTCTGATGATGCATCTGACATAGGGTTAGAATGTGGACTCGAGCACACAAAGAAACACATTGATGAGCTCCTCGAGTGAATTTACTATGAATTTTTTACATTTGATATAGTTATTGCAGGTAAGGTTGAGTATCATGATGCCAACTACTTGGAAGAGTATGGACACTTTCAGTTTTTGGTTCAGTTGGGAGGTATTTTGATAAAACATGACAATAAGATGAAGAGAAAGGAATGTTATTTTCAAGATGAATATGTTTCATGTGATGAATATAACACCTATGTGTCATGTGATGATGAAAATTTTCAGTTTGGGCTTGGTTAAACAATGCAGAATGATAGAGATTACATTAGCAATGATATGCTCAAAAATGTTTTGAGAGATGTTAGTGGAAATGTTTGTAATTAGGTAGATTTTAGTGGTAAGTGCATATTTATGCTTGTAAGAAGAGAGCTAGATACTTGTTGCAAGGGATGACATAAGCACATGTTGGTTGAGGGAAATCAATTCCTTCAATAGGCTAGTGTTTGAAAGAGGCAAACATGGGTTCTTCTTTTCATTTGGTGGCCTGGGTCCATCAAATATGGTTTGAAAAATTGAATAAAGAATCTATTGCCCAAT
The DNA here is from genome assembly GCA_007115665.2 of Sequoiadendron giganteum. NCBI lineage: Eukaryota > Viridiplantae > Streptophyta > Pinopsida > Cupressales > Cupressaceae > Sequoiadendron > Sequoiadendron giganteum. Next base: position 154,136,329 of record CM021105.1, read on the forward strand.
GATTCTGGCACTCGGTCTTCTCTTCCAGAAGATTTTGAATTCTCCCTTTGTTCACTAAGGACCTAGATGATCTACTTTGGAGGGTCACAATTCCAAATTCTCCCTTTGTGCACCTGAAAAATCTACCCCAATGACCTACTTTGGAGGGTCACAATTCGGAGCCCATTTTATTTCATTCAAAATCCCTTGGTGGATGTATTTATTTTTCATATATAAACATGTATGTTCCATTTTAGCTTCCCATGATGAGTTTTGATAGGATTTTGAAATGACAAGCTGGAGGGTTCTGGAACAATTTTGTTGTTTGCATATTCCCAGGCCTGTGGAGTAGCCTCCTGTTTAATTTGATATTTCATAGTTGGATGATCATTATGGAAAATATATTGGTGCTCTACATTCCCCTCATATTCATATTCTCCCTAGTCTGGTTTCAGAGTCTCTAGATCAAATTTTATATTTTTTTGATGGTCAAAAGGAAATGCAGTTTGTTATGTTTTTACATCTGCATGTCTTGAATGTTTCAAGGTGGTAAAATTTGACCCCCCATATCTTTCAAAGAATGTGGATTGAAGGAAATCCCTCTTGCACACATGCTCAATGGACCTAGATGATCTATTTTTCCAGTGGTATCTTCCCAAGAGGTGATTTGGTATTTTTCTGAGTGGTGACTTAGTAAGCCGTAATTGGTTTTTGATAGGTGCAGTTGCAAAAACATTTGAGTGAGCCATTTTGGAACTGAATATCTCGTACCTAGAGATCTTTTTTTCCAAGCCATTTATTGCACTAGATTGTGGGGTCAAATGTTTGCATGACTATGCATTTTCATGACTTCACGACCTATTATTTGACTAGTTTTCTAGGGTGATTCCAGAGGCCACTTGAACTATTTTGACTATTGTGCAAGGTGCCTTAAAGTGGATTTTGATATCTACCCAGTTCATTTTTTTAACCTCAAGAGCATTCAAAGGAAATCTCAGATCAATTTAGGATGAAATTTGTTTCAAAAATGAAACTTTTTTTTAGTCGGGCCCATAAGGCTTCCCGACATGTGTCACATAATTTGAGGAAGCTTCTATCCTATCAAACAACTAAGCTTATAATTGGGATTCCATATGATAATAAGATAGATATATGGTATATTGGATGCATCCTTCCTAAAATTTTTTTGGGAAATGTTTTCTTTCAAAGATACTCCTTAGCAACCTTGTTAGCTACCATAATTATAGTAGTTGGTCCAATTGATGAAGAGATGCTTGTCATGAGGAGTGAGAGACACAATTAATTTACCAAAAGTTATATTAATTATGAAAAAAATTAGGATACAAATGGAATTATGTTTTTGACACCAACAAGGACCTCATTGCAGAACATACTTCAAATGGGAGATCAAGGATTTATTGATTTTCTTACATATCTTCTTGAAAAAAATCCTAACGAATGGTCCACAACAATTGCATTATTACAACATCCCTGGATTTCATATACTTACAATCCTATCTCCTCATGATGTTTAAAAAAGACACTATTGTAGAGGAAATTCTCAAAACTTCTCTACCTAAATTTCTAGCTAAGGTTCAATAAAAGTGTCTATATTCTCCCATATGTTGTCCAAGAAAGCCCCTCAAAAATAAGAGAATGAATGAAAGAATTTTTCTATTATCAATTTGCTTGTAATTCTATTTGTATTGACTCAACAAACACTAAAATGCCAAGTAGTAACTCATACTTGTATAGTTACAAGATTGGATTCAATATCTATATTTATCGAAATCATGAATCCATGATGCTTTGAGTTAAACTGTTAATGATTACAACCTTTAGCAACAAGTGAATTTGATGCGAAGAATTCTTTTTACTGATATTTTCGCATGGGAAGTGGAATTTTTCTATAACATTTCAAAAAAGGATGGGTTCAATTAATTGGGCATCATATGTTTAGGAGGATAGCAAATTGTATGGTAGGGTGTTCACACCAATACCATGAAAAATTAATCTAGGGCAGCCATCATGCCTATTAAGGATTAAATTTCATAACTACAGAGGAAATCTTCACATGTAAATGAGGATACTAAGGAAATTATATTTTGTAGCTAAAACCCTAATTCTATTGTATGAGGCTATAAGCAACAAAAGTAATTAAAAATTGTCCAAGGTTTTTTTTCTAGGTAGTAAGATGTGTCAGAGTGTCCTACTGATAGTGGTCATTCCTTGAGAGCACAAAAGATGGGTGTTGAAAATGAAGACATGGAGATAAAAAAATGTAGTGCAACTGATGGAAGTGTAAGAGAGGGCGACCAAACACATCAAGGCCCTAGGAAATGTAGGATGAGAATGATGAGGATTATGAGGTCCTTCAGTCACCCTACAAACCCAAAACTTGAAGTGGGGCTAGGCAAGTCAATTTTGGCAGTCAACACTATGTCTCAAGGAGCTCTTTGCTTAAGGATGAATGTGCGGCTCCTAGATGACAATGTATCACACTAGCATCTCTCAGGTGTGTTGGCATCTATACGACCAGAGGACTAAAGAGACAAGGTTGAATGTGAGAAAAAAAACTAACAACCTAGCAAGTTACTTTCTAAGGGCCTAAACAACAATATGAAGTAGTCAATATATGAATGAATATGATAAAGTAAATATACAAGAGTTATGATGGCAAGAATGATCTCACAAAGGTACTCATTCGCTAGTTAGCTCCAAGAACACTTCCACCTACATAGAAGAGAGAGAGAAATTTTTTTGGGGGCCTGTATAGGGGTTTGCCTTAGTCAGACCCCCATTTTGATGTTCCCACCTCCATGGAAAGTGAAGATAACTATAATGGAGAAAAAGTATGATAAAGAAGGAAATGGAGTAAAGAACATAAAAGCACTACAAAATAGTGTTATGCTACCCAACCAAATCATAGTGGAGAGGAGTAGAAATATTACCACCTCCACTAAGAGCTCACTAGTGAATGGGGGAGAAAATGAGAGAACTCAATTCTCTACTACAATGTTGTTTGTTTGACACTTTCTCTATGAAGTTGGAGTGTTGTTGTTGCTACTATGGAGTGTAAAGTGTTTCTTGAGAGTGATGGATGCTAAGAGGATGTTGTGTAGAGAGTTTAATTGAATTCTTATAGGTTATAATGAAGGAAGGAAGAGTGAATTTAAAGGAGAGAATAAAGGAAACAACCATATTCAGGTCAGTTGGTCGAAGAGGGCATTACAAATTGACCTCCAATGGAAAGTGTAATGCCTATACAGGCTTTAAATGTGGGAATCTGCTAGGGATGTAAGCATGTTGTATGTATTCTTGCATGCCATATTGGCATCCTTGATAGTTATTACTCTTCTGACACATAGAACAAACGCCAAGTGGAATGAAGGCAATGGGCTTATGTGGAAGTTTTCCTTTAGATTTGGTTTTCTAAAGTGAGGATGTATAGAAGGGGAATTTTCATAAGGGGTGCAAATACAATCCTATACATTTTTTACCCACTTTTTTGAGCACAAATACTAATGAGTGCTTCGATAAATTAGATCAGAGAAGTAGCAAAGTTAGAAATGTATACTTGAACCATTGAGGAAGCAGACTGCAATCTTGTGAACACAAGAGTTCAAGACAAGAAAAGGACTTCATAGTACCACAAAACTATGAAGCTGAAGAAAGAAAGCACTTTATAGGCCCTCAGATCTATAAGGAGATAACCCCAAAGATCTCTCACATGAGGGAATCCCTAGGAAGTAAGCACCCCATAGGCTCGCAGACTTGCAAGGAAGCTATCCTTGAATATCTCTCTCATGAAGGAAACCGATAAAATTACCTTATAGACCCATATACCTACAAGGAAGGTCTTTTCCAAGATACCTCACATGAAGGAAACCAAGGAAAGTGCCTTATAGAGTTGCAAACCTACAAGGAAGGTATCCTCCAAGATCTATCACATCAAGGAAACCAAGAAATGCGCCCTACAAACCCACAGACTTACAGGGGAGTGACCCCCAAGATATCTCACATGGAGGAAGCTCAAAGGAATCACCCTACAAGCCCACAAAATTGCAAGGATGTATCCCCCAAGATGTCTCACATGGAGGAAAACCAAAGGAAGGGGACTCCACAGAGTCAAGAAGCGGCTTCACAAGAACACCCGTAAAGTGACATGTTTACCTACAGATAGAACATGTTAGGGAGTGGCCACATAGGCAAGTAAGTGGATAGTCACGCAGACCATCAAGAAGTTGGAAAAATTTCAAAGGGTTCCCTTGGGAGCCCTTCAAAAGGAGGAGGGGTCCACTCAATGAACGTGCTGTCTGAAAGCTAACATTTTCTTTCTCGAATTGATTCATCATCAAGGAATTTTAAAGGAAGAATATGCCCCCACACGAGGGGAAGATCAAATTTATTCCCACTTCGGAGGAAGGTTATCAATTTATGTCCTTATGAACCCATGATAAAGGAAACATGTTCCATTAGGGTTTAAAGTTGAGAATGCAATTCTTACAAATAACTGTGTGCATATTCTGGAGAAAAGATTCATTGGTGACAAATGCATTTTCTGAAGATCAAATTGATGTAGAGGTGGAATTTTCACACATGAGAGGGAAAAAACAAGGGAAGAAGAGATAAATATAAAGGAAAAGAAAAAAAGGAAAGAGAACATGAAAAAGGGGCACAAGCGTAGTCTAATATTTTGGGGTCAGAACTGCTCATAAATATATATAAGTATAATAACAGTATATAAATGAACTATCATCAACTCCCTACTATATAAAACCATGTGGAGAATGCACATGAAGACAAAGTAAAATGAAAAATTGGCTCAACATAAAAGGGAAGCCTAAACGCCCCCTATGCTTTTCATCGTCCCCAATTTTCCGAAAGTCAATCACAAACATGGAAGAAGGTTTACAAAAAAAAAGCAATGCCTATATCCAAGCACTAACAGGGGTGACGATGGTCATCTAGGAACATATAGCATGATTAAAATGGAAATGCATCACAACACATACATAGATCTAATATAAAGATAAAGAAGAGGCCTCCCCCTAACAATGATTGACAAAGAGGTCATTTGCTGCACATTCTAGATCATTGTAGGGGGAAGGAGGACGAGCTTGTAGTGGGTGAATGTTAAGGGGAGGAGATTCTAACCCTCCCACAACAAGGGGTAAGGAAGAAGGACCTTGAAGGTCTCCTCCACTCAGCCCTTGTGGAGCTAAGGTCAACGACATCATGAAGATTTCTAATAAGGTTAAAACTTCATCCACCTAGTTAAACATGCATTTAATAGGAGTTCCATGTTTCACCTCGATAGATGGAGGAGGTTGTGCATGAGGTTCTGACGTAGTCCAAGGTAGGAGGTTCTGGTGAGGGACTATCCAACCTCGCAGTTTAAACAACTAACACTTAGATCTTATCAATATGCAACGAAAGCTAACAGATAATCAACCTAAAGATGGAAGAACACATGCCACAAGAATTATCCTAGGAAAACCATCAAAGGGAAAAACCTCCCCTTCAAAGTTCACTCATTATATTATGATATCAAAATAAATTGCATATGCCACTCAGGTTGTAGAGATGCTAGGCCACAACCCAAGAATTACAAACAACTCATACAATAATTTTATTTCACCATTTCTTCCTTCTGGTCCATGATTTCTCTTCTCTGTGATATTTCTAGATCAAAACATTTCATCACTGTGCCTCATGACTCTGTTCTACTGACTTTTCTTTTTTTTATTAGAACATTCTTCACACATAGGACTCACACATCTTTCCCCTTGAATTCATGCATTCATCCTTTTTTTGTTAATCTCCTCCAAAGCAATCGATAATATATAAATGAATCTAGGATAACATCAACTACATGTTAGCCCAACAAAATATGGAATATGTACAAACTATCGGCCCAAATCAATAAGAAATTATCAATGTGAATCAGCCAATGTCATCCAAAGCATAGTAGGGACCCAAAAAAACATGTCTCAAACACAAAACACCTTGAACAATTAGTTTCAAAGATTCACAACATGCTACAATCACCTTGTTGTCCAAGAACATGAAAAACATGAACTCTTAGAAGAAAATCACCAATCACGAGCACAACAATCGATGTGAACCAACAACACAAATAGATTATGATCTAGAAACATCCAAAAATCACCACTGAGCATCCACAACAACTTCGATTACTAGAATAACATCATCTTCTTTTAGGAACACCAACTAAAGAAACATAATGACTGTTGAAACAATGATACTCATAACTTAATCAAATCTTCATGCTAACCTTAGAAATGTTTGGTGGATAAACTAGATATACCTAAAAACAAACACTTTAATCTACAACTTCTAAAGTAGTCATCATACTAGGGAAAAAAATAAACTCCAAGGTCACTCTCTATAACTGAATGTTCTTTGTCCCAACTAATTGAATCATCCAGATTCTCCTATATCAGACTCTTAGGATTATTTAAAAATTGAGCCTCTTCACTTTCGGCTAAGTTATGTCAAAATCAATGTTGTCTCTTTGAATTGGTTTGAACATCTATTCATAGGTACTTGCAACTCCCTCAAGGTCAGTGGTCTATTTAAGTTCACCCTGCAAAACTACCTCAAGTTATTCTAAGTTCAACCTTCTACTTGCAAGCCTTGCACTACCTCACTAGTCGGCGGTCTGAGCAAGCCTTGCACTACCTCACTAGTCGGCGGTCTGAGCAAGCTTTCTCTACAAGTTTTCTCAAGATCATTGTTGTCTCTTTGAATTGATTCAATGTTTTATTCCCAACTACTTGCAACTACCTCAAGGTCGGCATTCTATTCAATCCCACCCTGCAAAACTGCCTCAACTATAATTTGGATTCGGTGATCTACCTGCAAGACTTGCACTTCCTCATTGGTCAGTGGTCTGAGCAAGATTCTCTACAAGTTTCCTCAAGATCATTGTTATCTCTTTGAATTGGTTTGGTGCTCTATTAATAAGTACTTGCAACTACCTCAAGGTCGGTGGTCTATTCAAGTCCACCTTGTAAAACCACCTCAAGTCTAATTTGGATTTAGCGATCTACCTATAAGCCTTATACTTCCTCCATGATTGATGGTCTAAGAAAGCATTCTATGCAAGTTGCCTCAAGATAATTGTCTTTTTCCATTCCTTCATTCAAATTTACTTCACTTTGGTACATAAACTTTCCCGTTAAGATCAATGCTTCACCTTCTTCTAGTTCCTCTATGAAATTTGATAATTCCAAAGGTTCCCCTTGCTCTGCATAAACTAATCCTATATCATCAGGATATTCTTCATCATCACAAACTATCTCTACATCCTTTAATACGTATCTTTCATTATCTTCCCTAGTATTAGGTTCTCGATGACATTCAGTGCTTGATTTTTTCTTCCTCTTAACTTCAAAATATGTTCCTTCTCTAGCAGGTCCTCTTTCATCTCCCCGATATCCTTCACTATGATAAACAATATGACTCTAGTCATTTCTCTCTCTTTAGTTTGAATTATTTTTCTTGTCCTACTTTGCATAAGGTCTTCTTACTTTGTATCCTGATTCTTCTTTTCCCTCAACATATGAATGCTTCAATCTATAAAAATTTCTGAACTTATGAGCAACATACTTCCATTTTGATCCATCAATCCATCCATAATTCATTCATATACAATTTTCCCTAGGATTTCTTCCTCTCATTTTATTCCAACACATATTCCTAGAATGATTCCTTAGTCCAAAGAACTTACAAGGATATAGATCCCAACACAATTCCTTTTCATGTCCATGCCTATTATAATGTAAACAATACATACTTTTTCTTCTCTGATTCAAATTTTTTGAACTTTTAACAACATCCTTACCTCTGCTATATCCAAGGCCTTCACTTCTTGTTGTCCTTATCGGTACAATAGGTTCTATCATTCCTTGTTTATTATTTCCCAATCCTTTTCCTCTATATCCCATTCTCTGCATGATTTTGAAACCAATACCATCTCCAACAATTACAGGCTTAGTCACACTTTCATCTTCAATCCCATTTTCTAAAGAATTTTCTGCAACATCACACAAATCAATAGCATCACAAGAAACATGACACACTTTAGGTTTAGATCTCAGATTCTCATTCTCCTTCTCCAACTGATTAGCATGTTCCTTCAAGTCATATATTTCCTTCTTTTGCAAATTGTTCTCCTTGTTTAGCTCTTTCAAACTTTCCTCCAGATATCTGCTCCTCTTGTCCAACTTCTTAAATAAATTGAATCCTTCTTCCATTTCCTTTTCAACATCCTCAAACTTATCCAGCTCTACTTCGATTTCTTCATTTCTCCTTCTTACATTTTTCAGTTCTTGTTCAAGAGCATCATACTTGTCTTCTTCTAGTTCTTTCATCCTCTCCATCAATTCTAAATTACACCTCCTAAGTTTACATAATTCCTTCCCCAAAGTATCCCTTTCACATATTAGGTTTTTTTTTCCTTCTTCGTTCTTTTCCCAATCTTCCCCATTTTGCAACATATTCACAACTAGCTCTGATAAATTCTACAACTAGATCTTCAACCTGCTCTATAACCTACTCTGAAATAGATTTGCAACTTGCCAAAAAATTCACAACCTACTCTGATACCAGATTGACGTAGTCCAAGGTAGGAGGGTCTAGTGAGGAACTATCCAACCTCACAGCTTAAACAACTAACAGTCAGATCTTATGGATATGCAATAGAGGCTAACCGATAATTAATCTAAAGATTCAAGAACACATGACATAAGAATTATCCTGAGAAGACCCTCAAAGGGAAAAACCTAGCCTTCAAATTTCTTTCCTCATTATAATATGCTCTCAAAACACATTACATATGCCACTTGGCCTATATAGATGCTAGGTCATAGCCCAAAAAATACAAAAAACTCATAGAATAATTTTATTTCATTGGTTCTTCCTTCTGCTCCACGATTTCTCGACTTTATGATATTTTTGGATCAAACCATTTCATCATCGTACCTCATGAATTCATTCTACCAAAGACTCTTTGTTTGATTAGAACATTATTCACACACATGACTCACACATCTCATCCCTTTCCTTCATTCCTTGATCATTTTTTTTTAATCTCCTCCAAAACAATCGATCATATATATCCCCATCTAGGATAACATCAGCTACATGTCGGCCCAACAAAATGTGAAATGTATACAAACTGTCAGCCTAAATCAATAAGTAATGTCTTCTAAAGCATGGTAGGGACCCAAAAAAAATATTTCTTGAACATGGAACACCATAAAAAATTAGCCTCACAGATCCACAACATGCTACAATCACTGTGTTGGAAAAGAACATGAAAAAAATGAACTCCCAGAAGAAAATCACCAATCACAAGCACAAAAATTGATGCAAACAACAACATGAATAGATCACGATCTACAAACAACCATGAATCACCACTAAGCATCCACAACAACTCAAATTACTAGAATCACATCATCTTCTTTCAGAAACACCAACTAAAGCAACACAATGACTGTCAGAACATCGATTCTCATAACTTAATCAAATATTCATGCAAACCTCTAAAACTTCCATTAGATAAACTAGATATACCTAAAAAAAAACCCTTTAATCCACAACTTCAGAACTATTCATCATAATAAGGAACATAATAAACTCCAAGGTCACTCTATATAACTGAATGTTCTTTGTCCCAGCTAATTGAATCTTCCAGATGCTCCTGCATCAGCTTCACCAATAAGCTCATCGAGCAATTTGAGAGCGGTGAGAAACTCAGGAGAAGATGGGACTATTTCCATTACCAAGACAAAACAAGATAACATGGGGCCACCCTTTAGAGAGGGTGGGCTCCTCCTACATCCTCTATTGCTAGAAGGACCTCTCTCTACCTTCTACTTTTTCGTGGGTGGGCGAACTCCCCATAGATAAGGCAAGAAGGGAAAAGGAAGAAGAGGAGGAAAGAAATGCAATATATATGACCAAGGTGTTATTCATATGTATGGGCTTCAGGAAAGGTAGGATATCTGAAATGGATTTCAACAAAGGTGGCTCCATTGAAGGAGTGATGAACACCTCCACCTTTTTGGGGTCAATCCCATTTGAACTCATAGTGGAAGTTAGAAGCGATACAAAGTTAGTTTGAATGGAAGTAGAGGGGAGGAGAGAGGAGGACTCAACATCAGGTCTTGATACATGGGTTGTCATCTACTCTTCCTTCTTCTGTAAGGTAGCCTACTCGGCTAAAAGAGCCTTTCTTTGATGCTTGCACTTGCACGTAAGGCAGTTTCTAAGACTATTTGAACTAGAGCCCAGAGGATGTGAAGGAATGGAAGGCTCCTGCTCAGCTATGGGAGTGTCCTCCATAGCCATTTCTAGTAGGAGCAGGTTCAAAAATAGTGAGAGGAGTCGGCTTTAATGCCTCGACAACAAGCCTTTTCCCATTCACTCCTTTAGGAGCAGAAGTGGTAGGAAGCCGCAAAGGTTGGGACATAGAGGACTCCCCATGGGGGCATTTCTACCTATTGTACAAGTAGTACCAAGGTCCAGGTGGTCTAGTAGAAAGATCCGATATCCTGATCTTGGGTCTATACCAAGTAGGCACCATCAGACTTAGCGGGTAAAGTTTAGGCTTACTCATCCAATACTCCTTCAAAGAAAGGGGAGTGAATGAGGCAACCCAAGAAGGGGCAAGCTTCTCCTTTCCCTTTCGAGAAGAGGATGTAGTTTGATGCTTTATTATACGAAGGGTCAATTTTGGCTATCCATTTCCCCCAGTCTTATTCTTATGTAATTCTTATAAAATAGGTTTGTTCTTGGATGAAGCGGACCAACTAGGGTGGGTCAAAAGTGATCTAATTAATATCCCCCGTGGGACACCATAAGCTGGTATCTAGTGTCATGCACTACGTCCACAAGACCTTCATGGGAAAACTTTAAACATTTATAAATTATGAAGGCAATAGCATTCATGGAAGCTAGCTAAGGTATGCCTAGCTTTAAAATAAATAGATCTGACTCCAGAATAAAATTGAAAACTATGTCAACATCCCTAGGTCCAACTGGGATGGACAAGGTTATCGAGCCATATGGTTTGAGACAGAAACCATCATGTGTATGGATGGTGGATTTTGTTTCTTCATACTTCTCCTTTAATAAATTTAGTAACAATGTTTCTTTTATAATAACATTCACATAACTCACGAGGTTGACCAAAACCCTCATCACAATGTTTCCATTGAGGCAAGCGGGAATGTAGAGGGGAGAAGGCTTATTATTCATTAGTAAATCCTGTAAAGTGAATGTTACATCTGACGAACTAGTCCCAAAATGAGGAGAAGGAGTAACAATAACCATGTTAACATATGCTTTAGGTTAAGTAACAAAATCAAAGGGATCGATAATCATGTTAGCAGAATGTGACTGAAATGGGTCCATGTATATCTGCAATGCACTATTAGATTTCATCACTGATTTGTTCATATTGTTTTTGCTTCCATCAAGATGAATAGTATTCTCCTTGATTCAATCATGTATCTAATGATGCATGCACATGAAATTTTTGGTATCATGTCTATTAACTCGATGGTATTGACAATAGGTATTCGTGTCATACTATATAGGCTAAGGTTCTTAATGGGTTTAGTGTTTTGCAAGGTTACAATATTATCCTTCAACAAATTTTACAAGATTGAGGAATAATATTTTGATAACTTTTTGAACTTTCGGTTGCATTTGAGGTCATTGTCATCTATAGTGGATACTACATTTGCAACAACTTTCCCTTTTCTAGAGATCGACACAATGGACTTCCCTTTAGGACATGAGTGTGAGGAAGGTACCCCAAACTAAAACACTTCCAATTGATACTCTCGTAAGCATGTACATAGATGTACAAAAGAAGGGTATTTCATAACGTCAAAATTCTCTTGCCAATGCCTTTGTAAGTTCCTTATGATTACCTTCTACACATCAGAATTAGGTAGAGGGTATGAGTTTTGTGAAAAGAGCACTTGATATTGTGCTATAAAATTGGTAATCTTATCATTATCTCCTTGTTTACACTAGACAAGATTAGAAAAGTTCATCTTAGGTTTGATGTTGGCTTGGAACTATCATAGAAACTAGTTCACATGCTGATCAAACATGAAGATGTAATTATTAGGCAAGGAATAGTACCGCTTGAGTGTTGTATCCTTGATAGATTGGGAAAATAGTTTTTCCATCAATGCAACATGATGGAAGAGATCTATGTGCAAGGTGTTAAAGGCAGACACATGTTTCTGTGGATCCCCTTTGCCACCATACTTTTTGAGCTTTGAGATCTCCATTCCTTGTGGGAAGGGAGTGTCTAAAATTTCTATTGATATTGGGCTATGTTATAAGAAGGGTTGGAAGATAGGTTGGGTAGAGGCTTGGAAGAGACTCACCAAATGGCTCTACATCTTACCCATATTTTGAAGGAGAGTATTCAAAATAGGGTCATTGGATGACATAGTACGAGTGGAACCTCCTCTAGAACCACCACCAGAGCCACCTTTGAAACCACCATCATGGCCACTATTGGAACCACTGTCAGAACCACCACCATGAGCAGGGCCTCCACCGATGCCACTTCTATTTTTGAAACCACCACCATGAACTCCACCGGAACCATTTCCACTAGCACCGCCGAAGCCACCACCACTAATAAAGCCTCCACCACTCATCTCATCAAAACCTCCACTGTTAGAGGTGACAAGAAGGGTGAAGTTGAAACCCAAAGGGGTCCTTTTTTCTTTGATAGTTTTAGATCCTTTGGAGACAAAAGGGATGTTGATTGAAGGGACCACATAGGCCATGCATATAGACATGAGAGGCATTGATACTCCTAGTTGTCTCTTGTGTTCTTCAAAAGTGGCCCCTTGTATAATGCTAACATTAAATTAAAAGGTGCACATTCGTCAGCTAGCAAATATTTCTATGTGTGCTCGGTCTTTTCCCACCATATACTTTAATTCGCTAATAACCCAAGCGACCCTAGCCATTTTGGGTTTTTTTCCAAGTGATTCTCTAAGTCACCCACTCCTTTTCTAAGGGTGGAGACATATTCTAAAGGAATATGAACAACCTCATGCTCATCTACCGATGAAGGTGTGGGAGATGTAGGAGTGGGGACATGATCGGTTTCATCATTTATTTCTACCTCACCCCTCGACAACTGCTCTTGAGCTAAAAGACCCATCACGTGTCTGGAGAAAAGTCCTATAGAGAAACTAGAGGTGATCCTCATCTTCTCCATCGGAAGGTGTCATAGACTTCTCCTGACAATGTACCCGAAGGTTGTGATTCTCATAAGCCTTCACAATGCTTAGGGACATGACAATCACCAGGCATGCGGGATAAGTTTCAACACCCACAAATGATCAGATGTAGGTTCATGTCAAGTTCACCAAAAATGTAAGAGAGGGGGCCCAACCACATCAAATCCCGAGGTCATGAAGGGCCGAGAGCAGAAGGTCTCTCTAACTTACCTTAGCTTAAAGGAGTTTTAGGAAATGTGAGACGAGAATGATGAGGATTATAATATCCTCCGATCACCATGTAGACTTGAAACTTGAAATGGGAGTAGGTGAGGTAAATTTTGGGGTCAACATTGTGTCTTAGGGATCTCTCTACTTGAGGAAAAATGCATGGTTCTAGGACAACAATGCGACACACTAGCGTCTCTCAGGTACGTTGGTCTCTATATGACCAAAGAACTAAGGAGACAAGATTGAACGCGAGAAAAATAATAATGGCTTAAATAGTTACTTTCAAAAGGCCAAAACAACACTATGAAGTAGGTAAGATATGCATGAATATGATAAATTAAATATACAAGAGTGAGGATGGCAAGAATGATCTCACAAAGGTACTCGTTTTCCAGTTAGCTCCAAGAACACTTCTACCTACACACAAGAGAGAGGAAAATTGTTGGGGGACAATATAGGGGTCTTCCTCACTTAGATCCCCATTTTGGTGTTCTCACATCCACCAACATCCAAGATAACGATAATGGAGAAAAAGTATGATAAAGAAGAAAATTAAGTAAAGAACACAAAAGCACTAAAAAACAAAGAAGAAAATTAAGTAAAGAACACAAAAGCACTAAAAAACAATGTTATGCTACCCAACCAAATAATAGAGTAGGGGAGTAGAAATTTTACCACCTCCACCAAGAGCTCACTAGGCAATGGGGGAGAAAATGAGAGGACTCAAGCCTCTGCTGCAATTGTGTTTGTTCCACACTTTCTCTATGAGTTTGATGGAGTCTTGTTGTTGTTGATATGGAGTGCAAAGTGTTGCTTGATAGTGATTATGCTAAGAGGATGTTGTGTAGAGAGTTGAATTGAATGCTTAGAGGTTAGCATGAAGTAAGGAAGAGTGAATTCAAAGAAGAGAATGAAGGAAATGACCATATTTGGGTTGGTTGGATGAAGAGGGCATTACAAATTGACCTTCAATTGGAAGTGTAACACCTTTGCAGGATTGATATGTGAGAATCTTCCAAGGATGTAAGTTTTCCACATAGATGTCTACGTGCCACATGGGTGTCCCAAACAGTTATTCCTCTATCGACACATAGAACAAACACCAAGTGGAATGAAGGAAGCAGGCATATGTGGAATTTTGCCTCTAGATTTGGTTTTCTAATTTGAGGATGTGTAAAAGGGGAATTTATGTAAGTGGTGCAAATTCAATCATTTACAAGAATATTCTAATCAAATCACATTGTGCCCTCCAATTACTTATTATGCTTTGAGTATGGAATTTCTATATAGAATCTTTCAGTTCCAACACTTCAAAAGAAAAATTTGATGTTGATAATGTTCCTTGAGAGGTTGTAGTATTAAGGAATGCACCTTGCATGTTCAGCTCGCTATGGTTTGTGGAAATCCCATGCTCCTATTGAGAGGAGCATTGAAGTGCATGTTGACTACTATAAACATTTACTTATTCCCACTCAATCTCATGAAGATGTTGCAAAACTTGATGAATGAGGGATTCTGATGGAGAAGAGGAATGTCACTCGTCGCAATTTCATACAAATTTTCCACAAACACATTAGTGATGGTGCAATAATTTTTGCTCCTATCACCTATCAAATTTTTTTCATACCTTTCTATTATTGCAATAGTGATGCACGGTTCTATTTTTTATCTATCACACATCGCTAATGGATATATCCATTTTCTCATTACAATAGAGATACATGATGTTGGGTAAAGATTTGTGCAAAGCATGGTGGGGCCCAGGATCTATTGTCAAATATTACTATTTGATAGATATTTTAACCATGGAGAATTAGTTTCAAAGTAAGTGTCCCGGGGTAAAGATTTTGACAACCTGAGTGATAAAATTTGAACCTCCATAAATTAAAATCAATATTTTGTGGCTGAAAAATAATAAAGTGGAATTAGTTTCAAATGCAGTCTGATAAAGTGAATTAAATTATTCACTTTATGAAGAAAAATATTTTAAATGTGATAGGAAAGTAAAGTGTAAAATACATTGGTGAGTGCTAGGGCAATGAAATAAAATATTTCACAGGAATTTAGGACATTCACAAAGTTGAGATTTTAAAGTGTCAAAAATAAAAGTAAAGTGCACAGGTGAAGTGTTTTTTATTGCTCCAGTAAATAATTTCATAGCATTCATATGTACAGTCAATGAGAATTTGAACGGAAAGTAAATAAACATAAGGAGAGTGAAAAAGCTTTCACAAGCAAAATAGAAGCTTTGTTTTGTTGGGTGGTGGAATGAGAAATAGGGTAAAATGGAGGGTGAAGAATAAGGGATTTCAAAATAGAATATTTTGTCAACTATAAGGCTAGTAAAATAATGAAGAATGAAGTCTTCCCAGTAAGGGAATATTTTTCTATTGTAGGGAAATTCAAGCAAGAGGTGTGAATCAAAGAGTAGATTGAAGATTCGTCATGAGCTAGAGGCAGTTACTAATAAAACGAAGATGAAGGATCCAGGTGTCACATGAAGATGTAGTTTTAGGGTTTCCTCAGCTCCTTCTTATTTTTTTTCTTTCTCTTTGGAAGAGGATTCTGAGAGATATTATTTTTCTGCATTTTCTAAATAGTGTAATTTCTTGTACAAAGTGGCTCTGCTAGGTTTTAGTTTGTTCTTTAAGTTTTAGATTTAAATGATGTAATATGCTTTACTAATAAGGTTAGGAAGATTCAATCTATAGTTTAGGATTAATAATGTCATATTTTCAATGTCTCCTTTGTGTAATACAATGATTTTTTAAACAAGATAATCAAGGATTGTTGAGATTTTCATTGCATATTTATTGTGATGAATGTCAAGCTGATAGCTTTTATTCAAGGAATAAATTAAAGTTAGCTTTTAGTTAAGCATTGAGAGAATTGTTATTATGAAAGGATTTGGAATTAGATTGAAAATATGTCCTTAATTGGTTGCATTACTGTAAGGCAGTGATGTTTCACATGCCATTGAATGAGTATTTATGTTGTTATGAGGGGGTTATTTCATCTTGACTCTATTATAGATAATGCACCAACTTAGTGGGTTTCTTTGTTTACAAAACCTGGAAGGAATCACCATAATTTAATGGAAAACCATTCAAATTTTGTATTTTTATTTACCATTTTCTCCATGATGAAAATTTCCCAATATCTTAGCCAATTTTGAGTGATATTTCATTTTTCTTTGAATATTCTTGTGAGAGCATTATCTGTCAGGCAATACCCTATTGAGTGTATGTGTGAATCTTTAAATGTTGCTAAAAATTTCACCCCCTAGGTCTTATAGAGCCTAAAGTGGAAGGGAAATGTGTTCCAATCTCATTTCCTATTTGTTGGCCAAATCCTATCCTAGATTTGAGTATGAAATGTGGCTTACTTCTAGGATTTAGTGGATCTATATATTTGGGGAACCAATAGAGTTATTTACAGTTTAAGGGTAGAGGGTAGAGGGTTTAAGGGTTTAGGGTTTAAGAGTTAAGGGTAGATAGGTAGAGGGTTTAGGTTTTAGGGTTTATGGTTTAAGGGTAGAGGGTAGAGTGTTTAGTGTTTAAGGGTTGAGTGTTGAGGAATTAGGGTAGAGATTTTAGTTGGGTTTAAAAGGGTTTAAGGGTTGAGGGTTTAGGGTTGAGGCATTAGGGTTGAGAGTAGAGGGTAGTGGATTGAGGGTACAGGGTAGAGGGTTGAGCATTTAGGGTTTAGGCTTGAGTTTTTAAGGGTTTAAGGATTGAGGATATAAGGTTGAGGGATTAGGGTAGAGATTTTAGTTGGTTTTAAGGGCTTAAGGGTTGAGGGTATAGGGTTTAGGGATTAGGGATGATGCTTGAGGGTATTGGGTTGATGGTAGAGGGTAGAGGGTTTAAGGGTTTGATTTTAAGGGTTAAGTGTTGAGGGTTTAGGTCTTCCATCCCTCTATCCCCCACTCCCTCTGTCTCCTACTCCCTCTCTTAGGTCCTCCCTGCACCCTAACTAAATAACTCTCTCCCTCTCGAATATCTTTCTCTCTCAGGTCTCACTCCCTCCCATGCTACCTAGACTAATCTATCTCACTCCAATCCCCTCTCTCACACTCTATCTCTATCAGGTCTCACATGCCTCCCACCCTACCTAGAAAAATCTATTTCACTCCAACCCTATCTCCCGCACTCCCTCTCTCTCCCCCTTTGGTCTTTTTGTATCTCTCAAGTATCATCCCTCCCAACCCCTCTCTAGTTGTTAGCTCTTTCCCCCACCCTAATTGGATAACTCTCTATCCCTCTCAAGTCTCTCTCTTAGGTATGACTCCCTACCATGCTACCTAGGCTGGTATATCTCACTCCTATCCCCTCTCCCTCTCTCAAGTCTCACTCCCTTACTCTCTATATCAAGAAAAAATTTAAAAGCAACACATTTGGTGCTTGCCAAATTTGACTAGTGCCAAATTCGACACTCTCCAAATTTGGCGAGCACCAAATGTGTTTTTACGTTGAAATGGTAAAATAGGGGTTGACCAAATGATTAAAGTCCACATGCTTCTACATTTGTCAAGTTCAGTGCTTTATCTGACTTAGAAATTCCTTTTTTATGTAGATGACTCCTTGTTGTACCAATCTATGCTTGATCCATCACCTTTTTACCACTAGTTTTCATGCAATACAAAATAGTTGAAAACAATTTGAAGTTTGTATGTCAATTCACATTATCCCAGGTAATATATTCATTTTGGTAATATTGAATTTATTTGTTTTTAGTATATTTTTTTGTTTTTGACAATATAAACCAAATTCCTTTCATGATTTTATTAATCATAACAATTGGACATAGAATTCAACATTGAATTAGATGGGAATTGCATAAAAAAAGTTTAATTTTTATTAGTTTGAAGAGAAAAATGAAAAAATGACATAATTTAGATGAATTCATGTTTAAACTTATATAAATGACATCAAATTAACACAAATTTTCTTATCAATTCTATTTGTATTTCTTATTGTAGTCCATTTTTAGCATGGCTAGTGGAATTCACTCTATTTCATTTTAGGTATATGTTTATATTGAGTCTTTTTTCTTTATTTTGACAATTTATAGACCATTCATTTGATAATTTTATTAGTCTTGATTGTTACACATAGAATTTAATATTTAATTAGATGGATCTTGCATGTAAAATTCTAATTTTTAGGAGTTTAAAGATAAAAAGATGGAAAAAATGACATAATAGATTCAAATTTATTATTAGTGATGGTTGTGGGAAAAAAATTATTTTCAAATAATTTCGAAAACCTAAGAGCTTTCATCAATGTTAATGCAAATTTCCAGTAAAAATTTTGTGCCATAAAAAAATCACCTTCATCATGTGCTTAGATAAATTCAGTTGACTCTACATAGTTGTTAATGAAATTTTCCATTCATTCATACTATTTACCTTTCTAAAAAATAGAAAAAGGGAAAGTTTTGTGCAATTGAAAATGATTTTTGTCTTTCTAAGTTACCTCATTGACAAAGAAATAGTGAATGATTCTAAGATATAGCATCACAAACCCTTCTTTGAATTCATGTTCTTCATGTCCTGGTTGTGTTTGTCATCATTCTCTGTGATAAATCAAGGAGATTTTAAGGACAATGACAATGTGGTTTTGACAACAATAAGCACAAGATTCTCAAGTTTCCAAAGGTCGCAGGAACTTATACCCTAGGTTTGACACTTCTTTGCTCCTAAGAACTTTTCTACACTCCAAATACTCCCCTCAAACCCTTCTTAACATTGATCAACACTTACATGAATAAATTTTGTACAAATCCCTCAAAGCACTAGGTTTTACATAGTATAGATGCAAAAAGAAATAAACTGTCCTCAATAAGTCACACAAAATGATGATTTAGCAACCCCCCTTTTGTCAACACGTGAATATAGGCTTATAGAAAATTAGTACCAAGTTTCATATATTTTCACCAGACACATCGAAAGTTATAGGTTTTTTGAAGCTCGCTATAAACCTTAGGTTGGGGACAAATTTTTTGATAAGGTATGAAATGTTTGATAAGTTACATTAGTTATGCAATATAGATTAATGCTTTGAGTTTTAAAGAAATTAAATGCAGTGTAATCAATGGCATGAATACTTTTCATAAAATGCTTGGTGTGTTTCATAAAATGCAATGCAATCAATGGTATGGATATGTATGCAAAGATGTATTACTTACTTTTCTTGTGGTATGGATTAGAAATGTACGAAAAATGTTGTAGCATAGACATTTTTTATAAGATACTTTGATAGACATGTTCTGAAAATGTGGTAGCATAGAAAAAGGTAGTGAGTTGTATGAAAGAATGCCTCAAAGAAATGTGGTCTCATGCTAATTTCCATCACCATGAGACCACATTTCTTGGAGGAATTTTCCAAACAACTCACCACATTCTTTCATAAAATGATTTGATAGACATGTATGAAAAAGGATAAGGTAGACATGTATGAAAATTTTTGTAGCATAGACAGGTTTAATAAGATGCTCTGGTAGACATTTTTCAAAAAATGTGGTTGCATAGAAGAAGGCAGTGAGTTTTTTGAAAGAATGCCTCAAAGAAATGTGTTCTCATATGGTGATTTCCATCACCATGTGACAATATTTCTTGGAGGAATATTTCCAAACAGCTCATTGCCTTATTTCATAAAATTCAATGTAATCAATGGTATCAATATATTTCATAAAATGCATTACTTACTTTTGTTCTATGTACATGTTTGTGAACATGTAGCATTCAATGTCATGCCGAGGAAATGACCAAATCCTCTAACACCAAAAGAACATGAAGTGAAAATTCAAGGAGAAGAGAATTTAAAATGCAAGCTTGTGAACAAAATGAATTGCAGCCCATACAGCAAGAAATTTCTGTGCAATCTAAGAGAGATTTCCAATTGGCAGCACAAAGGGCATGAATGAAAAAAATTCATTGAAGGACACAAATGGATCCCAAAGTTGGGGGAACATCATCAACCATAGGTGAAGTTCAATGCATAACATATACAATATTCCATGCTCAAAGTGCAACAACAATCACATCTCTAGTTGAAGACACACCATCAACAACATGCGGTTTTCCAAATACACCAGAAAACACATCTCTAGTTGAAAGTCAATCTCAAGGTATGATATCAATTTCACCATTGATTGAAGGTAAATGATCTATCCCCAATGTTGTTGACATTCCTAACATTGACACAACTTTACCTTTGAGGACTCCTAGATTTTTGAATAGAAAACCTAGATATTTTATTGATATTGATTCCACTTTTTTGAAATGGATTCCGAAGAAGATTCGAAAATGTACATGTCAAAGATATGCATAGAGGATATGGAGTTTTTCTTTGAGAATCTAAGTGAGGGTGGAATATGTCAAATATTTTTTGAAATGATGAGGCAACTAAACTTTAGGCCCACCATGAAGGCTCTTGGGCTAAGAACAATGAATAACTCAAGTGAAAGTTCCATTGTAAAGAATTTAATGAGTCCATACAAGAGCATGGGATCTACCTCATGCATGAAATATAGTTGTTCCACATGATGTGTGATTATAACAACACTATTAATCATCCAAAAAAGGAACAAGGTGAACCTTACAAATATAAGTCTTTTAAAATAAGTATATCATCTCTAATGAGATTAAAAGGAAGGTGTGAGAGAGTGGGGGATCCAAATAGAAATGAGTTATGGGAATTCTTGGGAATAGAACCATGGAAAGATAAAGAGATTACTATAGCCTTGAGAGCTATAATACAATTTTTTTGGAAGGATAACCCACATAACTCTCCTAATCAAAGAGATGTTGTAAGAAGGAGAATTGGTAGTCAAATTCATGAGCCACATCCAAAGCATTATTTGGATACTACTCAAACCCAATTTTTTGCTGATTTTGTACAAAGGTATTTTAAAATTATAAAGCCTTTTTATGTCAAAATAAATCACACATGCACTACTTGTTGTTCTAGAGTACATATTTATTTTTCTAACCGTTATCATGTTTATTGATGTATATGTGTAGATATGCATACTAACAATGTTTTGCAGGAAGGTAACATAATGCCTCCACCTAAATCCTCAAGGGAATTCTTATCTTCCATTTTATTGGAAAGAGTGGATGGTCAATTTCTTACGTCATGTTTGGATGGCACATATGATCATTGTGGTGGCATGCAATATTTTCCAGTTTACCAACACATGGCTAGTACACATACAATTGGAAATGAAATTATGAGCTTGGAAAATACAAGACCATGGGCTACAGTCTAAAATATGGGAAATAAGAAAATAGGTGTGAATTGGTCAGTGATAAGATTCCATCGTATTATTTTATGAGTATTTTCTGCAATCAGGTGGTCTATGAGTATGCAAGGAATACACATAGAGCTCAATGGTTGGATTCATAGTTCAAGTTATGCAAGGACACATCTCCACTTCATAGCATCAGTTTAGTTGTCGACTTCGTGGAGAACTACACACTACAACCACAAAATGAGGTACAATCACAATACTACAACTCCACATAGGTTGCTATATTTGTGCATATAGCATTCATTCATACAAACGATAGTATAGAGGATGATAGGAAGGTATTGATGGAGTATCACTTTTACATTACTGATGATTGCACACATTCTATAGAGTTTGTGCAAGGTTGATTTTAGATGTTCTATGTTGATTTGGCTAGAAGGGGCATATCATTCCCTCGACATATCATATGGTAAGATAATTGTACATCGCAATTCAAGAGATCAAGAATGTTTTACTAGTTGAGAAGGATGCATAGGATCAATGGTGTTCACCATATGTGGAACCTCTCAGAGGTCGAGCATGGAAATGGGGAGCATGATGGAGCAAGTGCATGTATCAAAAGATCCTTAGCACAAGAAGAGTGAAAGTAAAAATATAGTTTAAAGTTGACAGATGCAAGATCAATTGTTGAGAGGTGCAATCATGAAAGGGGGCTAGGTAGTGAAGAGTTCGTAGATATTCTCATTTAGTATATGATACTAAAATTTCAAAATATGAGGATTGTTGTACACTAATAGTATCAAGTGAGCTACACTCTTTTAGCAGCTCCAATGCATGTGCATGGACTATCCATATACGAAAGATGGCATGTTTTTATTCTACATGTAAAATTCAAGCATGGATTGGTTGTGACTCAAAATAGTGTGTTGACGAATGGTCTGTAATAAGTATAACTCCACTTGACACTTATCATCTCTCGATAGCTCTACAAATTATAAAAACACAACCATCCATTGACTTTGATCATGTATAAGACCTACTAGAACCAAGTAATATATCTTAATTTTTTATTTTATTTTGATGTTCATTAAATACATCTAACAAGATGAACATATCAATGCAAGGAATGTTTATGTGGTGATTGTAGATGAAGACAATGAAGAGGGAACAAATTATTACTTGTGTCACTGTATCGAGGCCAAAAAAAATTTGAGGCCCTAGTTATAGATGGAGAAAACATAGAATATCCTACAAGTTCGGTGGTTATTATGGGAACATGGCTTAGAAGGTATCTATTTAAGAATTTTTCAGTTTGGTTGTTTGAGGACTTCAACACACATTGAAAGATTCTTCACTACTCGAACCTTGTCATCACAACCAATATTCATTTGATCAAACATAAGGGAAGACCTACAAATAAGAACTTGTGGAAAGTGTGTGAATCCGACCATAAGGCAATACTTGACATAATAAAGAGTAGAGCAAACCTGGATGGTCCTATAGATTGATTATTAAGTATGCACATTGAATTTGTAAAGTCATGTTATTGATCACTATTTACTTTTAAGCATTTAATTTTGATTATAGAAGGGTTTGCAAAATAGAATTATACGCTTCTCTCTATTGACTACCTTTAAGTTGGTATTCTCTATTGGCGTTTGATTTCATATGAATTGACAACTTTAATTAATGCATTCATGACTATCTTTTCACCCACTTATTAATTATATGTTTGCTTTAGTGAAGAGATATGAAAGACTAGTGAAGGAGAAAAAACACTAGTAGAATTTGGCAAATAAATGACTAGCTGAGTAAAAATTTTAGTCACAACAACTAAACATGACTAAATTATACTTGTAAGTGTGAATAAGTAAACAAGAACAAGTACACTTTTTAATGAAACATTGTATCAAATATTTAACATAGAAACTAATCTAAAGCAAGAAATCTACTGAAAGTGTCTCATTGTCTCCTATCTTTAAAGATTTATTAAGCTACAGTGCTCTCATATTTAAATGAAACACTATGACTATTAAAATGACAATCTAAAGAATGGAATGATGCTAGATGAAATGATGTGATGCTATATGATAATATCTAGATGATAAAATAACTATTATAACATGAATTGAAATGAAAAAATATGGATGAAGCTACGGGATGCAACCATGAATATGATTCTAAAATGTTGGATGCTTGAATTGCTTGATGCTTGATGAAAATCTTGATGATTTCTTGCAGAGTAAGATTGCATAAACTTGGATATTCTAGGATCCTTTCTTTATTGAATGAAGCTATATTTATAGATTTCTCAGCAACAACTTTGCACAGGGGCAGCAAAGTAGAGGCTTGGATTCAATCTAGAGGATTGAATGGTGAGAGATGGAGGAGATTGAGAAGATTTTGGGAATTGTCCCTACCCATGAAAACACCAAGCAAGAAGATAGGAAGGATTGATGGAACAGGATTGAGAGATGAATTTCATATTTGTCTCCAATTTTTCTCCAAATCTTCCCATGAATATTGATTCAATTAATTTAGACATAGGATATCTAATTTGATTTTCTGGAAATATAGAGGAATATTCTTTATGCTTTAATTTAAATATTTTTTATTTATTTAATTTAGCAAAAGAAGAATAAATAATTTAAGAAAATAAACTATAGAAGTTGTTTATTAAATTAAAATAGAAGAATATGGTAATTAATCAATAAAGTGTTTGATCTTTATTTAATTAATTTAGGTAGATGTGATAGAAATAAAATAGAGGAAATTGATGATTAAATCAAACAAAGTATTTAATTTTGTTTATTTAATTAAGATGAAATAATAGAAGAATTAGAAGAATTTAAATAAGAATTTAAACGTGAACCATATAAATAAATATTTCTATTTATTTAATAGCAAAGGAATTTAGGATAATTAATCAAATAAATTTTATTTAATTAATCAAAATCTCCAGACCAATTTTAGGTGTATACATTTTGCCCCTCTTTGAAGTGATGTGTTTACACATTGCTTCAAAGAAAATTTTGTTGCTACTACCAGTATTGACAAAAACAAATTCAGTATGCCCCAGACATTCCCTAGATATTGATTTTTAGATGATTGATTATAATATGTCCCCTAGGGAGATGAATTAATTTTTTTATGATTTTTCAATGATTTAATGATGATTTGACAAAAAATCGATGAAGAAATAATTTATCTCCCAATATTAATGAAGAAAATTTGGCCCATAGATAAATTTCAATTAATTTCCCAAATAAAATTAATTAAAATAATAAGAATTCCCTCAAAACTCCCTTTTGAAAAACTTATATAAAGTCAAAATGTCCTTTTCACACTCATTTGTGCTTTTTGACTTTTCAAAACCTAGTGAGAGAGACATTTGAGCCACTTGGAGAAAGATGTCAATCCCCTACCACACCCACCCATTCGAGCATGTGCGATGTCACCATTGCCCTGACACCTACGAACCTTCTATATGTACCTGTAATCCACCTCGTATTTTGTGTATTTTTTATTTTAATGCCATTTTTCTTGTTTTCATTTTTTTGTAGTTTTAGCGCATCAATTTCTAGCTTTAGCACTTTGCAATCTAGTGTAGTGCTCCTAGGATCTATTTTAGTGCTTTGATAAATTACCCCTTTCGTTAATTTCTTTAGCACTTTTGCATGATAGTTTAGCGCTTTGAAAAATTAGTGCTTAGATAGGTTAATTTAACGCTTTGATGTTTGATTTTAGCGCCTAGAAATTTTCAGCACATCGGTGCAATATTTCAGTGCTTTGACATTATGAAATAGCGATTTGAGTAAAGTGGTGCTTTGATAGACTGTTATAGCACATCGGTTTGATTAAATAGCGCTTCGGGTAATTTAGTGCTTCGGTTGCCTGTTATAGGGCATCGAAGTGCTAAAATAACGCTTCTAATTTTTTAGCGCTTAGGGTGCCTATTTTAGCACATCCAAATGATGAAATAGCACTTTTGATTTTTCAACGCTTTGGATGCCTATTTTAGCGCATCCAAGTCAGATTTGCAGATTTTACTCTTTTTAACCTTGATTTCATCAATTTCGATCCTATCCATTCTTTGGTTTGGTATGATTTGATAAATCCAAATACCCTGATGAATGATTTTGATGATAGATAAGACTTACTATCATGATAGGTGAGAAATAATCCCATTTGTGATGATCCTCATGATAGCTAAGGAATGATTCATATCTGTAATGAACCTCATCATAGGTGAGGTTAGATGATGTTTGTGATAAACCTCATGAGAGGTGAGGTTTGACTATGTTTGTTCATGAATTTTGATCAAAAATTCATAGCAAAATTTGATTGGATTAGATAGTAGAATGACTTGTGATATTTGAAATAGTGCACTAATTTTTAAAGCTTTTATGATGATAGGAGCGTCTAGGTAACCTCCAGATGTGAGAGAGATTTCCTTGGACTTCCAATTTGATTTCGCATTTGACTCCTGATGAGATTCAGATCATCTCCTGATGTGGTATGTCCTCTCTCCTTGATATGCCCCAGATTAGGATTAATCGAAGTCTCCTCATAGCATTAGCTGAGCAGTGGCACAACAACCATAATACCCTCAACCTACCGACTGGCGAGATGATAGTCTCTCTAGAGGACGTATGGTGGATATTACAGATATTATTTATGGGGGAGATTTTAGTTTATTATTCACATGAGGCTGGTGGGAGAGATTCTCTTCATAGATTATTCCAAGATAATTATAATGTAGGATTGTGTGTTTGATGGCGGACGATGGCCAATGCCTATGCTATATTACTAGTAGTACTAGCTAGATTCATTGGAGGCTTCCTTTGTCCTGATCATAGGTCAAAAGGATTCCATCTTGGGTGGAGCTGCATTATTGAGAGCATGGTCATACATGGGATCAGATATGCATGGGGGATGTGCATGCTAGCCTACCTTTATCATGATCTACATTAGTGGATTACTTGGAATGATGCAGTTTATCAACAAGGTTCAATTTGCTAGAGGTTTGGGCATGTGAGCATTTTTTCCATTGCGCGACCATTTCTAGTATGAGATAGACCTATAGGTAGGCCATATGTCTTTCATTACAGAGGTTGACCTACCCAGTCTAGGATGGGTAAGTTGTTGCATTGGAGATGTGTTTTGGATGACCTAGAGAGTGTCACATGGCATCCTTATCTGGATTGCAAGAAATGGGACATTGATGATGTAGTGCTTAGGTTTTTGTGTGATTCCATGTATTTGATTGGAAAGACCCATTTTGTCCTAGAGATATTTTTACTACGACGGGTCTACAGGTAGTACGGTATTGTTTAGTGCATGCCTCAGGGGGTTGCTCATTATGCCTGATAGAAAATTGATACAACAGATTGGGGGCCCTGCCTGTCATATGATACATTAGTGGAGGGATACCAGGCTCTACAGCCATCAGCTTTGGATATGCACCGAGATATTGTAGAGGCACCTGTGACTACAAAGTATGCCCAGTTTTTGGACATGCATCCATGTCCCTCTATCACCATTCTAGATGAGCCAGCACCATTACCTATTGAGGATGATGTTGTAGAGGATCCAGATGTAGTCGTTGAGGGTGAGGAGGGTAGTGATGATGACACTAAGATGAGAAGCAGTGAGGAGAGCAGTAGCGAGGATAGCAATAGTGATGATGGGGATGATGGTTGTTGTAGTGGTAGAGGGGTTGGTCCAGGTAGTGTAGGTACATCTTTGAGTAGGCCTCATAAGATGTGAGCAATGGAGATGCCTTCTATAGATCAGCAAAGACAGATTGCCATCTTACAGGTGCAGGTATAGACTCTGTAGCGTCAGCTAGTTTAGGTACAGGGGTTTTTTTGTGCAGATACAAACACAGCTACAGACCCAGGCATAGGCTCATGCACAAGCTTTGGCATAGGTTCAGGGACAGTTGGTAGTTGTTCAGACATAGATTGGTACTTTGACAACCGAGAGAGATAGTGCCAAAAAGATTACAAAGAGGGCACAAGGGACTACTGAGACTTTACAAAGGATAGCTAATGGTACCTCTGGTGCTGACTATATGAGGGAGGTTCTTCATGTTGGCCGAGAGGTAGAGTTCTACAGGGGCCGATATCATGATGCAGTTCCTACTGAGCATAGAGTGAGCTATGCCCCTTCTAGATCTGGTAGGACACATACCTAGATAGTTAGCGAGGGTATGATGCAGCCTCGTCGGAGTGATCTGAGAGATCCTGGGACTTTTGGTGGGGGAGGTATTGGTCCTGCAATGCCTACACCAACATAGTAGTAGCAGATCCTAGCTGTCGCTATATGATTTTGGGACATACTTTTTGAGACATGATCTACACTTCGATTCAGCTAGTTTTGACAATGTATCTCTTCTATTTTAGACTTCATTATATACTTGACATTGATGATATATGATTTGTGTTGATTTCTATTTTCCTATGATGTTCTCTTATAATTCTATGATGGATGCATTTATTTTAATGTTCTATATATCATGTGATGGTTTTATGATGAATGTCCTTATTTTATGTTATATGATGATTCTAATTTAAATGCTTATGTATGAATATATGAGGTATGGATGTATGATGTTCTTAAATGTATGAATAAAAATGATGATTTTGCAAGGGATGATATATGGATGAAAATGATATGATTCAAAAATAATGATGTATGGATGTATGGATGTAGGATGATATACACATGGATGGTTTTTAACAAAATGTAAATTTTGTGACATATTTCATGGATGACAATGATGTATGGGTTAAAATTGATCAAATTCACATGATAATAATGTAATAAATGATATGGTGTAATGTACATGCTGGTGATAAATGTATGATAATAATAGAATGTGAATGAATGATATATTTATGAGATGAATGCAATGATATGATTTATTTTTTTAGAATGTTTTTGTGTTATGTGGAAAATATGATATGATGAAATGCACCACTATTTGATGTTAAATGTATGAATGATGAAATGATAAATGTTAATGATATGTAATGTATGTAAATGAAAATGTTGTGCACCTATATAGTTTTGATTTTTTTTTTAATGTCAAGTATACTCAATCATATTTCTAGAAAATATAATCATTAATTTGAATCCTTTATGTAACAAACACTTTGCAGATGTAGAAAGTATTCTGAATGCAGGATAATTTTATCATGCAACTATATGTATACCATTGTCATTTTAACAGTACTTTTGTGCTTGGTATTATCATAGAGATTTTTAAGATGTTGAAAGTGAGTAAAAGCACTAATGGTATATGTTAGACCAATGATGACCTAAGTACCACTTTCATGATTTTTGATATTGCAAGTGAACACAAGCATCTAGGTATAATTGAATTGAGATGACCTGAGAATTTCTTGCATAAAAAGACAAAGATCAATCATTTTAGTGTGTGAATTCTGAATGTCATCTGTGATACATTTGTAGAGCACATCCCTCGATAATTCACACATTTATATGATTAATGCATAGACAACAAGCAATAAAATCACCATTCTCCTTCCTTGATTCTCTAGTTTATTACATCATTGAGTTAATCCAAAGAAATGATAATAATTAATCAAAAATACAAATTCTCCACCTTTCACTTAGAGTGTTTCAATCATTATTCAGATTAGATCATCCATCCTAATTTTGTGATGTTTTTGTGATTTTTTTATTTTTTGAAATTTAAAACTAACCTAAAGACATATCCTAAGGGCCTCAAGATCTAATCAAATATTAGCCTTGCCTATGTTACACATGCAAAGACCACGTAGTTAGACTAACACAGACTCGTGTTTTTTATTTTTATTTTTGAGACTTACCTTTTTGACTTGTTTTTGGATTTTTTGATATGATACAGATGTTGATGCGTTTTCGATGGTGATTGACGTTTGTAGTTTGATCATTTTTTTGTTGTATCTGTCATACCATTTTTTTCCCATTTGGTGAAGCTTATTTTTTGTTGCCCCTGGTGAGATCTAGATGTTTCCCCCAAGCTAGAGTGAGACATGACTATGTGAAATGAAATGATAATGGATGCAATGATGGCAAGACTAATGATCTTGATATGTATCAAAATAGATGGAAAATGTATTTTAGAATCACATACGATGGCTATATCCAGGTTTTCACCATATGTTTTGATTGCACTTTTATTTTGTATTTTCTCTTTTCTCATTTTTTTTATTTTTATTTTTTCATTTTTGTATTTTTTTTTTATGTTACCAAGACCTTGTTTGCCAAGTTTTCATCAAGGAAACCATTTTCTAGAAGTTTAATCCATGCACTAGGTGATTCAAGTGTAGTATCTTCTAAGATGGATACTATTCAAAGGTTCATCAAATAAATTCCCTTCAGGTGTTGACAGTTGATAAGCGCTTGATCCATAAATTGATGTGATGACAAAGGGACCTAGCGAGTTAGGTTCAAACTTCCCTTTCTTTTCTCTATCCTGCTGATTTCTCGGGTTCTCTTTTAGGACCAAATCCCCAATTTGAAAGACTCTAGGATTTACCCTATGATTGTAGCTCCTTGACATCCTTTTTTGGTAAGTTGTTAGATGATTGAAATCTTGTTGATGATGCTCATCCAATAGTTCTAGTTCTTGAAGCTTGGATACGCTATAGTCTTCATCTGAAATGATTCCTTTGAGTGATACATGGAGTGATGGAATCTCTAATTCAATGGGTATTATGGCCTCTAATCCATATACCAAAGAATATGGTGTAGCTCCTATTGGTGTTTTGATGCGGGTTCTGTAGGCCCATAGTGCCAGATTAAGTTGAACATGCCAATCACGTCCAACATCGTTAACCGTTTTCTTGAGTATTTTTATAATTGTATTGTTAGAGGCCTCTTCTTGGCCATTTCCTTGAGGATAATACGATGTTGAGAAATGATGTTGGAAATTAAATTTATCACAAAATTCCTGGACATCTTGGTTTTTTAATGGCCATCCATTATTAGTGATAATAGATGGTATGCCATACCTACAGATTATGTAATTCAATATGAATGATGAGATCTATTTTCTAGTGATAGTTGTAAGAGGCTGCTTCTATCCATTGTGTAAAGTATTATGTTGTTGTGATTATGAACTTGTGTCCATTCTATGAAGATAGATTTATCTTTCCTACCAAGTCGAGTCCCCATTGAAAAAAGGGCCATGTTGTTGTGAATGGATGCAATTCTTGAGCTGGTGCATGGATCAAATTACTATGAGTCTAACACTTTTGGCACTTCTTTACAAAATGATAAGACTGTTTCTCCATGCATGGCCAGTAATACCCTAAATGAAGGATTTTCTTTGATAAAGTTATCCCACTAGAATGAGTGCCAAAAATACCTTCATGAACCTCACATAAGGCCGTCTTAGATTGATTATGTTCTAAACATCAGAGAAGGGTACCATCTAGACCT
Source organism: Sequoiadendron giganteum (assembly GCA_007115665.2). NCBI lineage: Eukaryota > Viridiplantae > Streptophyta > Pinopsida > Cupressales > Cupressaceae > Sequoiadendron > Sequoiadendron giganteum. The sequence continues at coordinate 154,167,543 of CM021105.1, forward strand.
CGACGATAAAGGATGTCAGCGATTAAACTATGTCAGGCAGATTGGTGGATGAAGTTGTGTTTTTTGGTTCTTGGAAAGATCGAGAGGGATTGTTGTCCTTTAGGTATGCATAGGTTTTCTCATAGACAGAGTATTCAATGGTATCTAAATGACATAGGGTATTGGATTCCGAAGTATTATAAGAAGGCACGTTATACTTGTTCTACCATAAACTCATAATGACCACGTTTCTCTGGAAATTGTAAGATTGAAGCAATTGTCGTCATAACATTTGCCACTTTGTTCTCTACCCTTGGAATTTGATCAAATATTATATTGACAAAAACAAATTTTAGATCATCTATTAGCTGCTTATAGGGCATCAACTTTTCATCTTTCATCTGATATTCATCATTTACTTGATAAATGACTTGTTGAGAATCCCCATATACCTATAATTATGTGATCTTCCATTCAATTGCGACTTTGAACCCAATGATTAAAGCCTCATATTCCACCACATTATTGGTACATTCAAACATCATTCTATAAGATTTTGATATGGTGTGTCCTTGGGGTGTGATGAACAAAATCCCCACTCCAGATCCTCGTTGTGTATATGATCCATCAAAGTAGAATATCCATTGTTGTGGTGTCACTGTAAGAATGTCTGCATCAGGAAACTCCATTGTCATAGGTTGAGCATCTCATAAAGCAGCTTCAGCCAATTTTTCGAGGATTGATTGACCTTTGATCGATCTTCTTTCCACATACTGAATATCAAAATCACTTAAAAGCATGACCCATTTGGCCAATCTACCTGTTAAAGTAGCCTTACTGAGTAGATATTTTAAGGGGTCAATTTTTTCTATGAGCCTGATTCTGTGAGTCAACATATAATGTCGCAACTTATGGGTGGAAAATACTACCACCAAGCAAGATTTCTCAATGAAAGTGTAGTTTATTTCATATCCATTGAAAGTTATTTTGATGTAGTAAATGGCTTGTTCCCTTCCTTCATAATATTCTTGTGCCAATAGCGCTCCTAAATAAATATCTATTGTTGCAATGTACAGTATTAAAGGTCTTCCTTCTGTAGGCAGCATGGGAATAGGTGGTGACATCAGATATTTCTTTATTTGGTTGAATGTTGTTTCACACCCTTGATCCCATTTGAATACAACATTGTTATGTAATAGATGATTGAATGGATGACTTTCATCTGCTAGTTGGGAGATAAATCTCCTGATTGATTGAAGCCTTCCCCATAGTGACCTAAGTTGACTTATGTTTCTAGGTGGTGGCATTTCCATTATTGCCCTTACCTTTGTTGGATCTACTTCGATACCTTTTTCTGAGACTATGTATCCCAAGAGTTTTGTTGATGTAACCCCAAAGACACATTTCTTAGGGTTTAGTTTGACTTTGAACTTTTCTAGCCTTGTGAAGATTTTGCTTAGGATATCCAAATTTCCTTCCCTAGAATAATATTTAGCCAAAATATCATCTAAGTAGTCCTCCATAAAGGTGTGCATCATATCATGAAAGATTGTGGTCATTGCTCTTTGATAAGTTGCCCTTGTATTTTTCAAATCAAAGGGCATGACATTCTAGAAAATGGTTCCCCATGGACATGTGAATGCAGTTTTCTCCTAATCTTCTAGAGCTATCTTAATTTGGTTGTATCTAGAGAAACCATCCATTATTGACAACATGGCATGCCCTATTGTTAAGTCTACAATGCTATCTATATTAGGTAATGGGAAATCATCCTTGGGGCATGCCTTATTTAGCTCCATGAAATCTATACATATCCTAATACTATTTTCCAGCTTTGAGATAGGTACAATATTTGATATCCATTCAGCATAATCAATAGACCTAATGAATCGAGCATCTAATAATTTATTTAAATCAACCTTTATCATTAATGCGATATGGGGATACATTTTTCTCAATTTTTATTTTACAGGTTTGATTCTTGTAGGCAAAGACAAATGATGCATTAAAATATTTAGGTCAAAACCTGGGATATCAGAATATGACCAAGCAAAGTTAATGCTTCTTTCTTCAAAGAATTTGATAAATTCCAGTCTCTCTTGTTCTGTCATAGATTCTTCCAGATGTAAAAAAATTTCTCTTTCTTCGATGAGAATGTTCACAGACTATGTAGTCTCCACCAAAACTGATGACCGTTCATGATAATATTCTAGAAGAGTGTCAAATCTCCCATATTTTAGTGCCTCAGAGAGGTTTTCACCGTCAGATGCATTCTTTATTTTTCTTTTTCAAGATCTAATGCTTCCATATAATGGTTTTCACCATTAGATCCATTATTCATGTTTTTACTTTTGAAACTCGAAGATTTGACACCTTCCTCCCGAGTCACGTTGTTATGATAATTTCAGATAGAACTCATATCAGGTTCATCACAACATAGGAAATTTATGATGGCGTCATCGTTTGCAAATATGGGTACATTTATAGGTTCAGAAGGTTCCCAATCAATAAGTTCAGGATGGACTAAAGGCATGAAGTCATCGGATTAACTCAGGTTAATGGAGGTAAGGGTTCAGATAGCTATGTCATTAGAGTTTTTATTAGGGAAGTCGAGATCAATGATGGTAGCTTCTTCAATATTTTCTAGTTCACTCGATCTCTGTTTGTCCTCACTTGAGTTAGCAATATTTTTTTATCCTAATACAAATGGTCTAGACCCACAGCTCTATCCCTCCTCACATGTAGGTGCATATCTTTTATGACATCAATTTGGACATCTGTGTAAGATATTTCAAAACATAGATCCCATTCATATTCATTTGAATCCGTTTCAGAGCTATCTCTAACCTAAAGGATGATTTCAACAACCTTCTTTCTCATTTCTTACTTTTCTTCTTCTGAGTATCCTAGTCCTGTCTTATCTTTTGATTGAAGAGTAAGAGGTTGAATAGGTTCTATGATTCCTTCCTTCATTTTTCCAACAGGTCCCTGTCCTTCATAACCCATTTTTTCTAAAATATCCTTCCCTTTGCCATACTTATCTGTGTTGATGTCGATGTTTCTCCTTCTTTGTATAACCAATCAAGGATAGTTTTGTCATCTGATTCATCCTCTATAGTATCGTATTTCATAAATCTTTCTTCTAGAACCATGGTAGGTAGTGATGTTTGATGTTTGATCATTGATGGTTGGCCATATGTCTTTGGAGATGGCATCAATTGTGAAAGATTAAGAGATTGCTCAATAAAATATTGTCCCATTCCCTTATCTGTTAGCTGGACCTATTCTTGGAATTTTTGTGATAAAGAATTTTGAAGATCTTGGTTGTTAATTGAGTGTCAAAAATATGTGTATCTTTTGATTTATCCTTTTTCTCAACCCACTTGGTGGTAATATTTGGATATTTTTCTTCATTTGATGAATTTGAACTGCATGCTTCCCTATTGTGAGGCACAAAGGTGTCTTGAGAGATTTTGAGTGTGTCACAATGCTGAGGATGATTATTATCTGCTGATATAGTCACCTCCTATCCATTTACTAGGAATTTTAAGCATTAGTGGTAGGTGGAGGGTACTGCCTGCATTTCGTGAATCCATGGGCGTCCTAAGAGTATGTTGTAAGTTAACTCTTTTTCCAGTACCTAGAATTCTATGTTTTTCATCATCGGTCCCACTTGAATGGGTAACACAATCAGTCCCTTAGAAGATATCTCTTCCTCATCATATGCCTTTATTGTCATTTTCCTTCTGACATCAATAGCATTTTTTGAATACCCTAGTGCATAGATTAACTTTAGACTGCAAATGTTCAAACCAACTCCCCCTTCTATTAAGACTCTTTTGACGTGATGATTGTGGATCAAGACCTCAATATGGAGTGTGGTGTTATGGGGATGCTTAAGTGACACATCATCCTTCTCAAATAATGATAGACAGTGTGGTGTAATCAAATGTCCCACCATAGCCTAGAGTTGGCAAACATCTAGATTTTTCAGTACCGTGGTAGCTACTAGTGCTTGTTCAAGAACTTCCTTGTGTGATGGTGATAGTTTAAGGAGTTCTAGTATTGATATCTATGCTGGAATTTTTTGAAGTTGATCGACAATATTGTAATGAGATGGAGGTGGAGTTTCATTTTTAGGCGCAACTCCCTTTATGACTACCTTGGATTGTCCCCTTGTCATGACATCAACTGGTTGATAGTGTTGGTGTTTTTTCCAGCTAGGCTTTGAAGCTCTCTAAGAGGTAGCCAACCTCCATAATAAAGAACGAATAAGGCTAGTGGAAAACTAACGAGATTCAGTCAAAGATTGAACCTCCTACACTTTTGGCTCTGTGAAATGAAGGTGGGTAAACCTAAGTGTGTTCATAAGAATGTTTTATGATTGGTAAGAACACTTCTTCTTACATATTCCAATCCCTACATGTGCAATGAGATAGTAATTATTCTGGCATTGGCAGACCAAAGAATAATAACAATTATCTTAAAGAAATAGGACTGAAGATTTCAATATAATATTTGCATCTTTGAAGAGACAAGATTTTATGTATTAAATTTGTTCATATTTAAACGATTGTGCTTAGAACCTAGCTCTGTATTCTCAAATAGGGATCCTAAAGAGATTATCGAGTGCCTCACCCATTAGGCAGGAGTCATATAAAACAAAATCGAAATAATTCGAACATATCACCATAGTGATTTACAGCATGATATTTTCAGTTATAAAAACACTACTACTTAAGGAATCCTGAAGACGATATCACAAATCTATAACTCATCTTAAGGAATTTAATTAACTTATTAAGTTAAAGCATGAAAATGAGATACACATTCAAATAAACCATTGAAGCTGAATGAATATATCAT